>CM022300.1:603935091-603962563 GCA_011799875.1 Thinopyrum elongatum | reverse complement strand
TGACCTCTGAATCTTTTATATGTGTTAATCCCCATTCTTTTCTCAGGGAGAGTAAAAATATAATGGTTCGTTTGTGTAGAACCAATCGCATCTTGGAGTAGAGTATGCTCAAGGTGGTTCACTTTTGGTTTTTGCATTCCCATGTCAAATCGGGAGAGTATCAGGAAAAAGATGCAATGTTGTCTACAAAACAAATTAACACCGTGTATTTAGGTTGCCAATTTGTTAAATTTTTATAACAGATCCAAATAGACATATGATATTATAACTTCCATCTAATTGTTGGCACTTCCTTCAAATAAGAACATAAGCAGAACTTACCAACCGGAATATCTCATAAATGACTGTGATTATCTGCTTATTTGCTTATGAACTAATCCTATACAGTCCTATTAGTGCATATATATCATGTGCTTCTTTGCTTCGACATAGTCATGTCCATTTTTCATGAGCAGAAACTACGTTATGTTTAATGGTTGCCCTGCGTCATCGATTCACCCCTGTGTTATGTTTTTCACTGCTTATGATCAGAGGCTCGGTTATGCGGTGTCCTCTGTCTCACACGCTTATGATGACCGATACATGTGAATTGCAAACTTGGTATTTTGTCAAACTCTGGCATCATCCCCACTCCTTCAGCGGCAGTGGCTGTCTCACCTGGCTCCTCACGGAAACCTCCCAGTACTATGCCATGTCGCCAAACCACTCGCCGTGGGATGCTTAACACCGTGTTTGGATGATGCCACACATGATTCAGGGTAGACCCTGCCGCATAAGCCCACTAAGCAGGCATTAATTTTTGTTTGGTTGAGCTATCTGTTAGCTTCACGCCTTCACCTTAATGTAGCAGAATAGTTAATTACTGATTTTGTGGGGATCTTTTGTTGCCACTTTTTTCATCTGACGAAGGATTTATAGTGGATGGACATCACTCTTGGTGGAACTATCAGGCACACGACCAGTGAGCGGTGGCAGAAGGAACTTCTCCCTTGGACTACATGAGATGTAAGATTAAGACCTTGATTCCTTGCATCCATCTATATTTATAAAAAATAAAATTGCATGGTTGACCATTATTTTTTATTGCTATAAGCTGTGCTTAATAACATTTATACATATTTGTTTGTATAAAAAAATCCCGCCCTTTCTTAGCATTCAATTTTGTTTGTTCTCACCTGTTATCTTTGTATAAAAAGATTGGGGCTACCCCGATTCTTGCCCCTCCTTCCTCCTCCTCCCCCAATTCTAGCTACTGGACAATCACCAGAGTACATAGATTAGATTAGGCCGTCTCACAAACAGGGCCGACCCTAGCATTCTGGAGGCCCTAGTGCGATTCAGGCACAATGAACATTAACAGGGTAACATATATCATAAAAACTATTTGTCGTATATCATAAAAAATACAAAGGCATAAACATAAAAACATAATTTTAGCTGGCAAATAAAGTCTCAATACACCATCTGTATGTGATTATATGATGTAAATAATGATTATAATGTACTCAACTATAAATAACTATTGAATAAATACAATGTGGTGAAGTGCGCTGAGGAGGGGGGAGCATATGCCCCCTGTCCATGTTGGATTTTTGTCCTGTAAGTCTTTTTTTGTAATTTATTTAAGTATATAGATATATTGGGCCCTTATTTAAGATGGTTTTTGTCTCCGACATCGTCGACCCGGCGGACGCGCACGGCGAGCAGGAGGACATCTCCGTCGTCGTCGACCCGGCAGACGCGCACGGCGAGCAGGAGGACATCTCCGTCATCGTCGACCCAGAGGAGCAGCCACCGGCGTAGCAGCCACCAGGTGCTACATCAACCCCCCTTCACAATGGAGAGCCTGCGATCTCAATCCTTTGCTTCTACTCATTTTTTTGTTGTTGTTTATCATCAGCCCCGAGCAAGCGATGCTGCGCATGCACAATGGACTGCCTGCTCAAGTTCCTCCAGCTCCTCCTCCTCCTGCTGGAAATAGGCGTCAAAATCGGGGAGGTCATCCGTCTGGACGCTTGCTTCTGAACGAGGGCGTATTCTTATCTGCGGATCACGGAGTTCCGCTCGATGGTTGTTGGTTGATGCAGCATTACCTAGTAATGGTTGTTACCTGTCTTGTGTGAAAAACTAGTGTATAGAAACCTAGTAATGGTTGTTGGTGTATAGAAATCTAGTGTCTACTTATCTCTGTACTGGTTGTTGTCTGAGAATTCATGACTCATAGCCTCGTAAAACATGGTTGTACTGCATTCCTGGCTGTAAACATTGGATTGTTTATATAGCCTTTATTTTTCATCAGCCAGTATCAATTCAAGTTAATAAAAGTGTGATGAATCTATCGAGTGTTCACTTTTGGTTTGTGCATTCCCATGTCGAATCGGGAGAGTATCAGGAAAAAGATGCAATGTTGTGTACAAAACAAATTAACACCGTGTATTTGATGATTTGATGTTCGTTTCACTAGCATGGAACTTAGAATGAACATATTGACCTCTGAATCTTTTATATATGTTGATCCCCATTCTTTTGTCAGGGAGAGTAAAAATATAATAGTTCGTTTATGTAGAACTAATCGCATCTTGGAGTAGAGTATGCTCAAGGTGGTTCACTTTTGGTTTGTGCATTCCCATGTCGAATCGGGAGAGTATCAGGAAAAAAGATGCAATGTTGTGTACAAAACAAATTAACACCATGTATTTGATTATTTGATGTTCGTTTCACTGGGATGGAACTTAGAACGAACATATTGACCTCTGAATCTTTTATATATGTTGATCCCCATTCTTTTCTCAGGGAGAGCAAAAATATAATGGTTCATTTGTGTAGAACCAATCTCATCTTGGAGTAGCGTATGCTCAAGGTGGTTCACTTCTGGTTTTTGCATTCCCATGTCAAATCGGGAGAGTATCAGGAAAAAGATGCAATGTTGTCTACAAAACAAATTAACACCGTGTATTTAGGTTGCCAATTTGTTAAATTTTTATAACAGATCCAAATAGACATATGATATTATAACTTCCATCTAATTGTTGGCACTTCCTTCAAATAAGAACATAAGCAGAACTTACCAACCGGAATATCTCATAAATGACTGTGTGTATCTGCTTATTTGCTTATTAACTAATCCCATACAGTCCTGTTAGTGCATATATATCATGTGCTTCTTTGCTTCTACATAGTCATTGTGGCGCCCCCGGCTCGATCGTACACTAATCATGCACGCAAACGTGTACGATCAAGATCAGGGACTCACGGGAAGATATCACAACACAACTCTAAAACATAAATAAGTCATACAAGCATCATAATACAAGCCAGGGGCCACGAGGGCTCGAATACAAATGCTCGATCATAGACGAGTCAGCGGAAGCAACAATATCTGAGTACAGACATAGGTTAAACAAGGTGCCATAAGATGGCTAGCACAAACAGGGATACAACAGATCGAAAAGGCGCAGGGCCTCCTGCCTGGGATCCTCCTAACTACTCCTGGTCGTCGGCGTCCTGGACGTAGTAGTAGGCTCCGTCCTGGTGGTAGTAGTCGTCGTAGGTGGCGTCTGGCTCCTGGGCTCCAACATCTGGTTGCGACAACCAGCAAGAAGGGAAAGGGGGAAAGAAGGGGGAAAGCAACCGTGAGTACTCATCCAAAGTACTCGCAAGCAAGGATCTATACTACATATGCATGGTATATGTGTAAAGAGACAATATCGGTGGACTGAACTGCAGAATGCCAGAATAAGAGGGGGATAGCTAGTCCTGTCGAAGACTACGCTTCTGGCAGCCTTCATCTTGAAGCAATAGAAGAGATTAGTTGGAAGTTAACCAAGCAACAACGTATAGCATAATCCTACCCGTCGATCCTCTCGTCGCCACCATGCGAGAGAGCGACCACCGGGTTATATCTGTCACTTGTAAGGGTGTGTTTTATTAAGTATCCATTTCTAGTTGTCATGAGGTCGGAATACAACTCCGGGTCGTCCTTTTACCGAGGGACACGGCTATTCGAATAGATAAACTTCCCTGCAGGGGTGCACCACATATTCCCCAACACGCTCGATCCCCTTTGGCCGGACACACTTTCCTGGGTCATGCCCGGCCTCGGAAGATCCACACGTCGCAGCCCCACCTAGGCTCAACAGAGAGGTCAGCACGCCGGACTAATCCTATGCACTCTGGGGTCTAGGCCCATCGCCCAGTGCGCTCCTGCACGTTGCGTACGCGGCCGCGAGCAGACCTAGCAACCCACACGATCACGGCGGTTACGTTAGCGCGGTCCAACACTGCGCGCGCCGCTCAGTCCCTGACGTCAAGAAGGCTTCAGCTGATACCACGACGCCGGGATACCCATAACTACTCCCGCGTAGTTGGTTAGTGCGTATAGGCCAGTGGCCAGACTCAGATCAAATATCCAATCTCGT
Source organism: Thinopyrum elongatum (assembly GCA_011799875.1). Taxonomy (NCBI): domain Eukaryota; kingdom Viridiplantae; phylum Streptophyta; class Magnoliopsida; order Poales; family Poaceae; genus Thinopyrum; species Thinopyrum elongatum. The sequence continues at coordinate 603,958,145 of CM022300.1, read as the reverse complement.
TAAGCGTGTTATTATGAAGTAAACGCGAACGCCGACCAGGGCTTGGCCCACCTGTCTCCTAGGTGGTCTCAACCTGCCCTGTCGCTCCGCCACAAAGATCCACTCAAAGGGCCGTTGGGACAAAGGTCCTTTCAGCCCCCAATCCGTGAATCACTCGCGGGTACTCTTCGAGCCGACCCGACTTTAGTCACCATTTGTATAGTATGTATATATGTATAGTATACACCCGTGATCACCTCCCGAGTGATCACGGCCCGATAGTATAGCAAGGCAGACTGACAAGAATGCAGGGCCAATGATGATAAACTAGCATCCTACACTAGGCATTTAGGATTGCAGGTAAGGTATCAACAACAGTAGCAACAATGACAGGCTATGCAGCAGAATAGGATTAACCGAAAGCTGTATCATGCTACACTACTCTAATGCAAGCAGTATAGAGGAGAATAGGCGATATCTGGTGATCAAGGGGGGGGGGCTTGCCTGGTTGCTCTGGCAAGTAGGGGTCGTCAACAACGTAGTCGGTCGGGGCACCAGCAGCTGCGTCGGTCTCGTAGTCTACCGAAGAGAAGAGGGGGAAGAAACAGTAAACACACGGCAATAATGCAACAGGGATGCATGACATGTCTAAATGATATGCCGGGGTGATATACAGCCTAACTAAGCGATTTAGTTAATTTAGGAGTTTATTCGGATTTATTTAATTAAAGTTGGACACTATTCATTTATCGAAATCGGTCTAATTGTTCAACGTTCTCATAGCTGCGGGCGTCTGACGGAGATACCGAGGGCGTATCCGGGTTCGTATCGTCGTTCTGAGCAAGTTTCATGTATAAAATATTTTCATCGGAGTTACGGTTTAAAAGATATGATTTTCTAAAGTTTTTATTAATTTCTGAAATTTTAATTAATTATTTAATTCAACATTATCCGAAACAGTGCACGCTGACGTCAGCATGACGTCAGCAGTCAACAGAGGCGTTGACTGGTCAACTGACGTGTGGGTCCCGTTTGTCATTGACTGAGATTAACTAAAACAGATTAATTACTTTAATCAGTAATTAGGTTAATCTAATCAGGATTAGTTAAGTTAATTAATTTAGTTAACTAATTAAATAAATAATTAATTAATATTTTTATAATTTTCTTTTAATCCTTTTTTTCTTTTTTTTAAAATGTTCCAGGGGCTAGGCCCCACATGTCATTGGGTCAGGGGGGCCATAGCGGGTTCGGGCGTTGCGGGCGCCCGACCCGGGCGATGACCCGCGGGAGCGGAGGGGCGCCGACGCGGCGCGGGCGCCGGGCGCCGGAGATGGCCGCGGTGAGGCCACGGCGAGACTGGCGGCGCGCGCAGCAGGGGGCGACGGGCGCGGTCGAGTGGTGGACCGGAGCGGGGCGAGACCAGCGCGCGGCAGCAGCAGGAGCCGGCCATGGCGGGCGACCCAGGCAGTGGCGGGGGCGCGAGCACAGCCGCGGGACGCGGTGAGTGTGCCAAGGGGGAAGAAGGGAGCGGCCACGCAGCGGGGCAGCGGCGATGCGGCGAGTGCGCACGCGACGAAGGGCACCAGTGGGGAGGGCGAGTGACGGCAGGGCTCGCCGGCAGGGGCACGCGGGGGGGGGCGCGGTGGCGCGGGGCACGCGACGCACGAGGCCACCGCAGGCGGGCGACGCAAGCAGCGGCGCGGGGAGGGAGAGAGGAGGAGAGGGAGGGGCGCGGCTCACGGAGGGCGTAGGGATCGTGGCAGTAGCGCGCGAGGTGGATGACGGGGACGACGGCGGAGAGGAGAAGCAGGCCGGCGGGGGAGCGCTCCGGCGACGGCGTCCAACGGCAATGGCAACGGGGCGGCGTCGGGCGGCAGGGTCGGGGCGTCGCGGCGACCTCCACCTCTCGATCCCGATCCAATCGGGGGAGAGGGGGGGGATATATCGGGAGAGGGGGGAAGTGGGGTGGTGGCTGGTTAGGGTTTCCCCCCCCATGGGGATAAGGCAGGGGATGGGGCTGGGCCGGCCAGTTGGGCCAGGTGGGTCGGCCAGCTGGGCCGCCTGGCCCAGTTGGCCAGGGGGGGGCCCTTTCTTTTCTTTTGTTTTTCTGTTTTGTTCTTTCTCCTTTTATCTATTCCTATTTCCCTGCTTAGTAAAAAGTTAGGCCTCAAAATGATTTCTATACGACATGGCAATTGTTCCAGTAATTACTAGGCATTCCCTAACACTACCAGAAATTAGTTTGGAGACAATTGGAGCTCCCACAAATTTTACAATAATTAATATGCATTAATCCTAGCTGTTTTAACCATGTTAGTGCCACTTAAACATTTTACCATTTGTTGGTTTCAATTTTAGACTAGCCTCTACAATATTTGTTATTTACTGAGCATTTTAGTTTCTATGTTGGACAACTTTTATATCCCACTTTCATTTAAATTTGAATTTGACTTAGGAGTTGAAATGCAATATGATGCTAATGATGATTATGCACTATTAATCATGATGACATGGCCTCATCAAAAGGGTGATCTCTGTAGCTTAATACAGGGGGTGTTACAGTCATGTCCATTTTTCATGAGCAGAAACTACGTTATGTTTAATGGTTGCCCTGCGTCATCGATTCACCCCTGTGTTATGTTTTTCCCTGCTTCTGATCAGAGGCTCAGTTATGCGGTATCCTCTGTCTCACGCGCTTATGATGACCGATACATGTGAATTGCAAACTTGGTATTTTGTCAAACTCTGGCATCATCCCCACTCCTTCAGCGGCAGTGGCTGTCTCACCTGGCTCCTCACGGAAACCTCCCAATACTATGCCATGTCGCCAAACCACTCGCTGTGGGATGCTTAACACCGTGTTTGGATGATGCCACACATGATTCAGGGCAGACCCTGCCGCATAAGCCCACTAAGCAGGCATTAATTTTCGTTTGGTTGAGCTATATGTTAGCTTCACGCCTTCACCTTAATGTAGCAGAATAGTTAATTACTGATTTTGTGGGGATCTTTTGTTGCCACTTTTTTATCTGACGAAGGATTTATAGTGGATGCACATCACTCTTGGTGGAACTATCAGGCACACGACCAGTGAGCGGTGGCAGAAGCAACTTCTCCCTTGGACTACATGACATGTAAGATTAAGACCTTGATTCCTTGCATCCATCTCTATTTATAAAAAATAAAATTGCATGGTTGACCATTATTTTTTATTGCTATAGCTGTGCTTAATAATATTTATACATATTTGTTTGTATAAAAAAATCCCGCCCTTTCTTAGCATTCAATTTTGTTTGTTCTCATCTGTTATCTTTGTATGGTGACTTTACCAAAGATGGTAGATAACTATGATACACACCCCTGAGAATTTCTCTTGTAGAGGTGAAAAGAAGTCTCTGTGATATTGTTTAATTTTTTCATTTCTATGAAGGGCCTTACCAGGAACCACGATATTTTTGCAGTGAGAAACCATGTATTTTTTCTTTATCTTCTTGATGATTGTTTCTAATACATTTAACTTAAGAGGAAACATGGACGTAAAGCTACATGGGAACACTTAGTCATGAATAAAGTTTGTTTTAATGGAATGTATATGTACTCGAATGGAGGGAACGAAAATCTCAATGAGATGAAATCTGGAGATAAGAGATGTATCATCTCAAAATAATGATGACAGGATGTGGTCTCCACTCCGTGCGGTAAGAAGTGAGACTTTGTTCCTTCCAAGTCAGAGAAAAGCTACTGGTCAATCCTTATTTACCGAACCTCGGTAGTTTCCACTTTCATTTGCATTCATAAAGACATTAGTAGACAGTGCAATTAGTAGTCACTTCTTTGTCGATTTCTTTGTTAAGAACAATCTTCCATAACTGTAAATTAATTTGATCTGGAAGGGAGCCAAAAATATATAGCACTTGGTGATTATCAGTTTGATTTGAACAAGGATTATGCATCTTGACCATGGTTGTTTCTATTTTCGTTCTGAATTGAATTTTAACTCTATTTTCCCTTAGTGGTATTGGAAGTGTATTGATGTTGAGATGAAAGTGTCGCGGTGATCCTGGGCATCGACCTTTACACCATGTTCTTCACAAACACTTGAAAGTAGAACCCTTCATTCCCGGTTAATGATAATGCTTCATGTGCAGGTGCTTTTTTCTATTAGCCATATGGCTTGACCGATGCTTCTATGTCTACCCGCGCTCGGTGTGTTGATGGCCTTATGGGCAAGGCGTACCAAGGATCTAGCGACATCTACTGGTGCAAGTTTATCTTGCTCTCACTTACTCAGGATGGTCTTGACAATTTACTTTCATGGTAGATTATGTTCTTATAGCATTTTCGATTGACACACCGGCGGTTTTCTCCAATATGGATATGAGCCATCGTTGGCTTCATGGTTACAGGTGGGGGTAGCTTGGGCTTCGAGCCTGGGATCAATCATGCGAACGCATCGACGATATTCTAGGGGAATGAAGCCAGAGCTGCAGTTGCATGTGCTTGTTCTCTTATGCCTTTTTTTGCCAAATAGCATAAGTAACCACTGGCTGAGTCACTACAATATTTATTGGCATTTAACATCGTTCATTCTTTCACTCCCTTTCCAAAACTTTGGCATAATATATGCTATTCTTCACCCCAGCCGCTTGCCCAACACATGTGGCTCGCACGCCACAGGCAAGCCACGGTGAAGGCCTGTGAGGTAATCTACAACATGCACGAGGTAAGATTACGGTGTGCTCTCCAGGAAAAAAGTCTACCGGACCAAGAATCATAGTAGGAGAAATAGGAGTACGAGGTAAAATTACTACACACATGAGACGTAAATTTTTTTCTTTTTTGACGGGCACATGAGACGTAAACTTACATCATGAATGCCGCACCAAATCCACCACCTAAAAAACAAAGGCATTTGAGGTAAATTTATGGCAATAAATTCTTGTTACATTCTTACTTTTCTTTGTGAGATAAATCCGCGTTCCTGCTAAATTACAGGAGTAAATTAAGTTTTTTCTTAGAAAAACGGGAGTAAATTAAGTTACTTTTGTTTTTGTTGAGTTTGAATTTTGGACTCAAACTTTTAGCATCGGTCTTAAAAGTCATTATCTCTAATAACACTGGTTTAAATGGTCTAATTTTTTCCCAGATATTAACTGGGTACCTTTTATGAATTGCTGAAAAATTCTTCATCTAAAAGAAGCCCTTACCAAATTCTAGGCACGTATGTCAGATTTACAGCGTCGGTAGTCTGTTGCTTAAAAATAAGATGCTTTTGCTTACCCAAAAACTTATTTCAGGAAAAAAATCAGTAAATATGAGGGATCCTCAAAATATGAGATGATGTCGCAGAACAAATACAAGAATGAGTTGCATGCAGATGAAGTATCCTCCCGTAGGACTTCATTGAGTGTAAAGAAGTGCTGCATGGAAGAGCAACTGGCCAAAGCATAGTCATCAGAGAGCTCGAGTTTAGCAGGGATTTAGGTTTCCATATGAGAATAGTGAGCAAGGAAGCACTTCTTCCCAAGAACTGGATATTGTAGGCCAAGCGAGCCTTAGTTGTTCCCCTTCTGTCTGTTTCCTTATTAATTTCCGTTGTACTCATTTCTTTCTACCTTATGTAATAGAAAGCAGCACTACTATATTTTTCTTCTTTGGAAGGAGGGGGGGGGGGGGGGGGATTGGTAGCATGGCAGAAAATTTTAGGAAATGCTCAGCATAAATAAAGCAATTAGAATTCTTCTAACTGCATTACAATTCCTCAATTCCATTTTTGTACGTAAGGAGAGACCAAGTACCTTGGTTTACATATTCTGTTTTATTACAGAGGTATAATCAGATAAAGAAGACGCCAATCATTGGCCTAAGCTATAGTTTCAGTTGAATCATACTGTGTTGGTGACAGATGCCATTCTATTTTAAGGATCCGAATATGAAATTATCATTCATTGTTTGATGGAATGTTCTTTTGGTGCGGTTGTGTTAGCATCACATCCAGGCTGAGCCAAGGTTTTTATTTGTCTCGTCGTACATAACTGAAAATTCATATGAGAAGGTAATCAGCTGAAAGAATTTTATTTAAAAGGGATTGTGAACAATTCATGATTTAAAGATGGCCAACTAGAGTAGGACTACTTCCCGACCAGACATCGTTTGAGGCCAGCATCTTATCGTTTGGGGAGCATCTCACAAGCTTGTGATGAGTTTTCGGTGCAATCTCTATCATGCTTTGGTGTCTCGTCAAACACAGGAGGTAAAGGATGAAACTGCAAACAATAGAAAGGAAAACCACGTAAAAACAAGAAACCCAACAGCAGTTATAGAATTTCATTATTTCTATAACGAACACCACTGTACCATGTGCTCAACAGCCATAGTTTTGAGGCCAACATCTCGAAGTTGTTAACCCAGAGTCTTCTTCTCTTAAAGTATATGTGTTTGTATATTCAAAACAGATGCAAATATGAAGTTCTTCGTAATCAACAGAAAGCAACTAATAGAAGCTAGCGACATCTTGAGGCCTCGTTTACAAGAATCCTAGAAAAGATGCCACAAAGACTAACTCAGAGCCGGTTGCTTGAGTCACATAGTTCAGGTTAACACGTACCACTTGTCTGTTAAAAAAACTAAAAGGTACCACAAACTTTAATAATTGTGTTGGCTATTCACTTCAAAAAAAAAAACGTGATCCAGTCAAAAAAATATCCATGTTGATGTTCTTTGAGCTGTTAATGAAAACAAGCAATCAAAGGATGCATTAAAAAAATTAATTTCATAATGCAAGGAAATTAGTACTTAAGAACTTGCACTCTTAGAAAACATAGCAGTAACCTAGTTCCATATGCATCATTCTAGGAAAATATGCACAAGAGGGGCCAAGACTGGAATACAGGACAAAAAGTTGGCAGTCACTAATACATGGAACCAAAATTGTATTTCCATACCTTAGATAAATGATATCTGTCTTAAACCGCTTTCTCTCTGGGGGAGATAAATGGTATACGGTTTCTCTTTTGCTGGAGTAACTACACGAGCCATTGATAAATTTTGGAATTATTTCGTTCTTCTCATGGATCTTCATAGCAATGTGTATGCAAAGCCGAAAGGATGAATGGACCTCTACCATGTTAATAAGTTCCTTGAAAGAATCACATGGCCCATCGTACTTCCACCTATAGATGCAAAACAGATGGCCCTTAATAATGGATGCTAGAATCTGACAAATTGTAGGTCAAGCATTTATTAACAGAAGCATATATTCTTCATGGAACTTCCCAAGTTTACTCAACATTACATTTGATCAAATCAAAAGCTAATGAAGATCTCAACTTATTCTAACCAAGTTTCAAACAACCGTGAAAGATACCGCGACATGGCAGAAATAAGTAAAGAGATCTGAGAGACAAGGACATGAAAGAGATCACATATATTCCCAGCAGAGGCTACAACACGAACACAAACACAAACAACAATGGTTAAACCATTGTTTGTAAAGCAGAAACTAGAATAAATCAGTAAGAGTCGAAGTGGAGTGAAATGCAGAAGTAATATTAATTACCCTATATCTTTTATGAACTGAAATATAAGAAGACAGAAGTTATATCTGGCTACAACTCATTTTTGAAAGACAATTCATATGGGAAAATCCGTTATAATCCATCCTGATTCTGCACCTATAAACCTGAGATACGTCGCATCTCAGTACTAGCTATAATGTTGGCTTCATCTTCTTTGAGCTAAATTATTCTCTTCAAGCTAATATAAATCCCAAAACTAGTATCTGAAGCAAATTATCTTATAGCCCACGTTTTATTGCCAAATTCTATCAGTACGACCTAGAGACCTGAAACATAATAAATAGATTAATAATAATTACACTAATTATCTCCTATTTCTTAATCTAATAACTAACATTTGCTGGACCAAGGCAGACAGAAAATGTAGCATATGGGCAAGCTAAACTGGGGAATAATTAGACACAAGCCACTGAACCTTAGGAGTCGTTAGACACAAAAGCGCTGGTATTGGTAGCTCTATTTACGGAAGATAGGAGATTAGTAGTAGGACTGGAAGTAGCTGTAGGTCAGATCAGGAGAGAAGCTCTTTTTGATTTGTCCCCAACATCTAATCTACTATTGATCAGATCACCACGACCATGCAATTTATTTCCTGTCTACGCTGGTATAGGAAGAAGGCGCACATTATCAATTCTGGCGAAGGCCGTACTAAAACTTGTGCACCCATATTGAATATTGAAACAAGTAAAACTTCAAAACCTAGCACAGGATGCATCAATACGTGCCGAATCTGGGAAAGGCCACAACCTAGCACCATGGCAGCCGCCGCAGCCGGCAAGTCGTGCCCACAATCTTGCCTAAGTTCCTCGATGGATTGGGAGGGGGCGGGAGAAGAAATACAGGGGCATAAATCCTGGCGACAAACCAAAGTGTCGAGAGCTCGACATGATGCCGTCAAAGCTCACGGACTGAGTAGCGCCGCCGTGGCCGGCGCAGCGCACGAGCTGCTGTCGACGTAGCCCCATTGCTTTGCCCATCACCAAGGAACCCGGAGATCTCGGCACACCGCTGAGGCCACCGTCTGCCACCGAGCACCATGCCGCTGAGCTTGCATCGCCATCGCCAACGACGCCGCCGCCGGAGACCTAGCCAAATTAGAAAGGGACGGGGAAGGTGGGGTATGTTCGAGTCAACGCATAAAAGGTAAAATTACCTCGACCCCGATGTAATTTACAACGAAGGGGCGTGGCCTTTTTTTTTCAATCGCATAACGGTGGCGTCTTGGTTGAACGTACGGTCTGGCTCTGTCGATCGACCAGGGTGAAGAATTACTTATTCTTCACCCTGAATGCCAAATAGACTTCTATTATTTAAGTTTACATTAATACGTGCGTTGCACGTGCATGATTACTAGTAACACAAACAGTAGGAACAAATTGGTCAATGGGGCCTAGCAGCAAATGCAACATAGCAGTATTTGATAAAAAAAATAGCAGCAGATGAAAATCCAATCTTCCATCAAATTCATTAGCTCCAGAATTGTACCAATGGTAATCAAGCATCTAAAGGTTTCTATCTACGAGCATAGCCACTAGTATTTATTAAGATAGAAAGGAATGATCTTCCAGTTTTCAATGCCAACTAAGTAGATATTATGTTGCATCACCAGCAAAGTAGTAATTAATAGTGGTAAACTCATGCCCGGAAAAAAATCCCATTCATTTTCTGGTATGGCAAACAACTGCAGACTTCAGCGAGAAGAAGCTTCAACTTCATGTACAGTACTGCATCCATCATCACCAATCAAACAAGGAGACCAGGCCATAATATACAGAAAGGCAGAGTAATCAAATGTCCCGTGGATTAGTAACTCGATCTCCATGGTCTTCAATGAAAGGTAGAAGAACCAGGTGCGCTGTGTGCCAGCAAGGATTATGCGTGTCATGGACAAGTAGACATATCCGGACCTCACTTGCACAACTCTGACTTGGCCCTCCAAGCCCCGAGTGACCCGATCAATTTCTGCACCGAAAGAGAGTATGTTTTGCCGCGCCCAAATCCCAATTCCATCACTGTCCACACTACGGATCCAAACATGGAGGAGAAAATCATCGGATGCATGGACCATGCAAAGTTCTCCATCCTTGGTATCCCCAACCATGAAGTCGTCTTGCCAGTAATCAATTGCCTGCGAAGGTAGATCCACAGAGGAGACATCCATGGTGGCTGTGTTGATCCTGATCACGCGTCCTTCGCCATAGAAAGGCCAGTAAACGGAACCGTCCACCAGCGTGCCTGCACCGTACTTGAGGCTGTTGTCACCACCGATCTCGACCCAGGGGTGGACGACCCAATCCGAGGTCTCCGACGGGAAAATGGCAGCACGAACCCTAGACACGTTGGCGCAGACGCAGACCACGCGGAACGACCGGGGGTTCTCCTCGGAAGTCAGCAGGTGGAAACCAAGGAAGGCGAAATCGCGGAGACTCCCATCCGCGACGTCGTCGGGGAAGGAGATGACGTCGACATCCCAGGTCACGGGGTTCACCGCAGCCACGGCCCAGCACTTGTTCCACAGGAGGATGTAACCGTCGTGGCAGTCCGTGACAGTCCAGCCGTCGTCCAGCGGGAGGGAGGTGAGGAAGAAGTCACCGTGGTGGAGGGCGGCGGTGACGACGGGATCCGATCGGCGCAGGGGAGCGAAGGAGGGGGCGGTGCCGTCGTCGACTTCGAGGAAGATCCCGACGAGGGGCGCCGGGTGGATGGCGCGGAATTGTCGGCGGAAGGACCGGGAGGAGCGGACGGCGCCGAGCCACAAGCGGCAGGTGAGCGCGGCACGGACGAGGGTCGGCAGGCTCGGCAGGCGGAGGAAGATCTCGAGGAGCTGGTCTTGGCCGAGCGAGGATATGGTGGTGGTTCCGTCGGCTGCGGTGGCGAGGGTGGTGGTGGCCGACGGCGACAGCGGCGGCGCCGGCAGTTCGCTGGCCATTTGCTCGAAAGTGGAGTCGATGCAGAGAGATTCTGGATCCCTGGCTGGTCGGCTACTTGTGTATACTACGCATGGCCCAAGCCCATTATATATAGGCTTAATGCTTTGAGCCCATGTAGCCCATGCTTTGGAATTAGACCTAGTACTACTATATAACAGTGATAGGTTTTCTTGAAGAATAAAGAACAATGAGAGATTTTCTCAAAAAAGAAAAACAGTGAGAGATGGATCTTTATGGGCTGAATATATGGATATTCACATGTTAAATGCTAGGGGGACATAATATCCCGAAAAGTAAGCAAGCAAATGTGGCTATAAAATCAGTTTTCTGTTCCTCACATCATTGTGTTTTCTTGTGTGATGAAATAAACACAATACTTACAACCTCTATGTTGCTTTGGAATGCGGCGTTGTGAGTAATAGAATACGAAGTACACAAGGCAAGTGATATGAAGATGATATACGTACTCTATGAGACTAATATTATAATATTGATACACTATCAAATATGAATTTGATACTGTTACAATTTGGAGCCCATCACACAATCCACTCCACACATATGCCAAGTTCTGTGCATGATCATATATTCGCACGCACAGCACGGATCACACGGGTCTATCTTCATCTTACACACGGAGCAACATATAAGGTGCTCTGGTTCAGAGGCAGGCAGAGGCCACTGCTTATTTACCTAAAGTGCGACAATACTTGGAGATGATTTCTCGATGGAGAGAGTAAAACATCACCGCCTTCATAGAACACCCCCTTTACTCAATTTATTCGCTATGTAACATCTGTAGAAGCTGATGAACCTCACAGTGAATTCTGCCAGGGTTTTGTAAGGGTTAGTTAGTTCGGTAAACTACAGTTCAGAGGTGAACCAAAATAAAAAATAAATTGCATGTACCTTCAATCTTTATGAAGTATTGGATGGCTTCCCCCTGGTCATGGGCTTCCACGGCAAAATGTTCTATACTGATATCCAAAGTTGCGTCCCGAGATCTGTATTCTTTGTGTTGGTCCTTCTGAAACTTGCGGCCTGCACACTGCTCACAAGCAAGCAGACAGACAACACATATATCAGTATATGCTACACAGTAATCTAGTTGAGAAATGGAAACTAACTATCACTGAAGTGTGAATATGCTTGTAGTCATGCTCACATAGTTCAAATCGGATGCCAGTTCATCGACACTATTCTGAAAATCTTTATCCCTGTCCCTTTTCAGTTCGGTAACCAGGTGCTGCATCTCAAAAGGAAAATGGAAAAGGAACAGTAATGACTAATGAGCAATGACAGATATGAGAATTGGTTGGACTCTGAAATCACATAAAGCATGTGAGCGTAAGGTAGAGCAGAGCTTACGCGGAAAATGAAATAAGGTGACACGTTATGGTCAATCATTTTTCTGATCTTCCTTCGAATGAGATACAGCCTGTATAGACGCCAAATCAGTAAATTTTATTTTTGTTGTGAAGTTGAAGAAAGAAGCTCACGTATACTGAACTGCAAAACAACACGGTGGAAGGGTAGCATACTGCTTTGGACTTGGCTGCTCCATGATTATCTTGGCCACATTATATATTTCTTCCTCCCATCCCGTCAAAATAGGTTGATCTTCTATGAATGGATAGCTGTGTTTGTTAAGAGAGTCGTTTATCAATTTGAAAAACCATAATTATAGAAATTCTTTTGACAGAAGCAAATAAGATCGATAGTTAAAAATATAAACAAACCCTCGTAATTAGTAACCATGATAACAAGGATGAAACATGCACATGTACAGATCAGTTGCAAATTCAGTACTATTACTCATCAAGATCAATATCATACCACTTGGAATATGTGCAAACACTTGTAAAACAAAGGGGAATGAAATCATTCTTTGGTAGTGCAGCATCATTTTTAGTCATAACATGGTAGCAGCATTTGCACAGTAAATTGATCAGTGATATGCTCGCCTGCTGGCACACTGTGGCTTCCAAAATGGACAATATTATTATGTCGATATACCATCAGAATATGAATGGGAGGAGGGATCCATGTGCTTACTTTGCTTTCCATGTAGCTTCAAAAGAACGTATTGCCTGTCGGAGATTGTTACTCGCGCTCACTGCAATTCTACTGGCAATTCCACGAGGCAAATCTATGCCTTCTTTCATAGCAATGAACTCCAGAACCTTGATCATCTAAGAGAAGATAGTCTTTCATCAAATTGTCCAGCACTGTAATGAGAAAATAATCATCCATAAAGTAATAAACAGATCGAAGATGAATGTACCTCCTCAAATGAAGGTGGCTGAAGTGTGACAACCTTGCATAGATGTTTCACAGCCTCAAGGTTTGAAGAATCAGAGCAGCAGAAGATGATTTTGTTGCAACCTGCATACCTTCCCAAAAACCAACCGATATAATGTTGAAAATCGGAGGAAAGCCTATCAGCATCGTGGACCACAATCACTGCACATATGAACCACCAACACTTTGTTATTTCACATCAACCAAGAACAGGCAACAGTTCAAATTCCCGTCTTGATAAACAGAAGTGCCATCATACGAGAAGCAAAACTGTATGAGCATGTACCTTTGCAGTTAGTATGATCACAGATCGAGTCTGGTGGCAGGATTGATTCATTCAGCAAAGTAGTTATGACATGATTCTCATAGCCATGTAAATCAGCCAAGTTAACCTCCACATGATGACCTGAAATCTTGACTTTGACATCGATGTGTCTGGCAATTTCTCCCTTCAGTTCGATCCTCTTTGAGTGTTCCTGTACCTGTTAATAACAGAAATGGTAAATACATAAAGCATATTCTGAAAGAATTTGAAGCACCAAGGTTTGGTTAGGATAAATTCGTACCTCGAGATTATGAGGACCAAAAGCATCCCTTAGAAGGGCCAGCACCATGCTTCTCTTCCCGACCGACCGCGCGCCTTCGAATATGAAATGGTTGCACTCGTGTTCGGTAACCTGGATGCAGGAACCATCACAAAATTTAATCCCTATTTCTCATTGGTTTGATGTAGTACAAGTTTCTTATGCACTTTGATTTTCTAGTTTTCGAGCTATGTTCTTTTGAGCTGCTGTATGGGTGATGGTTTCGTTGTTAATGGAACCGGCCGGGGATGTACTCCCTGTTTATTATCTAAAAAAGAATTAATCCCAATTTAGCATGCCATGGCTAAACTTGTGATTCATCACTCTGTTGAGTTCCAATTCTTGGCTCCAATTATAGAGTGCTAGAGGTGACAAGGGAATTTGTGATGTGTACCAGCCGGTGGAGCTCGTCGGCGACTGCCTTGTTGCAGATGAATTCCCCAAGCACACTGGGCCGGTACCTGTCCGCCCACGCGTACTCGTCGTCAGCCGCCGCCGCCGTCGATTCCACAGACAGCTGCTGCGGAGAGTCCACCTGCGGCGACGGCGTCCGCTTGCGCGGGACCCTCACCCAGATGTTTGCTCCTCTCCCGACGGTGGTGGCCGTATCGCCGCTCCCACCGCCGGCAGCCGTCACGGGCTTGTCTTGGGATCCCGTCGGCGTCGGCGCTCGGGCGACGGCGGCGGCGGCGGCTTCCTCTCTCTCCCTCAAAGGCCTCCTCGCGGCGACATTCGCCACGTCCGCGTGGCCCTGGCGCGCCGGCACCTGTGCCGCCGGGGGCGTCGACGCGGACGACGGCTGGGTCCGCGTCTGCAGGGGCGGGGGCGGGGTGGCGGCGCGGGCGCGGCCGCTGAGAGCGGCCCAGCGGTGGAGCATGAGCTTGACGAGCCCGGCGGGTATGGCCCGGCGCCTGGCCTCGCGGCGGCGGTCCTCGGCGAATGCCGCGGAGAGGGTGCGGGCGGCGGGGGAGGCGGTCGGGGTCTCGGTTGCCATGGTGCGTCGGACGGGGAAGGCATTGGCGCGGGGTGGTGGGAGGTGATGGGAATGTGGAGGCAGCCGGCGCGACCTCACCGAGGAGGAGGAGAAGGAAAGGCGGCCGGATTATGCCGCGCCGGAGGAATCATTCCGTTTGGTAAAGCTAATAAATATTCCGGCGTCGCGTGTGTAAGGTTCACGGTCGCCGTCGAGACGGGAGATTGGCCCGCCGGCAAGTCCCTCTATTCTGATTTTTTTTTATAGCTTACTAGGACAATGCCGGACAATCACAATTCAGCAATTGCATTGATTAATAAGTGAAAATAATAGTATTCGATATCATAGTCCAATGTCCATGCATTGCAACGAAATATATGTTACCATGATGACCAAAGGCGTATGAAGTACGAAAATCGAGCACAACGAAATTCTTCCCCAATAATAGCGGGACAAAAATGAGCTCGTAACTTATATGTTAAAGAAACAGACAACATGATTTTGAACTTAATTCATCAACAGATGCATGATTTAACTTCTCATTCTAAGTATGATAAGTATAATGTTGTAAAATATATTACCTCGTGAGATCGGTATATTCAGAGACATAAAACAACTCTGGGTGATATGACTTTGAGACAGCCCAAAATGACATACAGTTATGCAATGTTGACATTGTTCAACCAGTTCTACATCAGTCTGTTTGGTTACATGATACTTACACACGACACCGGAATATTTATTAGCTTAACCAAATATTCCAGTTCTAGATCAGTCTCTTCTATTCTTTCTTTTTTCAATTTACTAGCAAAAGGGCCATGCGTTGCAACGTGAGGAAAAAATCATAATGTCCAAAGGCCATGAGGACATTTTGCTGAACAATTCGTTCAATTTCATTAATATTTTTTAATAGATGAACTTTTTTAAAAAGTCATGAATATTTTTTTATTTCAGAAACATTTGTTTTAAAAATTACAAACTTTTTTTATTTCCCAAAAATTTGATTTCAAAATTGTGAACATTTTTTAATCAAAAACAATTATGATTTAACGAACATTTTATTTAAAAAATCAATTTTTTATTTTTAGAACTTTTTTGAAGTGCCAAATTATTTAAAGGAGAAAAAAAAATGAAAAAATATAAAAATAAAAAACGAAATTTAAAAACAAGCCGCCCACACATGGACCTGCCCAAACGGGCGCGCTGTGTCTTCTCCTAGTGCTTAGAGCGCAGTATAGGAGGTCTCTACTCCGTGGGCTGGCCCAGGCGAGGGATTTCCCTGTGTTAAATGTTTTTTTTCTGTTTATATAGGTGGCATCGGTGGGTAATATTTTGCAATTTTAGGGGAAATTTATGTGACGTACCGCTAGAAGTACTAATGACTTTATTATTAGGTACAGATAAGAGCTTTTTTTAGGGGAAGTTATTTTTCTTGATAGTTGACAATTTTAATCCAACTTTTCTTTTACAGAGACCAACAGAGATATTACAGCATATGTTCGTATTTTTTTTTAAAAATATCTACTTAAAGAAAACATAAGTTTTTGTCTCCGCTCCCCCTTCGTCCGACCTTAGAGCATATCCTAGAAACAACATCATATAAAAGACGCAAACATGAGATTTTTTTTTGTGGTGCCAAAAAAGGGCTCTAACAGCTGACTAAGAGCATCTCTAGCAGACCCCGTATAATGCCCTGACCCGCAAAACAACCGTCAAAATACGGGTCAGCGCGAAAAAAGCTGCCCGATCAGACCACGTCGGGCCGCGTCCTGTAAAAAATATTGCGGGGCGTGGCAAAAGTTTGCCCTCAACCTTTAGATTCACAGGGTGGGAGGTTGACCCGAGCTCGCCCCCTATCCACAGCGAGATTTGGCGCGAGAGAAATTTCCACACGGCCGTTCCCACTTCCCACCCCCTTCGCCGCCATTGCCCCGTATGACACCCCCGATTCAATCGTACACGAATCATACACTCAAATGTGTACGATCAAGATCAAAGACTCACGGGAAAATATCACAACACAACTCTATACACAAATTGAAATAATGCAAACTTCATATTACAAGCCAGGGGCCTCGAGTGCTCGAATACATAAGCTCGAAAACACAAGAGTCAGCGGAAGCAACAATATATAAGTACGGGACATAAACTAAACAAGATTGCCTTAAGAAGGCAAGCACAAACACGACACAGATCGAAAAGGCAAGGCCTCCTGCCTGGGACCTCCTAACTACTCCTGGTCGTCGGCGGCCTCCACGTAGTAGTAGGCTCCGTCGGGGGTAGTAGTAGTAGTCGACGAGGGCAGCTGGCTCCTGGGATCCACCATCTGATCATAGCAACCAGATATAGGGGAAAAGAGGTAGCAAAGCAACTGTGAGTACTTATCCAAAGTACTCGCAAGACTGACATCAGATCTATACGAAGTATGCATCAGTATCAAAGGAATGAGTTGTATCTGTGGACTGAACTGCATAATGCAGAGGAGAAGGGAAAGCCTAGCCTATCGAAGACTAGCATCTTCAAGCATCTTGCAGCATTCAGAAGAGTACAGAATAGCAGTTTATAATTAACAAGCATGTTGTAGTGTGAACGCCCAGAGATCCTTTCTCGACTCGCCGCGAGAAAGCAATCCTGGAGCCAACATATCCATCTCATGTCTCAAGTATCCATTTCTAGTTGTAATAGATCGGGATAAACCTCCGAGCGTCCGTTACCGTGGACACGGCTATTCGAATAGATAACTTCCCTGCAGGGGTGCACCACATTACCCAACACGCTTGATTACTCTGGCCGGACACACTTTCCTGGGTCATGCCCGGCCTCGGAAGATCAACATGTCGTAGTCCTACCTAGGCTCCGCAGAGAGGTCCCCGCTGGTCTGCGTCCTAAGCCCTCAGGGGTCTTGGGCCCATCACCCATTGCGCTATGGGTCGTTGCGTGCATGGCGAATGCCAGCGCCACCTCTGTCGTGGATGGCATGATTCGACCGTGCCATAATGCTGAACTGGACGTCTGACAGAGCTTTCAGAAGAAACGTACGACGCCGAGTGCCCATATTTGTTCACGCATGGCGGTTAGTGCGTATAGGCCATTGGCCAACTCAGATCAAATACCCAAACCCTTAGTGTGTTGGGAGCTCGCGGAGACAAGCAAAGACTCACGATCATGTGACCCTGTCGCCCCATCTTGAGGAAATACGGCAAGGGCCAGGCCCAACCCTCTCACTAGGGACGTCAACCTGCCCGGTCGTGCCTCGTCTTTATCTCGCGGGTACCCTCCAGGTCAAACCGACTAACCTGAGACTGTCGGGAACTCAGGTCCACCTCTACCGGGGTGGTACCGCCTGTCCCTTCAGTCCCGCAGTAATAGTAACTCTCGCGGGTACCCCTCGGGGCCTACCCGACTTCAACAATGTTCTGAAGTAAAGTCCAGGTAACCGTATGTCCATAACATCAAGGGGGAATCCGAGGAATCACCCTCGATGGGATCCACTTGATGTAATTGTCAAGGCGAACTTGGAGGAATCATCCTCGATGTCACGCTTGAGGGGTTGCACGACAGAGTCGTGTCGGGAATGGTGAAGGTGGAATCATCCTCGATGACCACGACCGAACAGCTACACTACAGAGTTATCATCAGGAGTGCATTATGAGGTATCACCCTCGGCACTCGATAGTAGCTCTGCAGAGCCGAGCAACTAAGGGGGCTGATGTGCTGTGTCGGGCCCTGGACATCGATCACGTTGATCGAGTCATCTGGTAATCCAGGGGCGGCAATAGGGACAAGGTGAGGGGCCACTGATGGATCACTAACCAACCTATACTAAGAAGTTTAGGATAAGCAGGTAAGGTACAATGAGTAGGTTACAAAAGCAGGCTATGCATCAGAATATGAGCAATCAAGTACATTAGCAAAATCTAATGCAAGCATGAGAGAGAATGGAATGGGCAATATCGGAATGATCAAAGGGGGTTTGCTTGCCTGAAAGCTCTGCTGAAAGGGGAGAAGGGTCATCGGCGACGTAGTCGATCACAGGGGCAGCGTCGGTCTCGGAGTCTACCGGAGAGAAGAGGGGGAAGAAACAGTAAATATAAAGCAAACAGATGCATTACTAAGCATGACATGATGATATGCGGTGCTAGGGGTGTTCTAACGCAGTGCTACACGATACCGGCAAAGGGGGAAAACATCCGGGAATGTTTTCCCGAAGTTAGGCATTTTCAGACAGATGAAATGGAGGGGGG
The DNA here is from genome assembly GCA_011799875.1 of Thinopyrum elongatum. Taxonomy (NCBI): domain Eukaryota; kingdom Viridiplantae; phylum Streptophyta; class Magnoliopsida; order Poales; family Poaceae; genus Thinopyrum; species Thinopyrum elongatum. Next base: position 603,939,554 of record CM022300.1, on the reverse strand, counting down.
CGGTTGCATGTTCAGCATGCTAGGGGCATGTGACAGATGAACTGATTGCATATTCGGAATCATCATATTTTTCAACTTTCATATATAAATTATTTTCATCCGAGTTATAGATTATTTTATATTAATTTTCAAAGTTAAACATTTTCTGATTTATTATTATATTTATTCAAATTCGAATTAAATGGCTAAATGCTCGTATACCCAAAAGTGTACCCAGCCAGGGGTCAGTGAGGCTAACAGTGGGGCCACTAGGCTGAGCCAGCAGCCCAGTCAGCAGTCAACTTTTGATTGGTTGACTGGTCAAACCTGACCAGTGGACCCCACTGGTCAGTGAGACATTTTATTAACAGGCTTTATTTAATTTCAATAAAACTAGTTAGCTAGTGGGCCCGACGTGTTAGTGGCCTAGTTAATTAACAGTTTAATTTAAACTAACCTAAATGCTACAGCGGCTGGGCCCGCAAGTTAGTGGCTGTAGGGGGGTGGTTAGTGGTTAATAGCCGGCCTGACGCGGGGGCCCACCTGGCAGCGTCCCAGCCGTGGCCAAGCACGGTGGCGCGCCGGCGGCGACTACAGAGATGGCGGCGCGTGCGGGGATCGCCGACAGCAAGGGGCCAAACGGGCGCCGGAGTGGACCGTTTGGATGCGGGCGGAGCCGCGCATCCATTCGCGGCATCAGCGGGGGCTGGGACGGGCTGCACCGTCGATGACGTTGAGCGGGGTGGCCGCTGACGTGCTTGGGGGTAGGCCGTAGCGGCTGTGGCCGTGACGGTGAGACGGGCGACGCCGGCGAGCTCGCGGGTGCGGCGGCATCTAGCTAGAGGAGGAGCCGGAGCTCAGGAGGCGAGGCAGGAACGGAGATGCTCACCAGAAGAGCTCAAGGTGGCTCGTGTGACGCCCCCGGCCCGATCGTGCACTAATCATACACGCACATGCACACGATCAAGCCTAAGGACTCACGGGAAGATATCACAACACAACTCTAAAACATAAATAAGTCATACAAGCTTTATATTACAAGCCAGGGGCCTCGAGGGCTCGAATTCATAAGCTTGCGAACAAGCGTCAGCGGAAGCATCAGATATCTGAGTAAAGATATAAAAGAAAATACAGAAAGGCCTTTAGAAAGGCGGGGCAAAAGAAAACACTACGATCGAAAGGCACAAGGCCTCCTGCCTGGGACCCTCCGATCCTACTCCTGGTCGTCAGTCAACTCGTAGTAGTATCCATCCTCTGGGTAGTAGTAGTAACAATCGTCGGGGCATCTGTCTCAGGGGGCTCCGTCCTCTGGTCACGTCAAACTGATATGGGGAGAAAAAGGAAAACAAAGCAACCGTGAGTACTCAGAAGTACTCAGCAAGCAAGGATCTACACTACATATGCAACATTTTCAAAAGGGAGGCTGTATATGTGGACTGGGCTGCAGAAATGCCAGAATAGAGAGAAGGCCTAGTCCTATCGAAGACTAGCATCTTCAGCGGTCTTGCAGCAGTAGAAGAGAGTAGAACAATACCATATAATGTAGCAGTAATAATATCAACCTCACCCAGAGATCCTTTCTCGACTCCCTGCGAGAAAGCAATCCCAGAGCCATACATTCATCAACCTCGTCCTGAGATCCCTTCTCGACTCCCTGCGAGAAAGCAATCCCAGAGCCATATATACAGGTCTCATCACAGGTATCCAGTTCTAAATTGTATCAATCAGGATACAACTCCGAGTGTCCTTTACCGTAGGACCGGCTATCGATAGTAATGTTCTTCCCTGCAGGGGTGCACCAACTTACCCAACACGCTCGATTAACTTCGGCCGGACACACTTTCCTGGGTCATGCCCGGCCTCTCGGGCCAACGACACATCGCAACCCCTACCACAGCTCGCAGAGAAGGTCCCCGTCGGTCAATCCAAGCGCTAGAGGTCCTTGGCCATCGCCCTGTGCACTCCGGATCGTTGCGTGTCCGGGAGGGTAAGGCCATGCAACCCCAGGGGGGCGCCGGTCCGTCCCGGCCGCAAGCTGAACTAGACGTCTGACAGAGCTTTCGGCTGATGCTACGTATGCGAAACGCCCATACTATGCCCACGTGGATGGTTAGTGCTATCAGGCCCAGGGCCTGCTCGGATCAAATATCCAAATCGTTAGGACTAGGGCTTGCGGTAACGAGGCAGAGACTCACGAAAGATGGTGACCACCGTCGCCCCGTCTCGAGACTTGCGGCAAGGTTAAGAAGCCCGGCCGCGGCTCGTATTCACCACTCGGGACCACACGCAACCCGGCCTTCACATCACCGCGGGTCCCCCTCAGGGTCGACCCGCCCCTTTCAAGTAAATTGTAAAGTCCAAGTATCCGTTTGTCCATAACATCAGGGAATCCGAGGTATCCACCCTCATTGAGATTCCCACTCGATGTATCCGTCAAGGTGACTAGGAGGAATCACCCTCACTGGGTCACACTTGAGGTGTTGTAGGGACAGGCGTCGTATCGAAGCGGTGGAAGATGAGGAGATCACCCACCCTCGATGACCACGACCGAATACTAGCTCTACAGAGTTAATCATCAGCAGTGCTACATAGGGTTCATCCCCTCGCCACTCGATAGTAAACGCGTTGTTTGCAGTGTCGTTACAACTAAGGGGGGTGAATGTGGCGGTGTCGGGGCGACTGGTCCTTCAATTCCCATTGATCGGGTCCTTCTGACGATCTCAGCGCGGGCAGTCGGGAATAAGTGGGGGTCACTGATAGGTCTTCTACCAGCCTAGACCTAAACAGTTAGATATGCAGGGTATTACTCACAGCAGGTTACCATGAAAGGACTTCTATGCATCAGAATTAGGTTTCAAAGCAGCACAGCAGTAATTCTAATGCAACATCAGATAATTTAGCATATGGGCGATATCGTATGCTCAAGGGGAAGGGGGCTTGCTGGTTGCTCTGGCAAAGAGAGGGATCGTCAACTGGTGGCGTCGGGCTCCTGATTTGCCGTCGGTCTCAGGGGACGACGTCGGTGTCAGGGTCATACCAGAGAGAAAAGGGGGGCGGAAACAGTATAAATATATAGAGCAAACATGAGCAAATACAAATACGATACACGGTGCTAGGGGTAATCTAAACGCAGCATCACCCGTACAGACGGAGCGGGAGAATATCTTACGATATTTCCCGGGTCTTTGGATTGATCGGACAGAGGATAGAGGGGCACGGTTGCAAGTTTCGGATAGTGTTTTAGGGAACTGCGTGACGGACGAACGGAACCGCTTATTCAGATTCGTCTCGTCTTTCGAGCAACTTTCATGTACAAAGTATGTTCCCATCTTTGTTCCATCTGAGTTACGGTTTTATGTATATATTTTCTAAAGATTTAATCAGGATTAATTAAACTAAATATTAATTCATTACTTAATTTATTAATTAATTGATTTCTATTTTTTATTTTCACATATTTTTCCTAAAACGTTTTGGGGCTGGGCCCCGGGCTTGTCAGCGGCACATGGGGGCAGGGCACCCACCGGTCAGTGGCACGTGGCCACGGTCGCGGGTGACGGGCGCCGCGGTGCGTGCGCGCGGGCGCGGGCTGCGGGTGCGCGGCGACTTTGCCTCGTAGCGCAGCTCGGTTCGTTTTCTGCTTGGCGGTCTCGCTTTCTCTCAGCCGCGGCGAACGGTGGTCGGCTTCGGGCGGAGCAGGGGAAACGCGGCGACGGGGAAGGTGTGAGGCCCGTGCGCGACGGGACTGGCGGCGACGTGGCGGGCGCGGCGTCATCAGGGAGAGGGAGTGAGAGGTAATGGGGGCGTGGCTTCCACAAGGGGCCGCGTGGATGATGGCGAGGCGGTAACGCGGCACGGCGACAGGTTGTGCCGGGGGGGGTATGATCGGGGCGCACGGCGTCGGGCCTCGGGCGACGGGTGCGAGGCCGTCGGGGTGGGCTCTGAGGCGATTCGGTGAGGGACGTTTAGGGAGGCCGGCGACGGCGTCCGACAGCGGGTGTCGGGCGAGGCGGAAGCGATCGCGAGCACGGCGGGGAAGCTCTGCGACGCGTGCGAACAGGGAAGGTCGGGGGGCCCTCCCTGCCCCGTTCCGATCCAGGGAGGGGTCGATGGAGGTGGCGTAGGATAGAGGCGCAGGGCGAGGCATATCGGCGCGGGGAGTCGGTCAGGGACGGCCGGCGGAGTGGAGGGCGACGTCGGGGACGCTTCGGGCGGCGGGGGAGGGTGGCGCCGTGGGCGCCTAGGGCGGGCTGTGAGGCGCGTGGGGGTGCGAATCGTGGCAAGGAGAGGAGGGCGTCCGCGGCGGGGCAGCAGGCGCGCCGGATTGCGTTCGGGGGAAGGCCGCCGGCGACCGGGCGCGCGAGCGGGCAGCGGGCGAAGCGGGGGGGGAGGGGGGAGGGGGGGTTTTTTTTTTTTGGTCGATCCAAAATCCCTATCCTAAGTTCTGGATCGGGGGGTTTGGGGTGGAAGAGGAGCGAGAGGGG
>CM022300.1:603815314-603925580 GCA_011799875.1 Thinopyrum elongatum | reverse complement strand
GAGAGTTGGTCGACGACGACAAGAATAGCATCGTGACCCTTCTGTGACCTGGGAAGTCCTGTAACGAAATCCATCTGAACCTTATCCCATTTCCATAAAGGAATAGGAAGTGGTTGCAGAATTCCAGCAGGCTTCTGATGTTCTGCTTTAACGCGACGACAAACATCACATTCAGCAACATATCGAGCAATGTCCTGCTTCATTTTAGACCACCAGTACCTTTGACGGAGATCACGATACATCTTGGTGCTACCCGGATGAATAGACAATGGGGTGTCATGTGCCTCCTTCATAACCTTGTCAGTCATGAGTTCGAAGCGAGGTACGACAATGCGGCCTCTGAAATACAAGGTTCCATCTTCAGACAGCGAGAAATCCCTGTACTTTTCAAGGTGAAGACTATTCTTCATCAGATCAACTTCAGCATCTTTAGCTTGCGCATTCTTAACAGCTTTCTCAAGGTCTGGTTCAACAACCAAGGTTTTTAGGTATCCTTGGGGAACTACCTCGAGATTTAGCTTTCGAAGCTCTTCATACAGAAGGGGTTGCTGTAGCTGAACCTCAAGTTCGCAGCAATAGGATTTGCGGCTCAACGCATCAGCCATTACATTAGCCTTGCCAGGGGTATAAGAAATACCCAAATCATAGTCCGCAATGGTCTCCATCCATCTTTGCTGACGGAGATTCAGAGATGGCTGAGTGAACAAGTACTTCAAACTTTTATGATCCGTGTAGATCTCGCAACGATTACCGAGGAGGTAATGTCGCCACAACTGCAGTGCATAGATGACAGCAGCTAGTTCTAGATCATGTACCGGATAATTCTCTTCATGTGGGCGCAACTGACGAGAGCCATAAGCAATCACTTTACGCTCTTGCATTAGGACACAGCCTAATCCTTCACGGGATGCATCACAATAAATCACAAAGTCTTTGCGGGTATCTGGAGGAGAAAGTACTGGGGTATTGTAACGGATTGACATCTGCCCCAGTGGATAAAGAATGTACTCTGGATGTATCCCTGCTCGAACAGCTGGTAGCTGCGTCGCAGGGTGTGGTGGAAACAAACGATCCATCTGAAACAGAGGAAACTCATGATTGTCAAAAGACAAGGAGAAGTATAACCGATCTCGGAGAGAAAGGTTAAACAAAACAATGGAAAGGAAAATGATTATCAGACTAATCAGATCAATGTCAGGGAAATCGCACAGATATCCAGCTCTCCGGGTGGACGAGAATTACGAGATCCTAATGTTAGAGTTAGTAAAATTTTAACCCGAATAGACGAGAGGTCAGAGTCCCAGAGTAAAGATGAGGAATAAAAGATACTAATACCACCCAATTGGCGACGTGGGCCCGTAAGCCACACAGCCAAGTTAGTAAAACAGTTTTCCGGTTTCTAGAATCAACTTCGGCCAAGGAGTTGGAAAGGGGGTTCCTACAGGCAGTCAGCTCTGATACAAACTTGTGACGCCCCCGGCCCGATCGTGCACTAATCATACACGCAAATGCACACGATCAAGCCTAAGGACTCACGGGAAGATATCACAACACAACTCTAAAACATAAAAAAAGTCATACAAGCTTTATATTACAAGCCAGGGCCTCGAGGGCTCGAATACATAAGCTTGCGAACAAGCGTCAGCGGAAGCATCAGATATCTGAGTACAGATATAAAAGAAAGTACAGAAAGGCCTTTAGAAAGGCGGGGCAAAATAAAACACTACGATCGAAAGGCGAAGGCCTCCTGCCTGGGACCCTCCGATCCTACTCCTGGTCGTCAGTCAACTCGTAGTAGTATCCATCCTCTGGGTAGTAGTAGTAGCGATCGTCGGGGCATCTGTCTCAGGGGGCTCCGTCCTCTGGTCACGTCAAACTGATATGGGGAGAAAAAGGAAAACAAAGCAACCGTGAGTACTCAGAAGTACTCAGCAAGCAAGGATCTACACTACATATGCAACATTTTCAAAGGGAGGCTGTATATGTGGACTGGGCTGCAGAAATGCCAGAATAGAGAGAAGGCCTAGTCCTATCGAAGACTAGCATCTTCAGCGGTCTTGCAGCAGTAGAAGAGGGTAGAACAATACAATATAATGTAGCAGTAATAATATCAACCTCACCCAGAGATCCTTTCTCGACTCCCTGCGAGAAAGCAATCCCAGAGCCATATATACAGGTCTCATCACAGGTATCCAGTTCTAAATTGTATCAATCAGGATACAACTCCGAGTGTCCTTTACCGTAGGACCGGCTATCGATAGAAGTGTTCTTCCCTGCAGGGGTGCACCAACTTACCCAACACGCTCGATTAACTTCGGCCGGACACACTTTCCTGGGTCATGCCCGGCCTCGGCCAAACGACACATCGCAACCCTACCTACAGCTCAGCAGAGAGGTCCCCGTCGGTCTACATCCTAAGCGCTCAGAGGTCTTGGGCCATCGCCCTGTGCACTCCGAGTCGTTGCGTGCAGGGGGAAGCCAGGCACCAGGGGGGCGCCGGTCCGTCCCGGCCGCAAGGCTGAACTAGACGTCTGACAGAGCTTTCGCCTAATGCTACGATGCAGAACGCCCATACTATGCCCACGTGATGGTTAGTGCTATCAGACCAGAGGCCTGCTCGGATCAAATATCCAAATCGTTAGGACTAGGGCTTGCGGTAACGAGCAGAGACTCACGAAAGATGTGACCCCGTCGCCCCGTCTCGAGGACTTGCGGCAAGGGTTAAGAATGCCCGGCCGCGCCTCGTATTCACCACTCGGGCACCACACTGGCAACCCGCCTTCACATCACACGCGGGTACCCCTCAGGGTCGACCCGCCTTTCCAAGTAACATTGTAAAGTCCAAGTATCCGTGTGTCCATAACATCAGGGAATCCGAGGTATCACCCTCATTGAATTCCCACTCGATGTATCCGTCAAGGTGAACTAGGAGGAATCACCCTCACTGGGTCCACACTTGAGGTGTTGTAGGACAGCGTCGTATCGGAAGCGGTGAAGGAGGAATCACCCTCGATGACCACGACCGAATAGCTACTCTACAGAGTTAACATCAGAAGTGCTACAAGAGGTTTCACCCTCGGCACTCGATAGTAACGCTGCAGTGTCGTTACAACTAAGGGGGGTGATGTGCGGTGTCGGGGCCTGGTCTTCAATCCCATTGATCGGGTCTTCTGACGATCCAGCGCGGCAGTCGGGATAAGTGGGGTCACTGATAGGTCTCTACCCAGCCTAGACTAAACAGTTTAGGATATGCAGGTAATTATCAACAGCAGGTTACAATGAACAGGCTATGCATCAGAATAGGTAAAGCAGCAGCAGCAGTAATTCTAATGCAAGCATGAGAAATTTAGAATGGGCGATATCGGTATGCTCAAGGGAGGGGCTTGCCTGGTTGCTCTGGCAAGAGAGAGGGATCGTCAACGGTGGCGTCGGGCTCCTGAGTTGCGTCGGTCTCGGGGACGACGTCGGTGTCAGGGTCTACCGAGAGAGAAAAGGGGGCGGAAACAGTATAAATATATAGCAAACATGAGCATGACAAATACGATACACGGTGCTAGGGGTAGTCTAACGCAGCATCACACGTAACAGACGGAGCGGGAGAATATCTGACGATATTTCCCGGGTCTTTGGAATTATCGGACAGAGGATAAGAGGGGAACGGTTGCAAGTTCGGATAGTTAGGGACGCGTGACGGACGAACGGACCGCGGATTCAGATTCGTCTCGTCGTTCTGAGCAACTTTCATGTACAAAGTATTTTCATCTGAGTTACGGTTTATTTTATATGATTTTCTAAAGATTTTATTAATTTCTGGAATTTAATTAATCATTTAAATTAACATTATCCGAAACAGTGTCTTGCTGACGTCAGCATGACGTCAGGGGACTGTTAGGGTTAATTAGGGTTAACTAATTAATTAATACTTAATTAAACTAATTAATTAATTAGATTAACCTAATCAGGATTAATTAAACTAATTAATTCATTAATTAATTAATTAATTTAATTATTTCTATTTTTATTTTCATTATTTTCCTAAAACGTTTTTGGGGCTGGGCCCCGTCTGTCAGCGGCACAGGGGGGCAGGGCCCACCGGTCAGTGGCACGTGGCCACGGGCGTGGGTGACGGGCGTGCGGTGCGTGCGCGCGGGCGCGCGGCGGGGCGCGGCGACGGGCCGCAGAGCGGCAGCGCGGTGCGTGGGCGCGGGCTCGCGCGTGCGCGCGCGCGGCGAACGGTGGGCGGCTCGGGGCGGAGCAGGGGACGAGGCGACGGGGAAGGGTGAGGCCGTGCGCGAGCGGGACTGGTGGTGACGTGCGGGCGCGGCATCAGGGAGAGAGGAGAGGAGAGGGGCGCGGCTCACAGGGGGCCGGACGGGGATGATGGCGAGGCGAGGAAGCGACGGCGACGATGCGGCCGAGTCGGCGACGGCGTCGGGCAGCGGCGACGGGTGCGAGCGCTCGCTGAGGCGATTCGGGGAGGAGATGGGGAGGCGAGGTCCCAGCGACGGCGTCCGAGCGCGGGCGGCGAGGCGGAAGCGAGCGCGAGCAGCGGCGGGGAGCGCGGCGACGGGCGACGGGATCGGGGCGCCTCTGCCCCGGTCCGATCCAGGGGAGGGGGTCGAGTGGAGGAGGCGGTAGGAGAGGCGACAGGCGAGGCAGATCGGCGCGGGGAGGCGGTCGGGGACGGCCGGCGAGGTGGAGGGGCGACGTCGGGGACGGCTTCGGGCGACGGTGAGGTGGCGCCGGGCGCCGAGGGCGCGGTGAGGCGCGGGGCTGCGAGCGTGGCAAGGAGGAGGAGGCGGCCGGCGGCGGGGCAGGCAGGCCGGCGATGGCGTCGGGGAGCCGGCTGGCGACGGGCGCCGAGGCCGCGCGGGCGGACGGGTTCGATCCCGATCCAAATTGTCTGGATCGGGGGGGGAAGAGGAGCGTGGGGGTGGGGGTACGGCTAGGGTTTCGGGTGGGGGGTGGGATATGGATGGGTGTGGCCGCCAGGGGGGAAATGGCCCTGCCTGGGTGTGGCCTGTTGGCCACTGGGACGGCCCACCCCAGTTGTCCGGGGGGGGGGGGCTTTTCCTTTTTTCTTTTTTCTTCTTTTCTTTATTTCTACACTCTGTTTAGTAAACTGTTGGGCATCCAAATGAGTTTTGTAAAATATGAGAGCTGGCCCAAAAATCACAGCACAATATATCCTACCACCAAAAACTAGTTTGGGGTAAATATCTTTTCATATTTAATTTTAAATTAAATAAAAGGTTATTAAATATTACTTTCGGCCGCTGTTTGTGGATGTTCGAGCCACTTACCCAATTCCAATAAGGTTGGTTTCAATTTTTGAATGGTCTCTGGAATATTTGCTATTTATCTGACATTTTAGTTTTCATGTTGGTCAACTTTTATATTTCACTTTCATTTAAATTTGAACTTTGACTTAGGAGTTGAAAAGCAATATGATGTTAAAGATGACTATGCATTGTTAATCATGATGACATGGCATAATCAAAAGGGGTGGTTACTGTAGTTAACCACTGGGGGTGTTACAGCTCGTCGACGGGTTAGTAGCAGCAGGCCATGGGTGGGCTCGATAGTGGTCGCCGAAGATCGAAGAAGGTGGAGGCAGCCGATTCGGTCGATGCTGGCATGCCCAGCTCGAACGGCTAGCGGGGTCAACGCATAGGCGGTGTGCGGAGCTCTAGGACACACCGGAGAGGGACGGGGTCGACGGTGGCCATGGCTACGCTGGGGCCATGGCAACGGCGGTGCTCGGTGAGGTGGAGATGAGAGGGGAGCGAGGCCAAAGGGAGGACGAGAGGGGAGTGGGGCGAGTGGGGGCACGCGAGCGGGTGAGTGGAGCGGGAGGAAGGAGGGGGAGCCCGACGGGGCGGCCTTATCCCCTCGCCGGGGCGTCGCCGGCGAGGTGGCCCGGTGGCGACCCCGGGCGCGGTCGGGGCGCGCCCGTTGAACAGGAAGCCGACCCGGGGGGGGGAGGAGATGGGCTGGGCCTGGTGCTGTGCACTTGGGCCCAAGTGCACAGTGCCAGGCTTTGCCCCTTTTATTTTCTTTTCTTTTATCTTTTTTGTTTATTTGTTTTCTATTTAAGTTTCATCTTATTTTAGTTTTATTAAATACAAAAATAGTTCCTAAATTAGTATCACTAAATATTCTACTGCCACAACAATTTTGACTCCCAATCAAAATAGTTTAATATTTTATAAATTGTAAAAGGCATTTTATTAATTGTTATTGCTACTGTTTTAATTTTTATAGGGCATTAAACCACTTTGTAAAAATGTTGCTTCACCACCATAATTTGTTATGGAATATTTGCAACATTATGAGCATTTTAGTTTTGACATTTTGAAAACTTTAAGGTTTAACTTTATTTTAAATTTGAATTTGAATCAGTTTTGAATCAAGCGAGACTAGCAACAGTAACAGTGGTGACATGGCATCATTAACAGGGGTTTACTGTAGCTTAATTATCCGGGCGTTACAAATCTCCTCCACTACAAGAAATCTCGTCCCGAGATTTTAGGAGGTAGAAGGAAACAAAACTAGTTACATGGGATGGATCACAAGTTTAGAACTCTTCTCAGGGTGGGAGCGCTTGTCGTTATTTGGTTGCTTTGGCTATGTAGAAATGATAAGGTTTTTAATGGTAAAAGTACTTCTCTGATGCAGGTTATCTACAGATGTACCGGGACTCTTCGTTTATGGTCCTCTCTACAACGCGTGGAGAATCGAGACCTCTTTACGAAGGTGTGTACACGATTGGAGGCTATGGCGAGGGATACTTTTACCCAACATGGGTGGCAGCATGATCTTAGGATTGGGCCCCCTCTGCTTTAGGCGTTATACAGACTCTACGTGTCTCTTTTGTAACACCCCCGGTGGTTAGCAACAGTAATCACTTTTGATAATGACATGTTAGTATGATCAACAGTGCATAATCATCATTAGCATCACATTGCATTTCAGCTCCTAAGTCAAATTCAAATTTAAACGAAAGTGGAATATGAAAGTTGTCCAACATAGAAACTAAAATGTCAGATAAATAACAAATATTCCAGAGGCTATTCTAAAATTGAAACCAACATCATTGGAATTGGATAAGTGACTCGCACAACCTCAAACAGTGGATAAAGATAATATTTAATAACCATTTATTAAATCTGAAATAAATATGGAATTATATTTTGTCCAAACTAATTTTAGGTGTTAGGGAATAATGCACTGGTATTTATGAACTTGGTCTCATGTTTTACAAAAACCATTTTGAGGCCTAGCTATTTACTAGATTGAGAAAGGAGAATAAAGAAAAAGGAAAAGAAATAGAAAACAAAGAAGAAATGTGGGCTCCATCTTCGGGTTCAGCACGAAGCGTAGAGTTTGGATTCCCAGCAACGCGTTCCGTCCCAATACCTTGCGCCAAAGAACAATGTGCACACACGTCTGCCTCCTCCACCACCGAGGACCGGTCAAAGGCTCAAGCTATTCAGAACAATGCCCCTCTTCGTCTGAAGATGGTTTGGTTTCAAGTGCCGCAAACCAGGCACCAGGCTAAAGACTGCCGCCAGACTCAGAATCAGTTTAGATTTTTCCTCGTGCTGGCCGTGGATATGGCCGTGGCAACAATCAGACCCGCAACAATATACTGGGTCTGCTTCACGTGGTCGTGGTCAAGCTTACAACATGACATGAAGAAGTCCAGGATCAACCTGCTACTGTGATGGGTACCCTTCTTGTTGACTTAGTCTGCTTTGTATTATTTGATTCAGGAGCATCGATTCATTCATGTCTGAAGCATTGCATTATCTCATGACATTGCATTCGAAAAGAGAACTGCCAATAGTTGTCCGTACCCCTGGAGGCCAATGTCAAACCACTATGATGGCACATAATGTCCCTGTTGAAATCGAGGAATTTGAATTCCTAGGTCTTCCCCTATTATCCTGAAGTCTTCCACCATAGACCTCATACTCGGAATGGATTGGTTAAAAGCTCACATTGCTTCGATCAATTGTGCCACTAAAGTCGTCCAACTTCTTCACCCCCACCGATGAGATAGTGAACTATACCGCCCGCATTAATCGAGACGCATGAAGCTCAGATAGATGGAGCTATTACCTCACCTCTGGAAGGGATCGAGAAACGTGACCGTCGTTCGAGATTTTCCAGACGTCTTTCCAGAAGAACTTCCAGCATACCCCGGCTAGAGGTGTCGAGTTTGTCATTGACTTGAAGCTGGCACCGTTCCTATTGCCAAACGACCTTATAAGATGCCCTCCGCATCACCTTCTTGAGCTTAAGGAAGAAATCGACAAGTCGCTTAAAAGTGGTTTCATCCGCCCCCAGTTCCTCTGCTGGGGAGCACCTTCACTCTTCGTTAAGAAGAAGGATGGAACTAACCGATTGGTTCGGATTACCGGCCCATTAACCAAGCCACAATCTAGAATAAATACCCACTGCCCCGTATCAATGATCTTTATGATCAACTGCCGGATCATCGGTGTTCTCTAAACTCGACTTGAGGTTGGGTTATCACCAGATCCGTGTCCGTGAAGAGGACATTCCCAAGACTGCATTCGTCACTTGTTATGGCTCCTATGAATACACCGTCATGTCATTTGGCTAACGAATGCCCCAGCTACGTTCCTCCGTCTGATGAATTATATATTTATGGATTACCTCGACAAATTCGTCGTGGTATATCTAGATGATATTCTGGTCTATTCAAGATAAAGAGGAACATGTGAACATCTTGCTTGTTCTAGAAAGGCTCGAGAACACCAGTTGATGCCAAGTATTCCAAATGCGAATTGGCTTCCTGAAGTAATTACCTTGGAATGTGATTTCCAAGGATGGATTGCTGTTAACCCCGAACGAGTTCAGGCTATTCTCGACTGGACTCCCCCAAGAATGTAAGCAAGTCAGAAGTTTTCTCGGACTCGCTAGTTATTGCCGTCGATTCGTTGAGAACTTTTCCAAGATTGCAAAAACATTGACATATCTGCTTCACAAAGGTGTTAAATTTGAGTGGACAGAAATGTCAAGAAAGCTTTCAGACACTAAAAGATAAATTACATTGCCCCAGTACTAGCACCCCCGGATTCCCAAAATGATTTCGTGATATACTGTGATGCATCTCGTCAAGGAGTGCTGTGTCTAATGCAAGAGCGCAAAGTGATTGCTTATTGCCTCCGACAATTGCGTCCTCATGAAGAAAATTATCCCGTGCATGATCTTGAACTTTCTGCGGTTATCTATGCCTTGAAGCTATGGCGCACATTACCTTCTCGGTAACCGTTGCGAGATATACAGGATCACCAAAGCTTGAAGTATTTATATACTCAACCAGATCTGAACCTTCGTCAACAAAGATGGCTCGAAACAATTGCCGATTATGATATGAATATTTCATATACCCCGGCAAGGCTAATGTAATGGCCGATGCTTGAGTCGCAAGTCCTATAGCAACAATCTTATGGTTCAAGAAAACACACACCCTTCTCCATGAAGAGCTTTGCAAAATTGAACCTCCATATTGTTCCACAGGGTTATCTCAATACCCTGGTTGGTCGAACCAGATTTAGAACACGGCATAAGGTTATGCAAAGGTATGACATTGAAGTTGAAAAGATCAAGCGATACCTCGAGAAAGGAAAGCCGTCGGAATTCCATCTTGATGCAGATGGGTCCTATTTTTCAACACCGTCTCTTCGTACCCAAGTTCAAGAATGAGAGGGAAAACGTTATGAGGAAGCTATGACACTCCCTGTTTATTCACCCTGGTAGCACAAGATGTACCGTGACATTTGTCAAGGATTCTGGTGGCTAATATGAAGCGAGACATTGCTCATTATGTTTCTGAGGTGACGTTTGCCGCCCGCGTTAAAGCTCAACATCAAAGGCCCGCAGGAACTCTGCAACCCTTGGAAATTCCTAATGGAAATGGGACAGGTCCAAATGGATTTCATTACTGGTTTTCCCAATCCCAGAAGGGTAATGATGCTATATTTGTTGTCATTGACCGATTCTCTAAGGTTGCCCACTTTTGCATGTTTAAGGAGACAATCACTGCTAGCCAGTTAGCAGACTTGTATGTTTCCCGAATTGTGTCACTCCATGGTTTCGTTGGAGATCGTTCTGATCGTGGCAGCCTCTTCACCTCCAGATTCTGGAATAGTTTCCAAGAAGCTATGGGAACTCATCTGTCTTTCAGCACCGCTTTTCACCCTCAGTACAGGGTCAAGTGGAACGAGTGAAAAGTGCTCGAAGATATGCTTCGAGCTTGCGTCATCTCCTTCGGTAAGAAATGGGAGGAATCTCTCCCGTATGCCGAATTCTCTTACAACAATAGCTATCAAGCTAGTCTGAAGATGGCACCGTTTGAAGTTCTATACGGTCGTAAGTGTCGAACCCCTCTGAATTGGTCAGAAACTGGGGAACGCTCACTCGTCGGACCGGACATTATTCGGCAAGCTGAAGAACAAGTCCGCATTGTTCGTGAACATTTGAAATCTGCTCAGTCTCGTCAGAAGAGCAACTATGACCGAAAGCACCAGGAAATAGTCTATCAACCTGGCGAGCAAGCTACCTCCGCGTCACTCCGTTGAAAGGCACTCATCGGTTCGGAATCAAAGGCAAGTTAGCCCCCGCTACATTGGCCCGTTCCGTATTCTTGCCCGTCGAGGGAAGTGGCATATCAATTGGAATTGCCGCCAAATCTTTCACAAGTACATGATGTCTTTCATGTATCCCAACTCGCCGCTGCTTCAAGGATCCTATTCGAGCTGTGGATCATGAAGTGCTTGAATTACGGGAAGATCTGTCATATCCAGAATTCCATCCGTATTCTTGATCAAGCTGAGCGTCGAACACGTCAATAGTCAATCAAGTTCCTCAAGGTTCAGTGGTCAAATCATTCTGAAGATGAAGCCACTTGGGAACGCGAGGATCGTCTTCGCGAAGAATACCCCTCTTCTTTCAGTCTTCCTCTTAATTCTCGGGACGAGAATTTCTAATAATGATGAGGAGAAGAGTCCAGGAGCCAGACGCCACCACCGGAGCCTACTACCAGGCGGGTCCAGAGGGCACGTACTACTGGATCGAGCCAGCTGACCAGGAGTAGGATCGGAGGCTCCCAGGCAGGAGGCCAACGCCTTTCGATCTAGTGTCGCTGTTTGTGCTAGCCTTCTTAAGGCAGAACTTGTCTAACTATGTCTGTACCCAGATATTATTTGTATGACTGACTTATGTATTCGGATCTTCGGATCCCTGGTCTGTAATATTGTGGACCTCCGTTTATTTGTGTTTAGAGTTGTGTTGTGATATCTTCCCGTGAGTCCCTGGGCTTGATCGTACACGTTTGCGTGTATGACTAGTGTACGATTGAACCGGGGGCGTCACAAGTTGGTATCAGAGCCGACTGCCTGTAGGAAGCCCCCCTCCAAATTCCTTGGCCGAAGTTGAGTCTAGAAACCAAGAAACTAAATTACAAACTTGGCTGTGTGGCTTACGGGCCCACGTCGCCAACTGGGTGGTATTAGGATCTTTTATTCCTCGTCTATACTCTGGGACTCTAATATCTCTTCTATTCGGGTTAAATAAAGTTTACTAACGCCGACACTTAGGATCTCGTAAATCCCGTCTACCCGGAGAGCTGGATATCTGTGCGATTTCCCTGTCGTTGATCTGATTAGTCTGATAATCATTTTCCTTTCCATTGTTTTGTTTAACCTTTCTCTCCGAGTTGTGTTAAACATCTCATTGTCATTTGACAAATCTGAATTTCCTCTGTTTCAGATGGACCGTTTGTTTCCACCGCGTCCTACGACACAGCTTGTGCTTCGCACTTGGGCTCGTAATACCCCTGGGTTTCCAGCTGTCCTGATCGCTCTCATGACCAGACTTGGCTACCGCTGGTACCCTGAGTACATGGTTTACGAGGATTACCGCGAGTTTAATCAGGAGCAGTACCATGCTGATGTTCGTATCTATGATCGGCAGAATGACTCAGACACCGAGCTGCACCTTTTCCACGGTATCGGCGTGACGATTGAGATGGCAGTACATGATGCCGCCTACTCTGCTGTCGCACGTCTTCGAGGACAGTTCAGTGATATCTTGGATGACTCTGAGTTCCGATACATTCCGTATGCCCCTGCTGGAGATGCTACCGGATACTACACAGCTATCTGTGCCCCGTACGAGCCTCGCCGCTATGACCACCGCGTTCTGATTCAGTGCACTCAGGCTCTGGATCGCACTGTTCGGGCTCTTGCCGTCGAGTTGGTTGCCACTCGAGCACGTCTCTACGATGCTATGACGCAGTTGATGCCCGCTGTTCATGCAGGGATACATCCGGAGCACATCCTTTACCCGCGCAGGACTCAGATGTATGCTGGTATTGACTGGCCTGCTGTTGGAGGTCACACACCTGCACGTGGACCTCTTCTTACAGTTCGAGACCGGGTTCTGCATCAGAGTGCACATGGAGCACAGGATCCTTCCGCGACGAATATTCGTCGTCCGCACTCGCAGTTACCCCGTTACAGTGGTTTTCTCCGACGTTGATGTAGCCTTTGCTATGTCTCGTTGTGTACTTCCTTACCGCGTGCCTGCGCGCCGCCTAGTATGTCTAGCTTTTAATTTGCGCTGTTATGCTGTCCGCATGTACCCGACTTTGTGTATGGATCTGTATGTCTTAATCGAATACTGTTATGTATCTATTACACTGCTTAAGGTATTGTCGTGTTACATCATACTTGTCGCTAAACACTCGCAATTGCTTTTACTAAACTACCCCCTGTTGATACGTAGCAGGATGGTTAGACCAGGTGGTCGTGGTCGTGGTCGTGCCCCTGAACGTCCACCACCGCCAGACTATATGGCAGCTATGATGCAACAGTTCGAGCTTAACCGCCAGTTCATGGTTGGAATCATGGCTCAGTTTCCGCATCAGAACAACCAGAACCAGAACCCAGCTTCAATAACTTTGACAGAGTTTACGCGACTCAACCCAACGCAGTTTCGCAACTCTGACAAGCCCCTGGATGCCGATGACTGGCTCCGCGACATCACTCACAAGATGGAGTCTGCTAATGTCGCCCCCGCCAACTTTGTCACCTTCGCGGCCTTTTTCTTAAAGGGCCCCGCTGCTCAATGGTGGGACACACACAAGCGTACTCTGCCTGTTGGAACAGTCATCACCTGGTATGAGTTCCAGGCTGCTTTCCGTACACGTTACATCCCTCAAGCAATTATGGAACGCATGAAGACCCAGTTCCGCAACCTCACTCAGGGCAATAAAACCGTCGAAGCTTATCAGCGGGAATTTCTTGATCTCTCCCGCTATGCTGAAGAAGACATCGCCACAGATGCTCGCAGACAGGAGAAGTTCCGTAATGGACTACACCCTGACCTCAAGCTTGCACTAGCTGCTCAAGACATCAATGACTTCTCAACTCTAGTGAACAAGGCTATTCTCGTTGAGACCGCTCAGATGGAACACAAGGACTCGCAGAAGCGCTATCGTGATGCTGGCTCATCTTCGGGTTCAGCACCGAAGCGTAGAGTTTGGATTCCCAGCAACGCGTTCCGTCCCAATACCTCTGCGCCAAAGAACAATGCTGCACCACGTCTGCCTCCTCCACCACCGAGGCCGTCAAAGGCTCAAGCTATTCAGAACAATGCCCCTCTTCGTCCTGAAGATGGTTTGTGTTTCAAGTGCCGCAAACCAGGCCACCAGGCTAAAGACTGCCGCCAGACTCAGAATCAGTTAGATTTTCCTCGTGCTGGCCGTGGATATGGCCGTGGCAACAATCAGACCCGCAACTATAATACTGGGTCTGCTTCACGTGGTCGTGGTCAAGCTTACAACATTGACATTGAAGAAGTCCAGGATCAACCTGCTACTGTGATGGGTACCCTTCTTGTTGACTTAGTACCTGCTTCTGTATTATTTGATTCAGGAGCATCGCATTCATTCATGTCTGAAGCATTTGCATTATCTCATGACATTGCATTCGAAAAGATGAACCTGCCAATAGTTGTCCGTACCCCTGGAGGCCAATGTCAAACCACTATGATGGCACATAATGTCCCTGTTGAAATCGAGGAATTTGAATTCCTAGTTTCCCCTATTATCCTGAAGTCTTCCACCATAGACCTCATACTCGGAATGGATTGGTTAAAAGCTCACATTGCTTCGATCAATTGTGCCACTAAAGTCGTCCAACTTCTTCACCCCACCGATGAGATAGTGAACTATACCGCCCGCATTACTCGAGACGCTGAAGCTCAGATATATGCTCTGAATGCTTTGAACGCCTCACCTCTGGAAGGGATCGAGAACGTACCTGTCGTTCGAGATTTTCCAGACGTCTTTCCAGAAGAACTTCCAGGCATACCCCCGGCTAGAGCTGTCGAGTTTGTCATTGACTTGAAGCCTGGCACCGTTCCTATTGCCAAACGACCTTATAAGATGCCTCCGCATCACCTTCTTGAGCTTAAGGAAGAAATCGACAAGTCGCTTAAAAGTGGTTTCATCCGCCCCAGTTCCTCTGCTTGGGGAGCACCTTCACTCTTCGTTAAGAAGAAGGATGGAACTAACCGATTGGTTCAGGATTACCGGCCCATTAACCAAGCCACAATCTAGAATAAATACCCACTGCCCCGTATCAATGATCTTTATGATCAACTTGCCGGATCATCGGTGTTCTCTAAACTCGACTTGAGGTTGGGTTATCACCAGATCCGTGTCCGTGAAGAGGACATTCCCAAGACTGCATTCGTCACTTGTTATGGCTCCTATGAATACACCGTCATGTCATTTGGCCTAACGAATGCCCCAGCTACGTTCTCCCGTCTGATGAATTATATATTTATGGATTACCTCGACAAATTCGTCGTGGTATATCTAGATGATATTCTGGTCTATTCTAAGAATAAAGAGGAACATGCTGAACATCTCTGCCTTGTTCTAGAAAGGCTCCGAGAACACCAGTTGTATGCCAAGTATTCCAAATGCGAATTTTGGCTTCCTGAAGTAACTTACCTTGGACATGTGATTTCCAAGGATGGGATTGCTGTTAACCCCGAACGAGTTCAGGCTATTCTCGACTGGACTCCCCCAAAGAATGTTAAGCAAGTCAGAAGTTTTCTCGGACTCGCTAGTTATTGCCGTCGATTCGTTGAGAACTTTTCCAAGATTGCAAAAACATTGACATATCTGCTTCACAAAGGTGTTAAATTTGAGTGGACAGAAAAATGTCAAGAAAGCTTTCAGACACTAAAAGATAAATTGACATCTGCCCCAGTACTAGCACCCCCGGATTCCCAAAATGATTTCGTGATATACTGTGATGCATCTCGTCAAGGATTAGGCTGTGTCCTAATGCAAGAGCGCAAAGTGATTGCTTATGCCTCCCGACAATTGCGTCCTCATGAAGAAAATTATCCCGTGCATGATCTTGAACTTTCTGCGGTTATCTATGCCTTGAAGCTATGGCGACATTACCTTCTCGGTAACCGTTGCGAGATATACACGGATCACCAAAGCTTGAAGTATTTATATACTCAACCAGATCTGAACCTTCGTCAACAAAGATGGCTCGAAACAATTGCCGATTATGATATGAATATTTCATATACCCCCGGCAAGGCTAATGTAATGGCCGATGCTTTGAGTCGCAAGTCCTATAGCAACAATCTTATGGTTCAAGAAACACAACCCCTTCTCCATGAAGAGCTTTGCAAATTGAACCTCCATATTGTTCCACAGGGTTATCTCAATACCCTGGTTGTCGAACCAGATTTAGAACACGGCATTAAGGTTATGCAAAGGTATGACATTGAAGTTGAAAAGATCAAGCGATACCTCGAGAAAGGAAAGCCGTCGGAATTCCATCTTGATGCAGATGGGATCCTATTTTTCCAACACCGTCTCTTCGTACCCAAGTTCAAGAATGAGAGGGAAAACGTTATGAAGGAAGCTCATGACACTCCCTTGTCTATTCACCCTGGTAGCACAAAGATGTACCGTGACATTTGTCAAGGATTCTGGTGGCCTAATATGAAGCGAGACATTGCTCATTATGTTTCTGAGTGTGACGTTTGCCGCCGCGTTAAAGCTCAACATCAAAGGCCCGCAGGAACTCTGCAACCCCTGGAAATTCCTGAATGGAAATGGGACAAGGTCCAAATGGATTTCATTACTGGTTTTCCCAAATCCCAGAAGGGTAATGATGCTATATTTGTTGTCATTGACCGATTCTCTAAGGTTGCCCACTTTCTGCCTGTTAAGGAGACAATCACTGCTAGCCAGTTAGCAGACTTGTATGTTTCCCGAATTGTGTCACTCCATGGTGTTCCGTTGGAGATCAGTTCTGATCGTGGCAGCCTCTTCACCTCCAGATTCTGGAATAGTTTCCAAGAAGCTATGGGAACTCATCTGTCTTTCAGCACCGCTTTTCACCCTCAGTCACAGGGTCAAGTGGAACGAGTGAATCAAGTGCTCGAAGATATGCTTCGAGCTTGCGTCATCTCCTTCGGTAAGAAATGGGAGGAATCTCTCCCGTATGCCGAATTCTCTTACAACAATAGCTATCAAGCTAGTCTGAAGATGGCACCGTTTGAAGTTCTATACGGTCGTAAGTGTCGAACCCCTCTGAATTGGTCAGAAACTGGGGAACGCTCACTCGTCGGACCGGACATTATTCGGCAAGCTGAAGAACAAGTCCGTATTGTTCGTGAACATTTGAAGTCTGCTCAGTCTCGTCAGAAGAGCAACTATGACCGAAAGCACCAGGAAATAGTCTATCAACCTGGCGAGCAAGCTTACCTCCGCGTCACTCCGTTGAAAGGCACTCATCGGTTCGGAATCAAAGGCAAGTTAGCCCCTCGCTACATTGGCCCGTTCCGTATTCTTGCCCGTCGAAGAGAAGTGGCATATCAGTTGCAATTGCCGCCAAACCTTTCTCAAGTACATGACGTCTTTCATGTATCCCAACTCCGCCGCTGCTTCAAGGATCCTATTCGAGCTGTGGATCATGAAGTGCTTGAATTACGGGAAGATCTGTCATATCCAGAATATCCCATCCGTATTCTTGATCAAGCTGAGCGTCGAACACGTCAAAAGTCAATCAAGTTCCTCAAGGTTCAGTGGTCAAATCATTCTGAAGATGAAGCCACTTGGGAACGCGAGGATCGTCTTCGCGAAGAATACCCCTCTTTCTTTCAGTCTTCCTCTTAATTCTCGGGACGAGAATTCTTAATAGATGAGGAGAGTTGTAACACCCCCGGTGATTAGCAACAGTAATCACTTTTGATAATGACATGTTAGCATGATCGACAGTGCATAATCATCATTAGCATCATATTGCATTTCAACTCCTAAGTCAAATTCAAATTTAAATGAAAGTGGAATATAAAAGTTGTCCAACATAGGAGCTAAAATGTCAGATAAATAACAAATATTCCAGAGGCTATTCTAAAATTGAAACCAACATCATTGGAATTGGATAAGTGACTCGAACAACCTCAAACAGTGGATAAAGATAATATTTAGTAACCATTTATTAAATCTGAAATAAATATGGAATTATGTTTTGCCCACTCCAGCCGCCGCTGCCGCTCGTCCTCTCGCCTCTGCCTCCGCTCGCCGCGGCCACCCGCACGCGCGCGCGCCCCCACACCTCGCCCGCGCGCTCGTCCGCATCGCGCGCCGTGGCCCCGCGCTCACCACCGACCCGTCCAGCCGCGCCTCGCCGGCGCCCGTGGCCAGCGCCCGGGCGCACCCTGGACGCGCCCGCTCGGGCTGCGCCCACGCCCGCCCCGTGTGGCCGTATGGGCCACTGCCCGGTGGGCCCTGCCCCCCCTGTGCCGCTGACAGATGGGGCCCACCCCCCTAAAAACGATTTAAAAGAAATAGAAAATAAAAATAGAAATAAATAAAATGATTAATTAAATAATTAATTAGTTAATTAATTAGTTAATTAATCCTGATTAGGTTAATCTAATTAACTAATTAGTGTTAATTAATCAGTAATTAAATTAATTAAACCTAATTAACCTAACAGCCTATGACAGGTGGGACCCACCCTGTCAGGTGGCTGCTGACGTCAGCATGATGTCATGCTGACGTCATCAATCACTGTTTCGGATAATGTTGAATTAAATAATTAATTAAATTTCAAAAATTAATAAAAACTTTAGAAAATCATATTAAATAAACCGTAACTCCGATGAAAATACTTTGTACATGAAACTTGCTCAGAACGACGATACGAACCCGGATACGCCCTCGGTATCTCCGTCAGACGCCCGCAGCTATAAGAACGTTGAACAATTAGACCGATTTCGATAAATGAATAGTGTCCAACTTTAATTAAATAAATCCGAATAAATTCCTAAATTAACTAAATCATTTAGTTAGGCAGTAGAACACCCCGGCATATCATTTAGGCATGTCATACATATTGTTTGCATATTTGCCGTGGAATTTATTGTTTCTCTCCCCCTCCTTCTCTCTCGATAGACGCCGAGACCGACGACGCTGCACCAGGATACGACTACTCTACCGACGAGCAGCCCGTTGACGACCTCCCTCTCTTGCCAGAGCAACCAGGCAAGCCCCCCCCTTGAGCATTCCAGATATCGCCCATTCTATTCTCCTGCTTGCATTAGATTTCGCTACTGTTAATGTATGCTCCTATTCTGATGCATAGCCTGCTGTTGTAACCTGTTCATTGCTATCTTACCTGCCTATGATAAACTGTTTAGTATAGGTTGGTATGAACCATCTGTGACCCCACCACCTTACTTTGTCGCCCCTGCTTGTTCATCAACGACTCGATCAACGTGATCGTCGATCAGAGACAGACGCCTCACTTCACACCCTCCTTAGTTGTACGACTCTGCGTAGTAACTATCGAGTGCCGAGGGTGATACCTCGTAACGCACTCCTGATGAATACTCTGCAGCATAGCTGTACGGTCGTGGTCATCGAGGGTGATTCCTCCTTCTCCATGTCCGATACGACTCTGTCGTGCAACCCCTCAGTGTGAACCTCGAGGGTGATACCTCTTACGTTCACCCTGATGATTATGACCACACGGTTACTTGACCTTTTTCACAGGCGGGTCCACCCTGGTGGGTACCCGCTGGGGATCTATGATTTCGGGTGTGCCGGAAGGGCACTCGAGTGTGACATTGTGGCGGAGCATCAGAGACTCTGATTGTCTCCGCTTGATACTAATTGAGCCTATTGGATTTGGGTGTGTGATCTGAGTGGGTCGACGTGCCCTATACGCACTACCACCACGCGGGATAATGGTTATGGGGCCCTCTGCGATGTACGTTTCGCCGAAAGCTTATCAGACGTCACGATTCACCGTGCGGGCTGAGCGTCGGGATTGGGCTGGATACTTCACTGGCGAGTTCAGTGTCGCGCCTGCACCCCGGCCAGCCACGCAACGCGCAGGGTGCCCAGGGCGATGGCCCGAGACCCCTGGGTGCATAGGTTAGTCCGGCGTGCTGACCTCTCTGCTGAGCCTAGGTAGAGCGCTGCTTCGTGTTGATCTTCCGAGGACGGGCATTACCCAGCAAGTATGTCCGGCCAGAGTTGATCGAGCGTGTTGGGTAACAGTAGTGCACCCCTGCAGGGATGAATCTTCTATCGATAGCCGGTCCTACGGTAAAGGACGCTCAGTTTGTGTATCCCGATCTACCTACTTAAACTGGATACTTGTTACTTAATTGAAGCTTCGGGATTACTTTCTCGCTGGGAGTCGAGGAAGGATCTTTGAGCTGTACTTCAACATGTTTGCTAAATAAAATGCTATTCTACTCTCTCCTACTGCTGCAAGATGATGGCTTTGAGAAGATGTTTGAAGATGCTAGTCTTCGATAGGACTAGGCCTTTCTCTCTATTCTGGCATTTCTGCAGCCCAGTCCACATATACAGCTTTTTCTCCATTGATAATGTTGCATATGTAGTATAGATCCTTTGCTTGCTGAGTACTTCGGATGAGTACTCACGGTTGCTTTATTTTCTCTTTTCCCCCATATACCCCACCTTGATGATACACCAGACGATGGAGTCCAGGAGCCAGACGCCACCACCGGAGCCTACTACCAGGCGGGTCCAGAGGGCACGTACTACTGGATCGAGCCAGCTGACCAGGAGTAGGATCGGAGGCTCCCAGGCAGGAGGCCAACGCCTTTCGATCTAGTGTCACTGTTTGTGCTAGCCTTCTTAAGGCAGAACTTGTCTAACTATGTCTGTACCCAGATATTATTTGTATGACTGACTTATGTATTCGGATCTTCGGATCCCTGGTCTGTAATATTGTGGACCTCCGTTTATTTGTGTTTAGAGTTGTGTTGTGATATCTTCCCGTGAGTCCCTGGGCTTGATCGTACACGTTTGCGTGTATGACTAGTGTATGATTGAACCGGGGGCGTCACATCTTTGTATTTCGCCTTTTTTATTTTTTGTTTTTGAGACAGGACCTTATTTGGCTGCGTGCGTCTTATGCAGAGGCGGGTGTAATGCTTAACCTTTAAGTAATAAAGCGCCCCTTTTCGAAAAAAGAAGGAAACAAAACTGGGTATTCATCACGAAGACGATCCTCGCGGTCCCAAGTGGCTTCATCTTCAGAATGATTTGACCACTGAAACTTTTAGAAATTTGATAGCCCTCTGACGGGTGCGACGTTCAGCTTGACGGAGAACGTGGACCGGAAAGATACTTCAGACTTCAATGTAGCGTCTTCAATTCTCACAAAAGGAGAAGCGTTTACGCGTTCAAGGAATAAATCCGTGCTTCGGCATTTCGAACAAGATGACCGTGGTAGCTTACTATCTCATTTGAAGGATGTAGTAGATGGACTGTTTTAGTGGCGTAAATGATTGAACCGGTATGTGTTTTTAACCATTCCATTCCTAGAATGAGGTCAATATTGGAAGACTTCAAAACAATGGGGGAAACATGGAATTCCAGCCCTTCAATTTCAACGGGACGTTGTGACTAACCATGGTGGTTCGACATTGGCCTGTGGAATGCAGCTTGGAATTTCGGACAAGTGATGGCGGTTCCAACAGGTAAGGAACGACTATGGCTGTCCCACCATTGAGCAGCGGGACCTATCAGATAATAGGCCGCGAAGGTGACATAGTTGGCAGGGTCTTCACCAGCAGACTCCAACTCGAAAGTGATGTCACGGAGCCTGTCATCAGCATCAAGGGGCTTAGATGAGCTGCGGTAGATGACATGGTTGAGACGCGCAAAGTCTTGCAGTGTCACTGGGGCTGGTTGCTGATTCATATTGGGACGCGGAAACTGAGCCATGACTCCTTCCATGAACTAGCGATTCAGCTCAACTGTTGTATCATTCCGGCCATGTATTCGGGCGGTGGTGGATTATCACCACCACGGCCACGACCAGCGGGTCTAACCATCCTTCTTAAATGCAACAGGGGGTAGTTTAGCAAGGGTGGAGCAAGTGTATGGAGTCATTCATGATGTAATCAGAACAATGGGCAAAGGCGCAGTATGTACAAAGCAGTAGTCATTGAAGACATACCGATACATATACGGAACCAATTACACGCTGTTCGTATGAGTTTGGACAAGAGAAACATCCTAGACATACTAGGCGGCACGCATGCACGTGATGGAGGGCTACAACAGCGAGACATAGCAAAGGCTACATCAGCGTCGGAGAAAAACACTAGAGTGAGGGATTAGCAAGTGACGATGCAGGGTGCCCTCGATAAGAGGATCCTGCGGTCAGTGAATATTGTGAAACAGAACTTGGCCCTCAATTCAAGAAAGGGGTATTACAAATCTCCGGGTGGATGTGATCATGAGATCCTAATATTAGATTTACCAAAATCATTTAACCCGAATAGAAAGAGAGATCAGAGTCCCAGAGTAAAGATGATGAGTAAAAGATCCTAATACCACCCAATGGTGACGTGGGCCCGTAAGCCACACAGACATGTTAGTAAAACAGTTTTTTAAAGACTAGACTCAACTTCGGCCAAGGAGTTGGAAAGGGGGTTCCTACAGGCAGTCGGCTCTGATACCAACTTGTGACGCCCCCGATTCAATCGTACACTAATCATACACGCAAATGTGTACGATCAAGATCATGGACTCATGGGAAGATATCACAACACAACTCTAGACACAAACTAAAATAATACAAGCTTCATATTAAAAGCCAGGGGACTCGAGGGCTCGAATACGTAAGCTCAAAAACACAAGAGTCAGCGGAAGCAACAATATCTGAGTATAGACATAAATTAAACAAGACTGCCTTAAGAAGGCAAGCACAAACACAACACAGATCGAAAAGGCAAGGCCTCCTGCCTAGGACCTTCTAACTACTCCTGGTCATCGGCGGCCTCCACGTAGTAGTAGGCTCCGTTGAGGTAGTAGTAGTAGTCGATGAGGGCAGCTGGCTCCTGGGATCCACCATCTGATCGCAGCAACCGGATATATGGGAAAAGAGGTAGCAAAGCAACCGTGAGTACTCATCCAAAGTACTCGCAAGACTGACATCAGATCTATATTAAGTATGCATTGGTATCAAAGGAATGAGCTGTATCTGTGGACTGAACTGCAGAATGCCAGAGGAGAAGGAAAAGCCTAGCCTATCGAAAACTAGCATCTTCAAGCATCTTGCAGCATTCAGAAGAGTACAAAATAGCAGTTTATAATTAATAAGCATGTTGTAGTGTTAACGCCTATAGATCCTTTCTCGACTCCCTGCGAGAAAGCAATCCCGGACCAACATATCCATCTCATGTCTCAAGTATCCATTTCTAGTTGTAATAGATCGGGATACAACTCCGAGTGTCCGTTACCGTGGACACGGCTATTCGAATAGATAACTTCCCTGAAGGGGTGCACCACATTACCCAACACGCTTGATTACTCTGGCCGGACACACTTTCTTGGGTCATGCCCGGCCTCGGAAGATCAACACATCGTAGTCCTACCTAGGCTCCGCAGAGAGGTCCCCGCCGGTCTACATCCTAAGCGCTCAGGGGTCTTGGGCCCATTGCCCATTGCACTCTGGGTCGCTGCGTGCAGGGCGAATACCAGCGCCACCTCTGTCGTGGATGGCACGATCTGACCGTGCCACAATGTTGAACTGGAAGTCTGACAGAGCTTTCGGAAGAAACATACGACGCTGAGTGCCCATATCTGTTCCCACGTGGCGGTTAGTGCGTACAGGCCATTGGCCAACTCAGATCAAATACCCAAACCCTTAGTGTGTTGGGAGCCTGCAGAGACGAGTAGAGAGTCACGATCATGTGACCCCGTCGCCCCGTCTCGAGGAAATACGGCAAGGGCCAGGCCCAACCCTCTCACTAGGGCGGTCTACCTGCCCGGCCGTGCCTCATCTTTATCTCGCGAGTACCCTCCAGGTCAACCCGACTAACCAGAGACTGTCGGGAACTCAGGTCCACCTCTACCGGGCTGGTACCTACTGTCCCTTCAGTCCCGCAGTATCAGTAACTCTCGTGGGTACCCCTCGGGGCCGACCCGACTTCAACAATGTTCTGAAGTAAAGTTCAGGTAACCGTGTGTCCATAACATCAAGGGGGAATCCAAGGAATCACCCTCGATGGAATCCACTTGATGTAATCGTCAAGGCAAACTTGGAGGAATCACCCTCGATGTCCACGCTTGAGGGGTTGCACGATAGAGTCGTATCGGGAGTGGTGACAGAGGAATCACCCTCGATGACCAACCCCGAATAGCTACACTACAAAGTTATCACCAGGAGTGCGTTATGAGGTATCACCCTTGGCACTCGATAGTAGCTCTGCAGAGCCGAGCAACTAAGGAGGGTGATGTGCTGTGTCGGGCCCTGGACGTCGATCACGTTGATCGAGTCATCTGGTAATCCAGCGGGGGCAACAGGGACAAGGTGAGGGGCCACTGATGGATCACTAACCAACCTATGCTAAGGAGTTTAGAATAAGCAGGTAAGGTACAATGAGCAGGTTACAAAAGCAGGCTATGCATCAGAATAGGAGCAATCAAGTATAGTAGCAAAATCTAATGCAAGCATGAGAGAGAATGGAATGGGCGATATTGGAATGATCAAAGGGGGTTTGCTTGCCTGGAAGCTCTTCTGAAAGGGGAGGAGGGTCCTCGGTGACGTAGTCGATCACAGGGGCAGCATCGGTCTCGGAGTCTACCGGAGGAAGAGGGGGAAGAAACAGTAAATATAAATCAAACAGATGCATTACTAAGCATGACATGACGATATGCGGTGCTAGGGGTGTTCTAGCGTAGTGCTACACTATACCGACGAAGGGGGGAAATGTCCAGAAATGTTTTCCCGAAGTTAGGCATTTCCGGACAGATGAAATAGAGGGGGACGGTTGCATGTTCAGCATGCTAGGGGCATGTGACAGATGAACTGGTTGCATATTCGGTATCGTCATATTTTTCTGAGCAACTTTCATATATAAATTATTTTCATTCGAGTTATAGATTATTTTATATTAATTTTCAAAGTTTTAAACATTTTCGAATTTATTATTATATTTATTCAAATTCGAATTAAATGGCTAAATGCTAGGTACACCCAAAAGTGTACCCAGCCAGGGGTCAGTGAGGCTGACAGTGGGGCCACTGGGCTGAGTCAGCAGCCCACTCAGCAGTCAACTTTTGACTGGTTGACTGGTCAAACCTGACCAGTGGGCCCCACTGGTCAGTGAGACATTTTATTAACATGCTTTATTTAATTTCAATAAAACAAGTTAGCTAGTGGGCCCGATATGTCAGTGGCCTAGTTAATTAACAGTTTAATTTAAACTAACAAAAATACTACAGCGGCTGGGCCCGCAAGTCAGTGGCTGTAGGGGGGTGGTTAGTGGTTATTAGCCGGCCTGACGCGAGGGGCCCACCTGGCAGCGTCCCAGCCGTGGCCAAGCACGGTGGTGCCTCGGCGGCGACTACAGAGACGGCGGCGCGTGCGGGGATCGCCCACAGGGGGCCAAACGGGCGACGGAGTAGACCATTCGGACGCGACGGAGCCGCGCATCCATTCGCGGAGTCAGCGGGGGCTGGGACGGGCTGCACCGTCGGCAATGTCAAGCGAGGCGTCCGCCGGCGTTCGGGCGTTCACGGAAGCGGGGCTGTAGGGCACGAGGAGGCGGTCAGCGAGCATGGGAGGATCCGCGGCGATGGTCTAAGCACGTTCGCGTGCTCGGGGGCAGGCCGTAGCGGCTATGGCCGCGACGGCGAGGTGGGCGACGGCGGCGAGCTCGCGGGTGCGGCGGCAGCTAGCTAGAGGAGAAGCCGAAGCTCAGGAGGGAAGGCAGGAGCAGAGGAGCTCAAGGCGTCTCGTCGACGGGTTAGTAGCAGCAGGCCGTGGCTGGGATCGACGGTGGTCGCCGGAGATCGAAGAAGACGGAGGTGGGCGGTTCGGTCGATGCTGACACGCCCAGCCCAAACGGCTAGCGGGGTCGATGCGTAGGCGGTGTGCAGAGCTCCAGGACACACCGGAGAGGGACGGGGTCGACGGTGGCCATGGCTATGCTGGGGCCATGGCAACGGCAGCGCTCGGTGAGGTAGAGATGAGAGGGGAGCGAGGCCAGAGGGAGGAGGAGAGGGGAGTGGGGCGAGTTGGGGCGCGCGGGCGGGTGAGTGGAGCAGGAGGAAGGGGGGAGCCCGAGGGGGCGGCCTTATCCCCTCGCCGGGACGTCGCCGCGCGAGGTGGCCCGGTGGCGACCCCGGGCGCAGTTGAACAGGAAGCCAACCCGGGGGGGAAGATGGGCTGAGCCTGGTGCTGTGCACTTGGGCCCAGGTGCACAGTGCCATGCTTTGCCCCTTTTTATTTTATTTTCTTTTATCTTTCTGTTTATTGTTTTCTATTTAAGTTTCATCTTATTTAATTTTATTAAATACAAAATAGTTCCTAAATTAGTATCACTAAATATTCTACTGCCACAACAATTTTGACTCCCAATCAAAATAGTTTAATATTTTATAAATTGTAAAAGGCATTTTATTAATTGTTATTGCTACTGTTTTAATAATTATAGGGCATTAAACCACTTTGTAAAAATGTTGGTTCACAATCATAATTAGTTATGGAATATTTGCAACATTATGAGCATTTTAGTTTTGAAATTTTGAAAACTTTAAATTTTGACTTTATTTTAAATTTGAATTTGAATCGGTTTTGAATCAAGTGAGACTAGCAACAGTAACAGTGGTGACATGGCATCATTAAAAGGGGTTTACTGTAGCTTAATTATCCGGGCGTTACACCCCACATTCGCCCACTCCGGTCCATCTTCCCCGACCATTCTTCGCCGCCATGGAAGCCTCCTAGCCGTCCCCCATCACCGTGGATGTCGGGCACGCTCAATCCCCTCCGGCAGATCTCGTCGCCGGCCATGTCGCCCCCGCCATCGCTCAAGGCACCACCGCGCCTATCTGCAAGCGGCAGGGCAACGTCGTCGTGCAGGGCGGAAATCCGGCTGGCCCCGCCGGGAAGGCACGCGCGCCCGGCGTCGACGCCGCTGCGCAATCTGCCCGGCCGCCGCTGGAGAAGAAGGGCAAGGTTTCGGGTGTGAAGCACAAGAAGGCTCCTATGAAAAGGCCGGCGACTTCATCCTCTCCCTCTGCCCCGACAAGAGGTACCCTGACGATGCCCTTCAACGGCGCTGCTTCCACCGCAAGCGAGGTGTTCGACGAAATGGCCTGAAGGTATGCTTCTTCGATTTCTTCTACTTGCTTCGCTTTTCGCCATTACGGTAGCTCGTGACTTGATGACACTCACTGTAGCGCCGGTTCGAACGATGTCACTTCCGAGTTTGTCAACTTGTTGGACACCAGCACCGTCGACATCGGTCAAGCCCCGATTTGCGCGCGAACTATGTTTTATTCTTCGAATTTGAACTCAATCTCAGAATCGCTGTCAAATTGGCTAATCTGGGGTTTTCGGTTTGCGGGTCGACGCGGGCTGTGGCCGAGCAGACCCCGCGTAGCCGACCCATAAAATATGTTGTTTTACGGGTCGGCTACGCAGTGCTGAGCCGCAGCCCGCGTCAGCCCATAAAACCCTTTTTTTGCGAACTGTAAACGAGTTTTGCGGGCCGGCGTTTTACGGGGTTTGCTAGAGATGCTCTAATACCTGCATGGACACCAACTATTTTTGGCTAATGACCAGAAGATGCTAGGAGTAGTAAAATTGGGTCACCGGTAGCACCGACCAAAACTAAAACTGCAGCCATGGGAACCCCAACTGTCTGATCTTAAGGTCCCCATCGCCGGTCCCTCTCACCCCATCTCCACGCCGGTCGATTCACGCCGCTAGAAGCCACCGCCGCCACTCCGACGGCCGGCATGGACTCCCATCCCCACCTACCGTTCCCACCGGCCAAGACATCTGTTGTGACCTACGCGATCGAAGCTGGGGACGCAGCCGCCAGTTCCCGGCAATTACTAGCGTTTCATTGCCATCCACCGGGCATAATGCTCACCACTGAACCGCAGTTGCCCTTCGAGGTCAATTAATTAGCGGCCGGGCAACCCCCACTCGATCAGCGCGACCACCACCGAGCCACGACTCAATTCAGAGCTCTCGATGCTCGGGCGACACGACACCGCTGAAGTTGGCTGCACCCGGGCTTCCCCTCCGGCCCCTAGTCCTTCATGACGCCTTTCCTAGGCGGCGTAGCGATTGTCTCAGCCTCGACGAGTTACGCCAATGGGAATTGAGCTTGGTGCCCATAAGATGATTAAAGAATTTCCCTTCTATGTTTCGTGTTTGATGCACTTTATGTTATGTTTGATGAAGAATTGTATTGAATTTGGGGTTGTTGATTGATGAACTATGTAATAATCAATTACTATTTGCATTTTATTTTTTGACCTAACTTACATGAGTTTGATATTATTTACAACATTGCATATGCAGAAATATGTGCGATATGATAGAAGAAGGCATCAACTGCCCCACCTCTTATTTACTTATCAAATAAAAATTATTTTATTTGTTAAACCAATAAGTGCTTACCAATCAAGTGTTTACCAAATATTTAATTTTATTTCTTTTACACAATCAAATTGATATGGACATGTAAACCGTTTTTTACCAATAAGAACTAATGCTCAAGTAAAAAATGTATTTTTTTATAACTCTCAGCACCTTTGCACTGTGCGTAATCTTAGGTTGTGTTAAGCAACTCGGTGCCGTCGAATCCGCAAATCCGGCTTCCTGATTCGCGCTACTCTCTCTCTCTCTCTCTCTCTCTCTCTCTCTCTCTCTCTCTCTCTCTCTCTCTCTGTGCGTGCGTGCGTGCGTGCGTGCGTGCGTGCGTGCGTGTGTGTGTGTGTGTGTTGTGTACTGCTACCTTGTTGGTGGCGAGAGGAGGTCCCTGGTTCCCCCTTTCATTAGTCTTAGTTCTAATTGGTCATTGTTTGCTTTAGCTTTGGTTCCCTATTGATATGATAAAGTGGCGAGGATGATGGTGCATTGGAGAAAATGTCTATTTAACATCTCCCTATTTGTACGACGTCCTACCTTGCACTGACGAATGTCATGTAAGGGTAGATGATGTCAGATACGTTGGCTCTCTTTAAATCTTAATCGTTGTCAATCAACTTAGGGCAAGTAGTTGGCTAGCTTTTGGTGCGGCAGCATCAACCTCTTCCTTTTGTTTGTTTTGCGGCAAGATCTAGCTTCTCGAACCCTCCGTATTGATGGTGAAGAATTGCAAGGTTGTGATTCTTGGGGTGTACCCAGTCGATGTTCTTTAACGGTTACTTAGGGTTTAGGGTTTAGGGCAGCATCAACCTCTTCCTTTTGTTTGTTTTGCGGCAAGATCTAGCTTCTCGAACCCTCCGTACTGATGGTGAAGAATTGCAAGGTTGTGATTCTTGGGGTGTACCCAGTCGATGTTCTTTAACAGTTACTAGATTTCCATGAACATCCCCAAGGAAGAAGACTACTAGTGAGGTTTTTGATGTATTTATGTTCTTCAGTGGTTTCTTTTTCTTTTCTTTCTCGCAAGAAAAAGAAAAGAAATCGTACTTGATAGGCGACTGCGATTGATACTGCGAACATCGATTGCGACTGCGAGATCGGGAGCCGGCGGTTGGACTACTTGATAGTAGCGGCGGTCGTCCTCGTGGGGCTCGCCGCAATCGCCCTCATCATCTGCCTCCCCCTACTAGGCGACAGAGGGCCGCTCTACTCGGCCGCCATCGACGCCGTCACCGGCCTCGACGGCGCCGACCTCGGCCGCCACGATCTGAACCCTCTCTTCAACCTCACCCTCCGCGTCGCCTCGCGGAGCATCTTCAGCAGCGACTGCACCGCGCCTGGCACGGTCGTGGAGGTGAGCTACGCCGGCGTCCCGCTCGCCGCGGGGCCCGTCCGGCGGTTATGCACCAAGCGAAGGGGGGCCAATGAGCGGCGTGGGGGACGGCGGTGCAAGTCCCCGGGTTCTCCCTCGACGGCCTCGCGGCGAGGGACGCCGGTGTTGGACGTCGCGGTCACCATGCCGGGGACCCACTGGAGCAACCACCATGGAACGATGGTGTCGTGCAGGGGCCTGCGTGTCGGGGACACGGCCTCGTTGGGAGCTCCGTGCGCCGCTTCGGACGTGGACACCGTCGTGTCGCTGCAGTGCCCAGGCCCAGCGGCAAGGTCGATGGCGGCGCGAGCTGACGACCTTTAGTGGCAGTCAGCTGTTTGATGGGTGGATCTAGGTTTTTCTCGTCAGGGATATATAGATTCAGTTTTACTGCCCGCAAGAGAAGTACAGTTTTACCCTGTCTGTACTGTATCCATACCAAGACGTGCAACGCACGATAACGCAGTAGACAATTGTTTTCTGGTCAAAAGGCCTTATATTTAGAAACGGAGGTAGTAAGTTATTGTGATGTTAATTTCTTGCTCGTTCCTTGATGTTTTTAGCAGTGACATGTATTGACTTAACAATCTCAAATGTAAGCTACCCATCGATCACAAGAAAGAAATCACCCTCGGAATCCTCATCTTGTGCTCATGGCGCTCGGCATAATCGCCCTTGCAATCCTGATGCTGCTGTACTGTTTAAATTTTACTAGGAGTAGTAGCTATTTTATCGGTAATCCACTTCTGAGCCCGGACGAAAAAAATCAAAACAAATATTAGAAATATTCAAAAAAATCTAAATTTTTTTGTATGGTAGACAATTTGATGCGTGAGGTTCTTTTCAATTTTCAAATCATTTGGACATCTGAGCAGCCCTCGACAAAAAAGACAAATTCGGGGTCTGTAAAAATGTTTACTGTTCACGCATTGTTTTGACTTGATTTGTCTTTTTTGCTGAGCTGCTCAGATGTCCAAATGATCTACAAATTGGAGCGAGCCTCACGCATCAAATTATCTACCACACAAAAAAAAGAACTTGGAATTTTTTGAATTTTTCTACTATTTATTTTGATTTTTTTTTTCTGACCGGGTGTAGATGAGCCTGGGCACCGAAACGCCGCACTCCGATTTTATTCTTTGTTGTTGAAAGAACCTATCCATATATATATATAGCAGGTGCAGCGTGTCAATTACATGGCCACCACTCTTTAGCTAATTGGGAGGATGCATAGCAAGAACTTTGGATCAAGGATGTAGATGAGCCCTTTTAATTCTGGAGCTTTATCCCTTGGCGGTGGCTTGTATGAATTTTGCTAAGCAAGCATAATGCTTACTTGGTACAGTACTTGCTTGATACTTTCGTGATCGACACAATGCATGTGATGAAATTTATTTCAGTGAATTCTCCAAACATCGGGCTAACCCCTTCAGACCTCGGTGGATCGGGAAGTAGAAATCGGATATTGCACGGAAGAGTGGACACAACTAGTCAGCAAGCAAAAATACAGCTATTTTTGAAAATGTTACCGGTAGTTTGCTGAATTTCACGCATATACTGTATATGTTTACCCAATGCAATCACAACTTGTCTAGTACTTCCTCCGTAAACTAATATAAGAGCATTTAGAATACTAAAATAGTGATCTAAACGCTCTTTTATTAGTTTACAGAGGGAGTAATTCAAACTTTGACTATGTAAGAACACATAGGAAACATCCCCAACTACCCAAGCAAAACGCATATGTAGGTATGAACAGCATACACTGCACGATTCTATGCAATCGTGCACGCATCCCAGATCAGTTAGTTGCTTGCCCTCGGCAAAATGAATCCCAGTTCATATAGATAAGACTAGGCGGGGAGCTACTAAAGGGGGTATATATATAGTCAAGAGGATTTCGATCTTGATCATCAGGAACGTACGACAATGAAACAAAATGTGTGTATGTACTACGAAAGAAACGCTACACCTAATAATGTTTAGAAAAGGCAAAGCTACGGTTTGTTCAAGCTCCTTTAATTCATAAGGACAAACTGGAAGTATCGTCGAAAGGCAAGCTGCGGTTGGTCAACTTCTTAATTACCAGCAGAAACATAGCAAGAAATAATAAATCTGGACCGCTGAGGCAGGGCGATACTACCAAATCCAATCATCTAACACATGCCTTGATGATTTAATCAGTAAAGCAACATTTGTATCAGTAAGTCAAATCCAATCATCTACCAAATTTAATGAAGGCAGATAGTTTCCAAAAAGCAAAATGATATGATATGTTGAGCTATTACTACGGGTCAGCGCCATCAAGAGGAGCTGGGGCCATTGGAGAGTTCACCTTTCACAAAATTTCAAGGGGGGCAACAATATGCAGTTTATTACCAGGAATCTTAGGGCGCGCTTGGGATCGGTGTATTCTAATGCGGAGGTGTTTAACTTACACCTGTATTCTACCGGCGGCTGAGTAATTTTCGCCTGGAAACAAAACGACGAGGGGAGAGGTGTATATTTTACAGATGTATTCAAAAGTAGAACGACAATCAAAACAGGCCCTTAGCGGTAGATTATCCGCCTCACATGCACTGCACCTAACATTACCTAATTCAAAGCCATGCAGCTGCCAAGGAGGTTCCAGAGTCACCCTCACAGGGCAAGTTTTAGTGAGAAATGATACAAACATAACTGCATGAGGTGTCACTATGCAGACAAATGACTGGTCACTCCAGGATAATCTACATCAGGCCCCAATTTATGCACAACTGCAAGAACGGCTTACTACAATTCACCACAGATTGTAAATGTGTTACGATTGTGCTAAACAGCACACGGAATCCAATAGGTTCAATGTTACAGGATGGATACATAAGCATGTTTCAGTTTGAAATTGACCATATGTAAAAACAGATAAAAAGCACATTCGCAATTTCTTAGAGAACTTGACAGGCACACGCAACGCATATATATATATATATATATATATATATATATATATATATATATATATATATATATATATGTGTGTGTGTGTGTAAATGGTATATTACTATGGGTCAGGGGTAAATTCAAGGGGGGGATCGGATATCGGTTTATTACTGGGAATCATAGAGTTAGATTGTCGGTGCACTGCACCTAACATTACCTAATTCACAGCCATGCAGCTGCCAAGGAGGTTCCAGAGTCACCCTCACAGGACAAGTTTCAATTAGAAATGATACAGACATAACTGCATGTGGTGTCACTATGCAGACAAATGACTGACCACTACATGATGATCTACATCACGCCGCAATTTCTGCACAACTTCACAAACAGCTTACTACGATTCACCATAGGTAAGAACCAGCAGACAGAATCCAACAGGTTCCATGCCTCAGGATGGATACTAAGCATGTTTCAGTTTGAAGCAAAGTTCAAGAAGGCACGCTTAATAGGCCGCTTATGCGCGCTGAAGCGTGAGGCGCTGGCTCAACGCCTCGCCTTGGCCATGTGCGGGCGGAAAAGCGCTAGGCCTCTAGCTGTACTGCTGCTGTTGATGCTCTACTGCTCTAGAATCTAGCTGTACTGCTGCTGTTGATGCTCTAGGCCTCTAGCTGTACTGCTGCTGTTGATGCTCTAATGCACTGCTGCCGTGCTAGTTTTGTTTCTGCTAGCTGTTGGCTGCTTCTATGCTGCTGCCGATGGTGGCTGGCTGGCTGCTCATGTTGATTCAATAGTTAGTAGTTACTGCTGCTTATGTTGCTTGTGCATTTGTGCTAATGCTGCAGCTATATTGTAGACAATAGTTAGTAGTTAGTAGTTACCGCTGCTTCTTCTGTTGCTGCTGCTATATTGTAGACAACATATTGGAGAGAGCACAAGGTTATAATTATACCTCCAGTTTACATTCTAGCACTATTTTAGATAGCAAACTGCTCTCTGTTGCCTGTCTCCGTACAATTGTGTACGAAACGCCTAATTGCGCCTAATCACGCCTAAGCTAGAAAAGCGCAAGTAGGTGGCCAAACGCATAATTAACGCCTAGCGCTTTCTCAAACTTTGGTTTGAAGACCATATGTAAGGACAGATAGAAAGCACACATACAATTTCTTGTCCCCAACCATACACATAGAGAACATTAGACAGGTGCAACACATATATTATATATATAGGTCTTACTATGGGTCAGGGGTAAATTCAAGGGGACCAGAAATCAATCTATTACTAGGAACCAATGTGTTAGATTGTCGGTGCCATAACATTATTAATATGGGTCAGGGGTACAGAGAAGAAATGGAGCCATCCAAGAGCTCACATTTCATAAAATTTCATTTCAGGAGTAGTTTCCGTGATTAAGTAGTGGGGAGGAGAAATTCAATGGGGATCAGAAATCAGTTTATTACTAGAAACCATAGCGTTAGATAGTCGGTTCACTGCACCTAACTTTGCCTAATTGGAAGTCATGCATACATCCAAGGAGGTTCCAGAGTCACACTCAGGGGTCAGGTTTTAGTGGGAAATGATACAAACATGACTATATGAGGTGTCACCATGCAGACAAATGACTGATCACTCCAGGATTATCTACACCGGGCCCCGATCCCATCGAAATAGACACATCACTCAACTGATACCCCTGTGAGGGGTGAAAATTCTGCGCATTCGGCAACGATAACTCCACAAACAGCTTACCACAATTCACCACAGGTTGTTTACATGTTGCAATTTTACTAGGCAGCAGAAACCAACAAGTTTCATGCTTAAGGACGGATACATAATCATGTTTGGGCATGAAATTGACCATACTATGTAAGAACAGATAGGAAGCACATTCTTTACAATTTCTCCTCCCCAATCACACACATAGAGAACGGTAGACAGGCGCAACACGTATCATAGGTGCGAGAATAGTAATAATAACAGTACTCCACAATTCCATGTAATTATGCGACCCGAATCCTCTGCCTGCCGACGACGGCAAGGCCCGATCCTAATTCTTACCGGCGGCGACGTCCTCGGCGCCGTGGATGATGACGTAGCCGGCCTTCTTGGGGCTCTCGGCGCCGTCGTCCGACACGTCGTCGTCCTCGTCGTCGCTGTAGAGCTCCTCGTAGGGGCCGGCGGCGCCGGTGGAGGCGACGAGGGACCAGACGAGGTACATGGAGGCGGCGGTGAGGGCGCCGCAGCCGAAGCCGAAGAGCAGGCCCGAGACGACGACGAGGATGTCCTTGGCGCGCTCCTGGAAGGAGGAGGCGGCGTCGGCGTCGGTCTCGGGGGTGCCGACGGCGTTGGCGACGGGGAGGGGCTCGGCGGGGCGGCGGATCTGGAGGTGGTCGTGGGCGTGGAAGCGGTGCGGGCCGAGGCGGCGGACGCGGAGGACGGTGACGACGGTGGTGGTGAGCGGCGACGGGTCGGCCGGGTCCGGGTTGGGCCGGGAGAAGGAGGAGAAGGAGATGAGCAGCGTCTGCGCGCGGCCGCAGGGGCGGGCGGCGGCGGACGGGGACGCCGCGAGGAGGGCCACCGCGGCGGCGGCGAGGAGGAGCAGGACGCGGCGGGCGGCGGCGGCCATGGCTGGCGTCAACGGCGGCGGTGGCGGATCGGATTTGGGGAGGGCGTCGTCGCCGGTGGGGAAATTTTTGGGGAATGGGGATGGAATTGGGGAGGTTTGTTTGACTCGGCGCGGTGGGGAGGAGACTTCCTTGGATGCTTTATCGGGCGGAAGAGTCTTCCTTCCTTGGCCGGCGGGGAGGGGAGGGGCGTTTTGCGGTTTGGTCCTCGGGTAATTTCAGTATTATGTGTCCGGGATAAACCTGGGCAAGGGCAGCCCGGCCCGGTGACCCGGTCCGGAAGAGGGTCGGGCCGAGTCAGGCTTGTCTCCGGGGTGGGCTCAGGGCTCAAGCTGGGCATGGGCAACCTGACCCGGTGACCCGGTCTTGAAGAGGGTCAGGGTGGGTCGGGGATATCTCCCGGGTGGGCTCAAGGCTCAAGCTGGGACATTTTATAAGCACGACCCAAAAGCCGGCCCGGCCTGAGAAATGCTCACAAAAGGCACGAACTCCTATACGGGACCTCCTATACAACGCTTTATGCGCATTTGGGCTGGCCCACCAACGCCAGCCGGTGACTCTCTCGGGTCGCCCCCCTCCCCCCCGGATTGATCTGTTCACTTTACATGTTAAATAGCCGACTTGTACTCTTGCCGATGGAAGAAATTCCATAAATTTCCCATAGAGACCCTTTCGTTGACTTAGAGTCGTTGATTGTTGACTTGAGCGTTGACCTTTTCAGAAAGTTCACAGATTTCAAATAAAATTTATGGATTTTAGAAAAGTTTACTTCTGCTGCAGATTCAAACAAATGCAAAAATGGAAAAAAACGAGGAGTTCAAAAAAGTTTGTGGATTTCCGAAAAGTTCACAAATTGGTAAAAGTTATGGTATTCAAAAAAGTTCACGCATTTGAAAAGAGTTTGCAAATTCGAAAATTGTTGGCGATTTTAAAAAAAGCTCATGAAAAAATGAAGGATTTTTTATGAATTCCAAAAAATACTTGAATTCCAAAAATGTTCGCAAAAAGAGAAAAGAAAAAATAAATAAAAAGGAGTAAGAATAACCAAACTAAAAAAGATATGGCCCTGAAAAATAAATCATCCCACAACCGTGTGAAGGAGATAGGTATATGCTAATATGGGCTTGGACGCCATGTACCAATTGCACTGTACATGGCGCCTTGAACACCGAATTGGAATTGCTCTCCTATACAGTGCCTTTTGTGCCCGCTCGCATCTTGGCACTCG
Source organism: Thinopyrum elongatum (assembly GCA_011799875.1). Lineage (NCBI taxonomy): Eukaryota > Viridiplantae > Streptophyta > Magnoliopsida > Poales > Poaceae > Thinopyrum > Thinopyrum elongatum. The sequence goes on along the minus strand of CM022300.1, from coordinate 603,889,415 downwards.
CGTTGGCTCGCCCAACAGTTCACGCTTGTTGTCATCGTCCACTGCATCAGCTCGCACATTTGACCGATGACCAGAACAGTTTGAACGTTGACTATGACCGTTGACTACTAACCAAGACCCTTGACTGGTGACTTTTGAAAAAACTTCATAGAACTAAAAAACATAAAAAAATGAAAAAAAACAAGTTCAGAAAAATGTTCACGGATTCTAAATAAGTTCATGGATATAAAAAAAATCACAATTCTAAAAAATGTTCACAGATTTTGAAAATTATACACGAATTTGAAAAATGTTCATAGATTTGAAAAAGTTCACAGATTTCCAAGCATTTGCAAAAGTTTCATGGGTTTGAAAAAACTATTCACAACTTAAGAAAAAGTTTGCAAATTTGAAAACATTCATGAATTCAAAAAAGTTTAATGGAACTGAAAAAAGTTCATGGATTCAAGAATGTTAATGAATTGGAAAAAATGTTTCATGAATTTGAAAAATGTCCATGGTTTTCAAAGAAAGATTATGATTTGAAAAAAAGTTTACAAATTTGAGAAAAAATATTCACAAATAAGAAGACCATGGTTTGAAAAAAAATCATGGATTTTAAAAAGAAAAAACAAAACAAAACCAGAGAAAACCTGTTGGAAGCTTCTAGAAGCTTCGCAAAACTGGATGGTGTAAGTTTCGTAAAAAAATGCACCCTACACGGGCCGGCCATTTCTTATGTAATTGTGCTAGGAGTGTTTGCGTCATTTGCAAAAACACCTATAAGTGGCGCTTGAAGCGCCAAAATAAGAATTGGGGCGAGGTTGTATCCCTGTAAAAATTATGCAATATTACGCGAGGGGTCTATATAGGACAAAACATTATACAATATTAAGTCGTCCCAACCTCTCTTAATTTTTTTATGAAATTAAGTTAAGGTTACATTACTAGAATCAAAAGGCCTATATGGGATAAAAATCCTTTTTAGATGGAAGATTACCTGGGGACCAATACTAAAGATGCAAATCTTACAAAAAAAACTCACTCATTTTTCTAAGTTGAATTAGAGGAGCCCTAAGTCATTGGGTTAGTGGTATTCACTATTTTTTTTCTCCATTGAAAAGGAAGGCTTGCTCAAGTTGAGCCATCAATAGCTTATTCTCCTCAATAAAAGAGGTCTTATCACAAGTAAGGTTAGTGGTACAAACATCAACATTTATAATCATACACAAATTAATATTGGCAAGAGTGTCTAGATGAGAACATTCTCATAACTCTCTTAAAGTTTGGTGTGCTCCCCCTTCTTAACCTTAAGAGACACGACGAGGATCTCAAGATCCTTAGAGAGAGAAGCATGAGCTACTTCAACTTGGCTCTTGGAAGCTTTTAGCTCTTGATAAGGTTTAGTTGGCTTTTTCAAGAATGCCAAGTTCATAGCATTTGTTTCATTAGTTCTTTTAGTCAACCATAAATTCATCACCCTTGAGCTTCCTCAAATTGGACTTTTCGCTCGAGGAGATCACCATTCTCGTTTTCGTTGGCAATGTTGTGTTCTAACCTACCATATCCATGAGACAATTGTTGGAAAACTTAGTAGAAAATTTAAAAAATCCCGACCTACGAATAAAACTCAGGATCACTATGAAAATGTAAAGAGGTTCAAATCAGATCTTTACCAACTACGTAGCAAATATAAGAGGTTGGTGAAGATGTTCATGTAGATTCCTGCATCTAAGATTAAACCTCTTAGTCATGAGAATTTTCTCCTATTCCAAGATCAAAGGAAAGATCCCTCTATCGGTATCCACGCGTAAGAAATCATTGATCCAACAAAGCTTCGCTATGTAGAACAAAGAAATACTGGAGACTAGAGGTGGAGTCGAGTAGCCTTCCGTTGGAGAGAATTTTCCACAGAGAGAGAGGGGTGTGTGCAGCCGTCAAGCACAATGATGTGGTTGGAGGGTTGCCTCTCCTCACATATTTAAAGGAGTATTGGAGGGCGGCTACCTTGGAGGATGGGCTCTGTCCTCCCTAGGGCTAGCCCCACCAAGGGGTGCGCCCCAAAAAAATCTACCGGCCCAAGTGGGTTGCCCCTCGAAACAAAGTAGGGGGGCCCAATTATTGGAATCCATAGGCCGATGTGGTTGCCTCCCACTTAGGCCTAGCCAAGGGATAAGCCCATTTCGCCTTCCAGGACTTTTTGAAATGTTTCAAAATATTCTGGAACCTTCCCGGACATTTTGGTGCCTTTTAGGGTTCTTCGGGACTTTCCCAATTTTTCGAATCTTTTTTGGTTTTCTCACCGAAACATTTTCAGTTTTTTCAGAAATTTTTAGCGTATTCTCTCATGATCCTAGCACTTTTAGTACTCAACAAATCGATGGCCCTTAAACGTGTGACCCCACAAGTTCGGCAATGTGCAGACATGACAGAGAACTCCTTCTGCTTAATCAATAGCGGGATCTGGGCATCCATATTGACTCGTACACATATATGAATTATTTATCGAACGAACCTTTTGTTCAAGCTCACAATTCCTTTTGCTTCGCGATACATAACAAAAGCAGAGGTGAGACTTTCGGGTATCCATGTGAATGAACAACTTGATCACTATACCAAGTTATCCTCGTTATGAGTTTTGCTCTCTTTTCTCATTTCCGCATTCTGGTACCCCATGATCATATCACGCTGTGTATGGCCATACGATGATGGATATCGTAATACTGAGAGGGCCCGGGTAGTATCTCTCCATCATCGGAGAAGCAAATCACATTCTTGAATCGTTGAGTCCCTAGACATGCATACTGTTCGATGTACCTGAATGTTGCTGTTATAATCACCCTCTTGTGACAACCCCAAAGCACATCGTCCGGCATGAAGGTAGATGACATTCTCATTGTCTAATGAAGTGAGTATACGTTAAAACTTTCATGATTATACCTATAACATTGTGACGACATGTTCTCGTAGTATATCATTCGGTTGGGCCTATTCAACACCATTGTTCTATTAACAACATGCTCTCATTGTTACCGGTGTCCTTGTTACTTTAACAATGCCATGTGCTCAGGAAAACAGGATCATCATGCAACAAACTAGATCATTTTTTTACTATGAATTTTTTTTTACTGTGAACTAAATCATTGAATGCGCGCGTTGCTACGCCCGTTCATTTGGACGCTATATATTAGGAACTATGCAATCATATTTAAGTATTGTCAATAACTTTTATAAGTGATTTTGTCATTGTATCTTGGATGTGGAAGCGGTGCAGTCTAATTTTCACACCCATGAATATTCATGTTTCTTACCTGGACTTATTAACCAGAAAATTAGTGTTACTTATGGCACCACATCCGCCAATTCCAGCCCCTTCCTGGCAGCCTCCTCCATTGTTGTGATCTCCGCCATCATCTTCGCACAACAGTACATGTTCCGCAATATGTTAAGTACACCAAGTATTGTGAAGTTCACTCCAATTTCGAGAAAGATCAGGTGTGAGGGGCAGAGGGAATTGAATTTTGATAATAGAAACAAGTATTCTCATGTTACGAGAGAATTGTAAGATGTGTTAAGAACACAAATTGGAAATTTGTACTACTTACAATAACATAAATCCACCTATATTCACCTAAGACGGCGAGGCACACCATGTCACCATACTCTAAATTCCAATCTAGAAAGTAATGACCACCATGTCGGGTTCCATATTCTTCTCTGGAAAACGTATAATGCCGGGAAAAAAAATCACCAGAACAACAAGATCATCATAAGAAGAGCATGAGGTCAACCATCAAAACCACAGTTAGAATCACACTTTGTGGAAAGCAGGGTTGTCTCTTCTCACAGCAGCTAAGTATTTTATCGGGCAGGATTTGTGCAGTCCTTCACAAAAAAAAAGAAATCAAATTTGAAGACACATCAAAACATGCTCCTATCTGCATCTAAAGTTCTGAACTACCCACGATTCAGTAATCAGAACTCCCAACTTGTAAACAACCTGGTACCCTCATAATAATTTTACTACCAGATCTACTCGAGGATCTAATTAACCACCAATTTCATGATGTTTCATCCCATTGTTAGAGTCTGGGCACAAATGAAGCTCTCTCAGGGCGTTTGATTCTGGGCCGTTGGATTAGCCGTCCAAACTGATCGGGGCCGTCGGATCTTCATTTGGATCGATCCTGGCCGTCGGATCTTTTTCTGGATTGATCCTGGCCGTCGGATCGATCGAAACACTGCTACAATGAATAGTGTGGTGCCACCGCCTGTAAATTGCGTGCCCCACCAAGGGCATTCTCGTCTTTTCACACGCAGGCGTATAAAAGGCAGCACGCCCATGTGTAACCCTAGCCGCTCCTCCCGCATCCTCTTCCTCTCCCTCTCTCGATCTTCTCTGGAAACCGCCGCGCCCTGCAGCATCATTGCCCCCGCTCACCCTCGCGCCTTCCCCTCCTCCCCGCCCGTGCCGTCGTCCTCGCTCGCCCTTGCGCCGTCGCCCCCGCTCGTCCTCGCACCTTCGCGCCATCCCCTTCTCCCCGCCCTCTCGCTGCTCAGCAGGAGGAGCGTGGCTCGCCGCCGACCCTCAGGAGAGAGGTCATCGCCCCCGGTCAACCCTGGCCGCCTCCACCACCACCCGCTGGCAGGAGGCCCACCACTCCTCCTTCTCTTCCACCACGTGCATGTTCATCACCAGGAGGGGGAGCGTCTCTACCTAGAGGCGGCGCCATCGGCTGGAGGAGCGGCGGCTGGGTGAGCAGCTTCTGATCCGCCGTGTGAAGTTAGCGGTGAGCGCCCTTGCTCCCCCTTCCTTCTCTCGCGCTGATTTACCATCTCATCCTCTCGAGATTTGATATGCCGACTTGTTCATTTGCAAGGTGGTTGGATCCCGATGGGCAAAGATGCAGTCCTCCGGAGCTGCTGCGAAGAAGAAGATGGGTAAGCTCCTATTTCTCTTCTATGTTTATTTAGCAGACGAAAGGATAAGTAGAGGATCTGCAAATCTATGTTTACTCAAAAAAGTTAGGTATACTAGCTAGCCAACATGTGCTCTCAGTCTCATGATTTGTCTTGCAGCTAAGTCTCTTTCATGTGCATATCCTATGTTAGTGAATTACCTGCTAGCTACTGATTTACCCTTTGTTGTTAATTTTAGTAAACAATTACTACATGATCATGGTTCTGATTGTGCCCCTTGTTGGCCTCGAAAAATAGAACAATTTTAGGAGGTGACATGTTTGGTCAGAGGCTTCATCGATGTACTTGCCTCATTCACAAGGCCATATATGTTGATTTGCTTTTCTTCTCTTTCATATTTGGTTATTTTTAAATAGCTATATGATGGCCTTTTTTGACTGCCTCCATTTTGTTCTTTAAGGTAGGTCATTAATCCAGATTGGTTATTTGACTGCATTGGTGGCTGCCAATTATACTCAGTTAAGGTTAGTAATCTTCCCCATCTTAATCAAGATTTATGCTGTTTTCCTAGATCTTCTCTAGACATCTGTATGTTTCATTGAGTTGTGAATGAGCATGCAGTTTCATAAATATTGAGCATGCAATTTTAGTTTCAACTTAAACACACAATTTATTTATGGTTTATAGAAGAGGGTAATCATATTGTGTGTTTAATATTTTGTGTATTTATTGAAAGGTCTATGTTTGACCTTAAATTCATCAAGACATTTTGGTGTAGTTTTTATGTTTTGTTGTATAATTGACAGCTTAGTAGTAGTAGTCAAGCAACTTTTTTGTGCTCTGGGCAATGTGAAATTAGTAAAGATTATTTGTTTGTGGCTCTTTGGTGGTGTTGAGTCAGTTGACACCGTTGTGTTGTGGGTTTGAGGCATAGGCTGCCTCCGTATGCTCAAGAGCGGAAGGTGCGACAAGAACCAGTAGCACTAGCTCATGTAAGAGAGTATCACCTACCTGTTGGAAATATGCCCTAGAGGCCATAATAAATTAGTTATTATCATATTTCCCTGTTCATGATAATCATTTATTATCCATGCTAGAATTGTATTGATCGGTGTAACATCCCCAGATGTTAACCCTGTCATCAAGCTAATTAATATGCCATGTCATCATATTTCACTAAGTCAAAATGCCATTTGTCCAAAATAAAACCAAATTCAAAATCCAAAATGCAAGTCAAATAATTTCTTCCTCAAATACTCAAACAAAATAGTTCATCATGTTGCGAATATTCCTAAGGCAATTATAAAATTGAAACCAACATTTTTGGAATTCCCTAAATGCCCCTGGACTTTAAAACAGTAGTCCGGCAGCATTTTATTTGTCCTTTTCAATTCCTAAAAATGCCTAACCTTTTCCAAATGGATCCAAACTTTTTGTGCCATCTCAGTAGGTTCCAATGCAATTATGAGTCAAGATCCACCCTTAACAAAACTCATTTGATAGTTCAAATAAATACAACAGGAGCTATTCCTTGTTCAGAAAAGAAAAGGCAGAAACTGTCTCTGTGCTTTGGCTTAGCCCGTTGCTACAGTCACGGCCCAGCCCACCTGGACGGTCATCTCTCACCTCTCGCTCGCTGTCACTCGCCGGTGCCGGCACGCACTCGCTAGCCTCGCTGTCGCCCATCCGTCGGTCCCCGGCGTCGTTAAAGCCTCCCTTGAGCTCCCTCGCCCATCCCCCAAACCCTAGCGCTCCCCCATTTGCCCCCTTGCCCTCTCTTCCCCCGATCTCGCTGCCCAAGCGCGTCGCCGCCACATCTTCATCGTCCGCGCGGCCACCGGCGCCCGCTCGTCCTCTCGAGCGGCCCAGAGGAATCGCCAGCCTCTGCCCGAATGCCTGCTGCCCTCCGCTGGTCCCCGGAGGCTCTACATCGCCGGATCCTCACCGCCCCCTTCACCGACCGCCGCCGTTCCCCACCAACTTCAGCGACCTCGCTGCAGCTCCTAAGCTTTCACCGAGCCTTCTTGCGCCTGCGCGGTGAGCTCCTCCTCCTCTCCCCTCTCCTTTTTGCTATCCTCTGCGCCCGAAGCGGCCAGTCTCGCCGTGGCCGAGCTCGGCTCCGTCGAGCAGCCGGCCGCCGTCGCTGCAGTCATTGCCAAGGCCGAGCAAGCACGACAACGTGCTCAGGGCACCTCCCTGGTGCCGCCTGAGCCACTAGCTCGTCTCCTCGTGCCCCCTGGTCGCGTGCCGCACCTCGGCCGAACTCTGGCACCGCCGCGGTCGACTCCGTCCGTTTCAGACCCCGCGAGTGCCGTAGATCGACGCGGATCGGTCCCCTCGTTCGAACCCAGGTTATCGCGTGTGTTTTGGTGATCTGTAGCCAATTCCCGATCGGGTCTGGCGATCGCCGCCGCGGCTAGGGCTTGCCGGCTCCTGTTCCGGTGACTCCAACGTGGCACCGGCGTGGGGCCCGCCCACGGACACTGCCAGTGGGCCCCTGCCACCATTTGACCCAGTTGACTTTAGTCAACGCATGATTACTGTTCACCGTAGACGCTGACATGTGGGCCCCTTCTATAATTAGTCTAAATAAACAGTTTTTAATTAAAATCTAATTAGTTTAACCTCACTAGTCACTAACAACATGGGCCCACCCCACTAATTAACTCTGTTAGATTAGTTTAAACCTCTGTTAAACCCAGAGAGGCTGACAGGTGGGCCCCACCTGTCAGTTTGACCTAGTCAGCTGGTCAGCCGACGGCTGACGCAGTGCTGACATCATGCTGACATCATAAAACATTTCTGTTAATAAAAACAATTCTAGAAAATCATTTAATCTTTGAAAATTAATAACTTTTAAACCGTAGCTCAGATCGAAAAAGTTAAAACATGAAAGTTGCTCAGAACGACGAGACGAGTCTGATCGTGCCGTCTGTTTCCATGTCGGAACCTCCTACGTAGAAGAACTCGTAACTCCGGCCCCGAATCCGGTAGATGAATAGTGCACACACACTGGTTATTAAATCCCACGATAATTCTAAAAATAACTAAAATGACTTAGATGCATATTTAGGCAACCCTGCACTGCATCATAGCATAGTACGCACTGTGTTGCATCTGCTTGCATTATGTTTACCTGTTTCTTCCCCCTCTTCTCTCTCGGTAGACCCCGACGTTGACGTAGCTCCCGAGGCAGACGCAGCTCCGGAGTACGACTACGTCCCCGACGACACCACTGACGACCTTGCCCTTGCCGCAGAGCAAACAGGCAAGCACCCCCATTTTGAACATGCCTATATCGCCTATTCTCTTCTCTCTTATGCTTGCATTAGAACTGCTGCTGTTACTGTTATCCTATATCTGCTGCATAGCCTGTTTATTGTAACCTGCCTTGCTACCTTACTGGTTATCCTAGACTGCTTAGAATAGGCTGGGTAGAGACCTATCAGAGACCCCACTTGATCCCGACTGCCCCGCTGGATATCAGAAGACCCGATCAACGGGATTGAAGACCAGACCCTGGCACCGCACATCACTTCCCCCTTAGTTGCCGACACTACTGGGTTACCGTCGAGTGCCGAGGGTGATACCTCGTCAGCACTTCTGATGATAACCTTGTAGGTTAGTTAATCGTTCATGGTAAGCGAGGGTGATTCCTCCTACACCACCCCCGATAACGACATCGTCGCGCAACACTTCAAGCGTGGACCTCGAGGGTGATTCCTCCTTCGTTCACCTTGACGGTAACATCAGTGGGAATTCCATCGAGGGTGATTCCTCAGGGTTCCCCTTGGTGTTAGACACACAGTTACTATTGTTACTGTGACTTGCACTGTACCATGTTGCTAAAGACGGGTCGGCCTTGAGGGGTACCCGCACGAGCTTAATTGCGAGTGATGTGTAATCGGGTGTACCTGAAGGGTACACGACACTTGAACACGAGGCGTGGCCGGGCATTCCTAGCCCTTGCCGCAAGTCCTCGAGACGGGGCGACGGGGTCACATCGATCGTGAGTCTCTGCTCGTTTCCGCGCGATCCTAAACCACTAAACGGTTTGGATATTTGATCCGAGGGGCCTCTGGCCCGATAGCACTAACCATCACGTGGGCATAGTATGGGCGTTCTGTGTCGTATACTTCAGCCGGAGCTTAATGGACGTCAGCGACTGAGCGGCGCGCGCTGAATTGGACTGGGAACGCAACCGCACTTGTATAAGGGGTTGCTAGGTCTGCTTTCAGCCGCCCACGCAACGTGCAGGAGTTCCCGGGGCGAAGGCCCAAGACCCCCGGGTGCATAGGTTTAGTCCGGCGTGCTGACCTCTCTGTTAAGTATTCGGTCGGGTTGCGGCGTATCGTTTGGCCGAGGGCGGGCATGACCCAGTAAAGTGTGTCCGGCCGGAGTTAATCGAGCGTGGTGGGTAACTTGGTGCACCCCTGCAGGGAAGAACTTATCTATCGATAGCCTGTCCTACGGTAACAGACACTCGGAGTTGTATCCTGATCGGTACAACTAGAACTTGAGATGAGAACTGGATAGTACGGCTCTGGGATTGCTTTCTCATAGGGAGTCAAGAAAGGATCTCAGGTCGAGGTTGATGACACTACTACTACTTTACTTTATGCTAATCTGCACTCTTCTAATGCTGCAAGACTGCTGAAGATGTTGAAGATGCTAGTCTTCGATAGGACTAGGCTTTCCCCCTCTATTCTGGCATTTCTGCAGCCCAGTCCACATATACAGCCTCCTCTTGAAAATGTTGCATATGTAGTGTAGATCCTTGCTTGCTGAGTACTCACATTTGCTTTACTTTCTTTTTCCCCCATATCCATTTGATGCCACCAGACGATGGAGCCCCTGAGCCAGACGCCCCAGTCGATGACCAGTAGTCCTACCCGCCCGGAGAGTACTACTACTACGAGGAGCCGACTGACGACCAGGAGTAGGATCGGAGGGTCCAGGGCAGGAGGCCTACGCCTTTCGATCATAGTATTTTATTTTGCCCCGCCTCTGTGAAGGCCTATTTCTTTCTCTGTAATATATCTGTACTCAGATATCTGATGCTTCCGCTAACGCATGTATGCCATCGAGCTATGTATTCGAGCCCTCGAGGCCCTGGCTTGTAATATAAAGCTTGTACGACTTTATTTATGTTTTAGAGTTGTGTTGTGATATCTTCAAGTGAGTCCTTAGGCTTGATCGTGCGCATTTGCGTGTATGATTAGTGCACGATTAAGCCGGGGTCGTTGCAGGTTGGTATCAGAGCCGACTGCCTCTAGGAATCCCCCTTTCCAACTCCTTGGCCAAAGTTGAGTCTAGTGGTCCAAAACTGTTTTATTAACTTGGCTGTGTGACTTATGGCCCCACGTCGCCAATTGGGTGGTATTAGGATCTTTTACTCCTCGACCTTTACTCTGGGACTCTGAGCTCTCTTCCATTCGGTTTAAATGATTTTACTAACTCCGACATTAGGTTCTCGTAACCACTTCCTACCGAAGAGCCCCCCTCATTCCAGAAGATGGTGTGTCATCATCAGAAGACTCTGAAGATACTCCTCGACGTTAACCGAGACCCTGTGCCGCTGCTTTGTAGTTCCTGACCACCGACAAAACCCTGTGGATAACTAACCATCCTTGTCGTTCGAATCTTCATTCCCAGTTACTCCTTTATGTACGAGATACCCCGTAAAACTCCTCATTAATCCGGGAATCCTTTGAGCCTACTGCCGTGCAGCTTCTTTCGCACTGCGAATAAATTCTCATACTTACACGGGGTCCGTTCATCCCCAGTTGTTCAAATGCTTTCCGGAACACATTTAATTGCTATTTAATCTCCCGATAATCCTTTGCAGCCTATTGCTCTTGAAATTCTTGCCCGCTGGCCTTATGGTTAATTCCATAAGTCTATTAATCCCCGTCAACATCCTTTGCCAATTACCAATTTGAATCCCCTGAATCAATATGCTGCGAATGATCGCCATCTTCAGTCGAACCCTAGAATTCGTCTTTTTGGCTCAGTCTCCATTCCGGACATGAGCTGGTCCTTGGTCAATCAAGTATTGATTGATTGTCCAACTAAGCATGTACAAATCACTCGTCCCCCTGCCCGGGTGAACTAATTGTCACTCCTGGCTTTGGAAATCGTGAATCCTCTGAATTTTATACATGGGTTGTTCAAGCGCTTCCTTAATCCGATGAGCTTGTCTTCCGTCCTTTCTCGGAGGACTCCCAGGTGGAACCAGTTGTTAAAACCTTACCCCGTTAGCTCTCACGGATCACTTGATTCCTTTTGTGGGCAATTACCCGACCGATTATTCCCTATTCTAAGAACCTTATCGGTTCCTTCCCGTCGCCATTGCCTTTGACACTGAAGCAATTTCTACTTCTTGCCGTCTGTATATCCGCCCTACTTGCATGGCACGGAGAGGCAGTGCATTCCTTCTCCTTTTTGACCTGGGACTGACCACTGATCAGGACTTGTCACGTAACCATGGTTGAAGATCTCTGCAAGACGGAACACTAAAGTTGTCCATCTATTTCTATTCAACCTACTCATCTTTTGATCAGAGCTTTTGCTTCTGATCCTTCATTTCTGAACCATAACTCCTTTGTACTTAGACGTCGGATTATTTCGATGTTTTTATAATCTGATGCCGATACATTCTTTCTTCTTTTGGTTGAGTACTGCTACTCACGTCAGATCCTTTGTCGTCTACTTGATGTTTGGTTGGGTTAATATCCGACAGTATCCTTCTTATTCAAACATCTTGTGAGTTCTACCCTGATACTTAATGCCTTGGTAAATTGTATCATCTGTTTTGACTTCGATGCTCTGCTTTCGAACTCGCACCCCTTGCTTTGGTTGATGGTTGTATAGCTTCGTAAAAAAAAGTCTCGATGGGTTGAACCTATGCTTTCCCTAATTCGTGTGAACTCGAAAGTTATGCGAGTCATACTCTTCTGGTGCTACACCAGATAAATTCTCAGCACTACAAATTTCTTCGAAAACGAGAAGTGAATGAAAGGTTATGCATTGGATGAGTGGGAGTCGACCTTGAACCTTTGTGTTCATGCCCATGGACCCGATGTACAACTTGTCATGAAAGCTGCTCGTAAAAATAATTATTTCCTTAGTACAAGTTCATCTTGTATGTATGAATTGATCCTTTACAATCATGGTTTCGACCATATTTCCTCCTTGATTCCAGCTCCAGGATAAGTTAAAATACTTGCCCTCTGCAGATCATTTCACCCGTCCAACATCTACTCCGATTTGCCTTCCGATATTACCCCTAGTACTTGTTACTGGGAAGTTTAATACCCCATCACATCATTCCTAGCCTGATCGGCTATATCTTTATCATGCCAACTTTTAACTGTGCTACCTGGTCCTTATGCCCGGAGCAACTTCCGACGATGAGCGAAGCTTACGACGATCTTCTTCATCTTATCATTTCACCTCGAACAACAAGCTTGATTTCGAGCTTGTGTCGTATCCGTGGTTCCAATAACCTTTCGCTTCATCATTCCTTTCAGTTGATGTCGTCACTGTTCGATGGCATCTTCATATAGCCTCTCGACAAATGTGTTGTGATCATCACCCATATTTGGTTGTTCCAAGTTATCAATTGAATTCAGGGTGAGAATTATCAACCTTGCTCTTCGATGATTTGTGATATCATCGATGACATCTTGACTTTCTGCCAACACAGACCTGGTTGTGCTTGGTTATTCCCTACGTCCCGAGATAATCTTGGAAGTGTTCCTTTGTATCTCTTGTGATCCTTCGATCCAACCCTTACTTGAAACCCCATGTTATCGCTACCTCGGAGCATGACTATGGTATTCCGAATATCAACAAGAATATTGGAGGCACCTTGCCAAATGTTTCTTGCCCTAATATCCAAACACCGTTGTATGGATAACATCATGAATTCCCTCGCCTTTTATCCAAATGGTGATGTACTTGTTGATCTGACATGTATTTCATGCTCTACTTTTCCTTGGGAAAAGTTACACTTCTAATTCTTGTGTGTAAACACATTTTCCTTTCCATTGTTTTGTTTAGCCTTTCTTGTGATCTATATGATATAAGCAGAAATAATTCCCTGCTTATAAAACACCCCGGTCTACAACCCTGTCAGTGAGACCCTGTTACTATTGTTGATGACATTCCGGTATCCACCGATGGACGAGAATTTTGCCTATTGGTCCGCCTCGTTTTAAACGAGCAGGAAAAAGGTTCTCTTCGTCCCTCGCCCTTGGTACCGATACTGTTATCGACTTAACTGACAGACTATCCTCTGACTTACCTTGTTGCCGTGACTGGTAAAATGTCACCGTTCTCCCTACTTTTGATCGACACCCCCTCCACAGATCCACAGGATCGTAACCTGACTCTCCTGTATATCTTTGATTCCGAAGCATATTATGCTCTTGGTCTTGTGTGTTATCGCGAGCCACCATCCGACAGATGATCCATTCACGATGCTAAGAACCCCTCCCACACTCTGCTTCCAGCATCGAACGATTGACTGTCCGCTTGAAAAATCCTATGGTAACCTCTTACTTTGCTCTCGAGGTTTTCTTAAGTTACAACGCGAGAGGTACTTCCACCACATTCCCTAAGTTATCTGCCAGATAATCGACCTTGCAAATGTCAGTTCTCCTGAAGTTACTTTTCTTCCCACTTAAATCTCGGGACGAGATTTCTTGTAGTGGAGGAGATTTGTAACATCCCCAGATGTTAACCCTGTCATCAAGCTAATTAATATCCCATGTCATCATATTTCACTAAGTCAAAATGCCATTTGTCCAAACTAAAACCAAATTCAAAATCCAAAATGCAAGTCAAATAATTGCTTCCTCAAATACTCAAACAAAATAGTTCATCATGTTGCGAATATTCCTAAGGCAATTATAAAATTGAAACCAACATTTTTGGAATTCCCTAAATGCCCCTGGACTTTAAAACAGTAGTCCGGCAGCATTTTATTTGTCCTTTTCAATTCCTAAAAATGCCTAACCTTTTCCAAATGGATCCAAACTTTTTGTGCCATCTCAGTAGGTTCCAATGCAATTATGAGTCAAGATCCACCCTTAACAAAACTCATTTGATAGATCAAATAAATACAACAGAAGCTATTCCTTGTTCAGAAAAGAAAAGGCAGAAACTGTCTCTGTGCTTTGGCTTGGCCCGTTGCTACAGTCGCGGCCCAGCCCACCTGGACGGTCATCTCTCACCTCTCGCTCGCTGTCACTCGCCGGTGCCGGCACGCACTCGCTAGCCTCGCTGTCGCCCATCCGTTGGTCCCCGGCGTCGTTAAAGCCTCCCTCGAGCTCCCTCGCCCATCCCCCAAACCCTAGCGCTCCCCCATTTGCCCCCTTGCCCTCTCTTCCCCCGATCTCGCTGCCCGAGCGCGTCGCCGCCGCATCTTTGTCATCCGCGCGGCCACCGGCGCCCGCTCGTCCTCTCGAGCGGCCCAGAGGAATCGCCAGCCTCTGCCCGAATGCCTGCTGCCCTCCGCTGGTCCCCGGAGGCTCTACATCGCCGGATCCTCACCGGCCCCTTCACCGACCGCCGCCGTTCCCCACCAACTTCGGCGACCTCACTGCAGCTCCTAATCTTTCGCCGGGCCTTCTTGCGCCTGAACGGTGAGCTCCTCCTCCTCTCCCCTCTCCTCGAGCAGTCGGCCACCGTCGCTGCAGTCGTTGCCGAGGCCGGGCAAGCACGGCAACGTGCTCAGGGCACCTCGCTGGTGCCGCCCGAGCCACTAGCTCGTCTCCTCGTGCCCCCTGGTCACGTGCCGCACCTCGGCTGAACTCCGACGCCGCCGCGGTTGACGCCGCCGTCGACTCCGTCCGTTTCAGACCCCGCGAGTGCCGTAGATCGACGCGGATCGGTCCCCTCGTTCGAACCCAGGTTATCACGTGTGTTTTGGTGATCTGTAGCCGATTCCCGATCGGGTCCGGCGATCGCCGCCGCGGCTAGGGCTCGCCGGCTCCTGTTCCGGTGACTCCAACATGGCACCGGCGTGGGGCCCGCCCACGGACTCTGCCAGTGGGCCCCTGCCACCATTTGACCCAGTTGACTTTAGTCAACGCATGATTACTGTTCACCATAGACGCTGACATGTGGGCCCCTTCTATAATTAGTCTAAATAAATAGTTTTTAATTAAAATCTAATTAGTTTAACCTCACTAGCCACTGACAACGTGGGCCCACCCCACTAATTAACTCTGTTAGATTAGTTTAAACCTCTGTTAAACCCAGAGAGGCTGATAGGTGGGCCCCACCTGTCAGTTTGACCCAGTCAGCTGGTCAGCCGACGGCTGACGCAGTGCTGACATCATAAAACATTTCTGTTAATAAAAATAATTCCATAAAATCATTTAATCTTTGAAAATTAATAACTTTTAAACCGTAGCTCAGATCGAAAAAGTTAAAACATGAAAGTTGCTCAGAACGACGAGACAAGTCTGATCGTGCCGTCTGTTTCCATGTCGGAACCTCCTACGTAGAAGAACTCGTAACTCCGGGCCCGAATCCGGCAGATGAATAGTGCACACACACTGGTTATTAAATCCCACGATAATTTTAAAAATAACTAAAATGACTTAGATGCATATTTAGGCAACCCTGCACTGCATCATAGCATAGTACGCACTGTGTTGCATCTGCTTGCATTATATTTACCTGTTTCTTCCCCCTCTTCTCTCTCGGTAGACCCCGACGTTGACGTAGCTCCCGAGGCAGACGCAGCTCCGGAGTATGACTACGTCCCCGACGACACCAGTGACGACCTTGCCCTTGCCGCAGAGCAAATAGGCAAGCACCCCCATTTTGAACATGCCTATATCGCCTATTCTCTTCTCTCTTATGCTTGCATTAGAACTGCTGCTGTTACTGTTATCCTATATCTGCTGCATAGCCTGTTTATTGTAACCTGCCTTGCTACCTTACTGGTTATCCTAGACTGCTTAGAATAGGCTGGGTAGAGACCTATCAGAGACCCCACTTGATCCCGACTGCCCCGCTGGATATCAGAAGACCCGATCAACGGGATTGAAGACCAGACCCTGGCACTGCACATCACTTCCCCCTTAGTTGCCGACACTACTGGGTTACCGTCGAGTGCCGAGGGTGATACCTCGTCAGCACTTCTGATGATAACCTTGTAGGTTAGTTAATCGGTCGTGGTAAGCGAGGGTGATTCCTCCTACACCACCCCCGATAACAACATCGTCGTGCAACACTTCAAGTGTGGACCTCGAGCGTGATTCCTCCTTCGTTCACCTTGACGGTAACATCAGTGGGAATTCCATCGAGGGTGATTCCTCAGGGTTCCCCTTGGTGTTAGACACACAGTTACTATTGTTACTGTGACTTGCACTGTACCATGTTGCTAAAGACGGGTCGGCCCTGAGGGGTACCCGCGCGAGCTTAATTGCGAGTGATGTGTAATCGGGTGTACCTGAAGGGTACCCGAGACTTGAACACGAGGCGTGGCCGAGCATTCCTAGCCCTTGCCGCAAGTCCTCGAGACGGGTCGACGGGGTCACATCGATCGTGAGTCTCTGCTCGTTTCCGCGCGATCCTAAACCACTAAACGGTTTGGATATTTGATCCGAGGGGCCTCTGGCCCGATAGCACTAACCATCACGTGGGCATAGTTTGGGCGTTCTGCGTCGTATACTTCAGCCGGAGCTTAATGGACGTCAGCGACTGAGCGACGCGCGCTGAATTGGACTGGGAACGCAACCGCACTTGTATAAGGGGTTGCTAGGTCTGCTTTCAGCCGCCCACGCAACGTGCAGGAGTTCCCGTGGCAAAGGCCCAAGACCCCCGGGTGCATAGGTTTAGTCCGGCGTGCTGACCTCTCTGTTAAGTATTCGGTCGGGTTGCGGCGTATCGTTTGGCCGAGGGCGGGCATGACCCAGTAAAGTGTGTCCGGCCGGAGTTAATCGAGCGTGGTGGGTAACTTGGTGCACCCCTGCAGGGAAGAACTTATCTATCGATAGCCTGTCCTATGATAACGGACACTCGGAGTTGTATCTCGATCGGTACAACTAGAACTTGAGATGAGAACTGGATAGTACGGCTCTGGGATTGCTTTCTCGTAGGGAGTCGAGAAAGGATCTCAGGTCGAGGTTGATGACACTACTACTAATTTACTTTATGCTAATCTGCACTCTTCTAATGCTGCAAGACTGCTGAAGATGTTGAAGATGCTAGTCTTCGATAGGACTAGGCTTTCCCCCTCTATTCTGGCATTTCTGCAGCCCAGTCCACATATACAGCCTCCTCTTGAAAATGTTGCATATGTAGTGTAGATCCTTGCTTGCTGAGTACTTCGGATGAGTACTCACATTTGCTTTACTTTCTTTTTCCCCCATATCCATTTGATGCCACCAGACGATGGAGCCCCTGAGCCAGACGCCCCAGTCGACGACCAGTACTACTACCCGCCCGGAGAGTACTACTACTACGAGGAGCCGACTGACGACCAGGAGTAGGATCGGATGGTCCAGGGCAGGAGGCCTACGCCTTTCGATCGTAGTATTTTATTTTGCCCCGCCTCTGTGAAGGCCTATTTCTTTCTCTGTAATATATCTGTACTCAGATATCTGATGCTTCCGCTGATGCTTGTATGCCATCGAGCTATGTATTCGAGCCCTCGAGGCCTGGCTTGTAATATAAAGCTTGTATGACTTTATTTATGTTTTAGAGTTGTGTTGTGATATCTTCAAGTGAGTCCTTAGGCTTGATCCTGCGCATTTGCGTGTATGATTAGTGCACGATTAAGCCGGGGTCGTTGCAATCGGAAACTCAGATACGTGTGTGGATACATAGACAACAACGTGTCCCTAGTGAGCCTCTATTAGACTAGCTCATTGATCAAAGATGGCTATGGTTTCCTAGTCATAGACATGAGTTGTTATTTGATAATGGGATCACATGATGGACAAGACCCAAACTATAAACGTAGCATATGATCGTGTCAAGTTTATTGCTCTCGTTTTCTGCATGTCAAGTATATGTTAATATGACCATGAGATCAGGCAACTCGCTGACACCAGAGGAGTGCCTTGTGTGTACCAAACATTGCAACGTAACTGGGTGACTATAAAGGTGCTCTACAGGTATCTCCAAGGGTGTCTGTTGAGTTGGCATGGATCAAGACTGGGATTTGTCACTCCGTACGACGGAGAGGTGTCTCAGGGCCCACTCGGTAATACAGCATCACAATGAGCTTGCAAGCAATGTGACCAATGAGTTAGTCACGGGATCTTGTATTATGGAACGAGTAAAGAGACTTGCCGGTAACGAGACTGAACTAGGTATGGTGAACCGACGATCGAATCTCGGGCAAGTAACATATCGATAGACAAAGGGAACTGCATACGGGATTAGCTGAATCCTTGACATCGAGGTTCGACCGATAAGATCTTCGTGGAATATGTAGGAACCAATATGGGCATCCAAGTCCCGCTATTGGTTATTGACCGTAGAGGTATCTCGGTCATGTCTGCATAGTTCTCGAACCCGCAGGGTCTACACACTTAATGTTTGGTGACGATATAAGTATAGTTGAGTCATTATGGTGGTTACCGAAGGTTGTTCGGAGTCCCGGATGAGATCCCGGACATGACGAGGAACTCCGGAATGGTCCGGAGGTGAAGATTAATATATTGGACGAAGGGTATTGGAGTCCGAAATTGTTCCGGGGGTAGCGGGTGATGACCAGCATGACCGAAAGGGGTTTCGAGGGGCCCCCGCAAGTGTTGGGGGGCCTCATGGGCCAAGGGGAGGGGGCAAACCAGCCCACTAAGGGGCTATGCGCCTCCCTCACCTCATCCCACATTGCCAGAGTAGGTGGAGGCTCCCCCTTAGGGATTCCACCCCTTTGGCTTGGGGGCCAAGTCTCCTAAGGGGGAAAACCCATCTAGGGTTTCCCTCTAGTGGCCGCCGGCCCTAGATGGGATCCCCTAGGGGCGCCCCCTCTCTTCCCTTCCCCCTATATATAGATGAGGAGAGGTAGGGCAGCCGCACCCATCTACGCCACGGCGCTGCCCCTCCTCTCCCTCATAGCCATCTTCTTCTCCGTAGTGCTTAGCGAAGCTCTGCTGAGATTCCACCACCACCACCACCATGCTGTCGTGCTGCCGAAGGACTCGAGCTACTACTTCACCATCACTCGCTGGATCGAGGAGGTGAAGGCATCATCAAGCCGTACGTGTGTTGAGCGCGGAGGTGCCGTCTGTTCGGCACTTAGATCGGGAGTTCACGGGACGGATCATGATTGGATCGCGAAGACATTCGCGGGACGAATCATGATTGGATCGCGAAGACGTTCGACTACATCAACCGTGTTTCTTAACGCTTCCGCTTAGCGATCTACAAGGGTATGTAGATACAATCTCTCCTCTCGTAGATATTCATCTCCTAGATTGATCTTGGTGAGCGTAGGAAATTTTTTGTTTCCCATGCAACGTTCCCCAACAATGGCATCATGAGCTAGGTCTATGCGTAGATGACATCACGAGTAGAACACAAAGGAGTTTGTGGGCGTTGATATTCAGATTGCTTCCTTCCTTGGTCTTTTCTTGATTCAGCGGTATTGTGGGATGAAGTGGCCCGGACCAACCTTACATGTCCACGTACATGAGACTGGTTCCATCGACATACATGTGACTTTGTTGCAAAAAGATGGCTGGCGGGTGTCTGTCTCTCCCACCTTAGTTGAATCGGATTCGACAAAGGCGGTCCTTGTAGAAGGTTAAATAGCAACTTGCATATCACCGTTGTGGCTTTGCGTAGGTAAGAATCGTTCTTGCTAGATACCCATAGTAGCCACGTAAAACATGCAACAACAATTAGAGGACATCTAACTTGTTTTTGCAGGGTATGTTGTGATATGATATGGCCAAAGACATGATGAAATATATTTGATGTATGAGATGATCATGTTTGTAATAGTTTATATCGACTTGCATCTCGATGCATACGGCAACCGGCAGGAGCCATAGGGTTGTCTTTAATTATTGTATGACCTGCGTGTTAATCATTAAGCGCTATGTAATGCGTTACTTTATCGCTAAGCGGTAGCAATAGTAGTAGAAGCATGGTTGGCGTGACAACCCCGATGGTGGCACAATGATGGAGATCATGGTGTCATGCCGGTGACGATGGAGATCATGCCAGTGCTTTGGAGATGGAGATCAAAAGCACAAGTTGATGGCCATATCATGTCACTTATGATTTGCATGTGATGTTAATCCTTTTATGCATCTTATTTTGCTTAGGACGACAGTAGCATTATAAGGTGATCCCTCATTAAAATTTCAAGATAAAATTGTGTTCTCCCCAAGTGTGCACCCTTGCGAAAGTTCATCGTTTCGAAGCACCACGTGATGATCGGGTGTGATAGACTCTACGTTCACATACAACGGGTGCAAGCCAGTTTGCACATGTGGAACACTTGGGTTAAACTTGACGAGCCTAGCATGTACAGACATGGCCTCGGAACACAAGAGACTGAAAGGTTGAGCATGAGTCATATAGTAGATATGATCAACATGGAGATGTTCACCATTGAAACCACCTCATCTCACGTGATGATCGGACTTGGGTTGGTGAATTTGGATCATGTTACACTCGGAAAACCGGAGGGATGTTGATTTGAGTGGGAGTTCTTAGGTAATATGATTAATTGAACTCATTATCATGAACAATAGTCTAAGTTGTCTTCGCAAATTATGTTATAGATCAATAGCTCGCGTTGTAGCTCCCTGTTTTAATATGTTCCTAGAGAAAGACTAAGTTGAAAGATATTGTAAGCAATTATGCGGACTAGGTCCGTAGTCTGAGGATTGTCCTCACTACTGCACAAAAGGCTTATGTCCTTGATGCACCGCCCGGTGTGCCAACCCCTCTAGCGTCGTCTATGGATGTTGTGAACATCTGGCAGACATGTTCTGATGACTACTTGATAGTTTAGTGCGCCATGCTTTACGGCTTAGAATCGAGGCTCCAAAGGCATTTTGAACACCATGGAACATATGAGATGTTCTAGGAGTTGAAATTGGTATTTCAGGCTCATGCCCATGTTGAGAGGTATGAGACCTCTAACAAGTTCTTTGCCTACAAGATGGAGGAGAATAGCTCAGCCAGTGAGCATGTGCTCAGAATGTCTGGGTACTACGATCACTTGAATCAAGTGGGATTTAATCTTCCAGATAAGATAGTGATTGACAGAGTTCTCCAGTCACTATCACCAAGCTACTAGAGCTTCATGATGAACTATAACATGTAAGGGATGGAGATGATCCCGGAGCAGTTTGCGGTGCCTAAGGCCACAGAGGTAGAAATCAAGAAGGAGCATCAAGTGTTGATGGTTTAACAAGACCACTGGTTTCAAGAAGGGCAAGGGCAAGAAGGGAAACTTCATGAATGGCAATCCAGTTGCCGCTCCAGTGAAGAAACCCAAGGTTGAACCCAAACCCGAGACTAAGTGCTTCTATTGCAAGGGGAACGGTCGCTGGTAGCGGAACTGCCCCAAATACTTGGTAGATAAGAAGGCTGGCAACTTCAACAAAAGTGTATTTGATATACGTGTTATTGATGTGTACCTTACTAGTACTCCTAGTGGCACCAGGGTATTAGATACAGGTTCAGTTGCTAATATTGGTAACTCAAAACAAAAGCTGTGGAATAAACGGAGACTAGCTAAGGGCGAGGTGACGATGTGTGTTGGAAGTGTTTCCAAGGTTGATGTGATCACCGTCGCACGCTCCCTCTACCTTTGAGATTAGTGTTGAACCTAGATAAATGTTATTTGGTGTCTGCGTTGAGCATGAACATGATGAGATCGTGTTTATTGTAATGCAGTTATTCATTTAAGTCAGAGAATAATGGTTATTCTGTTTACATGAATAATACCTTCTATGGTCATGCACCCAATGTGAATGGTTTATTGAATCTCCATCGTAGTGATACACATGTTCATAATATTGATGCCAAAAGATGTGAAGTTAATAATGATAGTACCACATACTTGTGGCATTGCTGCTTAAGTCATATTGGTGTAAAGCGCATGAAGAAACTCCATGCTGATGGACTTTTGGAGTCACTTGATTTCGAATCACTTGACACATGTGAACCATGCCTTATGGGCAAGATGACTAAAACCCCGTTTTCTGGTACAATGGAACGGGCAAGTGACTTGTTGGAAATCATACATACTGATGTGTGCGGTCCGATGAGTGTTGACGCGCGCGGTGGATATCGTTATTTCCTCACCTTCACCGATGTTTTGAGTAGATATGAGTACATTTACTTAATAAAGCATAAGTCTGAAACGTTTGAATAGTTCAAGCACTTTCAGAGTGAAGTTGAGAATCATCGTAACAAGAAGATTAAATTCCTACGATCTGATCGAGGGGGAGAATATCTGAGTTATGAGTTTGGCAATCACTTAAGACAATGTGGAATTGTTTCACAGTTGACGCCAACTGGAACACCACAACGTAATGGTGTGTCCAAACGTCGTAATCGTACCTTATTGGATATGGTGTGTTCTATGATGTCTCTTGCTGATCTACCAATATCGTTTTGGGGTTATGCATTAGACACAACTACATTCACATTAAATAGGGCACCATCTAAGTCCGTGGAGATGACACCGTATGAACTGTGGTTTGGCAAGAAACCTAAGTTGTCATTTTTAAGGTTTGGGGCTGCGATGCTTATGTCAAAAGGCTTCAGCCGGAAAAGCTCGAACCCAAAGTGGACAAATGCGTCTTCATAGGATACCCAAAAGAGACGGTTGGGTATACCTTCTATCTCAGATCGGAGGGCAAGGTGTTTGTCGCTAAGAACGGGTCCTTTCTCGAGAAAGAGTTTCTCTTGAAAGAATTGAGTGGGAGGAAGATAGAACTTGATGAGATTGTTGAACCTTTACTTCAACCAGAGAGTAGCACAGCACAGAAAGATGTTTCTGTGGCACCTACGACAGTTGAAGAGTAAGCTAATGATGATCATCATGAAGCTTCGGATCAAGTTAGTGTCGAAACCTCGTAGGTCGACAAGGGTACGTACAGCTTCTGAGTGGTACGGTAACCCTGTCTTAGAGGTCATGTTTTTGGACAATGGTGAACCTACGAGCTATGGAGAAGTGATGGTGGGCCCGGATTCCAACAAATGGCTAGGAGCCATGAAATCCGAGATAGGATCCATGTATGAGAACAAAGTATGGACTTTGGTGGACTTGCCTGAGGATCGGCAAGCCATTGAGAATAAATGGATTTTTAAGAAGATAGGCGCTGATGGTAATGTCACCATTTATGAAGCTCGACTTGTCGGAAAGAAGTTTCTGATAAGTTCAAGGAGTTGTGTGGCACCCCGGCTCAGAGAAGAACGGGATGCCCCGTATTCCATCCCAGGGACAAGTCCTCTGGAATACGGCACTGTTGGCATAGAACAAATCAGCTCTTTATTACAATGTATATGGTTACAAAGGGTACGTGGATTACATCGGCATGGCGACACTACGCCTGCCCGGGGTAGCTCTATGCTAATAGCGGAGTAACTCTCTCAGCAGCGGAACAACGACGGCGGTGATGGACTCCACTCCGCAGGGACTCTGGCTAGAACGCGTGTCCTAGATCACAAACTCGGGATCCTCGACAAGCAAGCAATCATGGCATGACCTGCAAACTGGCATGACACGCCAGGTGAGTACTTTGAATGTACTCGCAAGCTCACAACAAACATCAGCATTAAGGCAAGACAACATCATAGCAAGTGTAAATGCAGCAAAGTAAAGCATATTTAATCCATACTCCGAATAACCTCAGGATCCAATCCGAATCTGTTCCAAGTCCAATCATGTGGTCATCCGACCACTCATCTCATAGCCATCCCATGGCTAACATATCATATTCCTGACACCATCTGCACCACAAGTCTGACAAACTTACTCTCTTCCGGGTTGTATCACAACCCTCAGAATACTCACAATCCACCGGTACTTCCGATGTTATGATGAGTTCTTCCATCATTATCACTACTATGGTTGACCACCTAGTGAGGTCTGGACGGACTGTCTAATACCGTGGACGCGGCTATTCAAATAGATTTTACACTCTGCAGAGGTTGCGCACTTTACCCACACCATGGAGCACCTGACCTCGTGATCCCATTCGGGTGGACCAGCGTTGCTCCAATGAAACCCGCCTGACCCGTGACTCTCCTAGCGTACCACCGGCGATCATCCTCCCCCGGAGTCCTGCCCTGGGTGGCCCCTGTGTCACCGCGTGACACCTGCCACCGTCGTGGCTAGCAAACTGTCCCACACGGGGACCTGGTACCATATAACTCAACTGGGCTTACAAGGTTATCGCCACCTACTGGGCCAGGGTAGCGCGCACGCATAACCTTCCCTATCGGGCGGTACCGGTGAAAGAGCACGCGATCAGACCAAGTCAAGGCCATCCCATACCGGCAAATGTGGCTGCACGAATAAGTCCGGACAGGTGACTCAGGATCAACCATGCAGTATCTAATCTTCGAATAATCTCTGTCATCGCTGACACTCCGATATCATAGCAATCCTAGTCAAAACGATATCTGGCTAGAAATCCGGTAACCAGTATGCTTAAGCCACTTCTACTAACTCATCTCCATGAACTGCCGGATGAAATCCAAAATAATCATAGACAGTGATCTCAACATCATAGTATCAACAAGTGGGTAAACTACTAGTCACTAATAATCCGGTACTCAACATAGTAGTCACCTATCCAAGAATTTACTCAAGCATTGTATGATCCAATTCATTTCACAAATAACTCATACTTGCTGTTTAAGTAAATAGTTAAACTATGATATTGCAATGCAATTATGCAAATGAGAATTGTGGCTTGCCTGGGGATGAAGGAACCATCGGGAAGAAGTGCGGAGAGTCCGCGGGAATGATTTGCCGGAAATAGTTCTCTCTCAGAGGGGCTTTTAGAAAGGCAAGGGAAAAATGGTCATTTTTACAGTGTGTAAACTTTATGAAAATGACTCCGTCGGAACGGGCTCGACAAGACGAAGATGTTGGCATTGGATTCACCTGCTTCAGAGTTGTGGGCAAAAAGATATAGATGATTGACTGTCAGGGACCCATCTGTAATTAAAATATTTACCATCGGGCCCCTAATAGTTTTTTTCTGCGGAAAAGATTAAATAGCACTGTGCATCTGGGCTGCCTTGGGCCGAAAGCGCTGCGGCTGCCGCTGCTGTTCCACTGGGCCGGCCCAACTGCGCTGCCCCTCCACTTACTGGCGTGGGCCCGGACCAACAGCCGCTTACAGGCGGGGTCTGCCTGCAGGTCCATCCCCCTCCTCTCGAAACAGAGGAGGAGCTCGGCCAGGCGCACGCCGGCGCTTGTTCCGGCGGCCGTGGTTCTCGAGAGGACCGGACGAGCGGCGGGATGGATGCAGCACTCGCCGGCGCGCCCATACGTACCTGTGGCGAGGGCAGGGGTGCACCGGGGCGGCCGGACGGGTGATAGAGGCGGAAGGCGGCTCTGGCGAGGATGGAGAGCACGGCATGACCGCGGAGGAGGAGCGATTGGGTGGCTAGGAGTTTAGGGATGGCTAGGGGAGCACCATAGTGAGGTTTGGAAGGAGGGGAAGGGATTCAATAGCTCGAATTTGAGAGAGGTCTGAGGTGGCAATGGTGGACGGGGCGGAGGAAATGGGGCACCGGAGCTTCGCTCCTTCGGCCTAGGAGGGGTCTGGGAGGGAGAGGAGTCTGCTGCGGTTGCTGATGGTGCTCGGGAAGAGTTCGGGCACTGCTTATATAGCCGGCCAGCGAGGGGGGATAAGCACGGCCGCCAAGGCGTGCTTATCACCTCACTGGAGCTCCGGCGAGCTGGCAAGCGTGGAGTGGTGCCGACCTGACGACCAACAGGAGGAGGGGACGGTTCAGGGAAGAAGACGCCAAGGGGGGGCTGCGCTGGCGTGCTCGGGAAGCTTCAGCTCGGCTGGATACGGCGATGTTCGTCGCGGCGCGGCGAGGAAGAAGACGGAGGGGGTGAGGGTTCCAGAGAGAAGAGGACGGCGAGGGGAAGCTGCTGGACACATCGAGGCTCACAAAACCGACGAGCAGAGGAGGGGCCCGAGCTGGCAAACACGCAGCTCGCGTCCATGGCGTGCCAGGGCGGTGGTCACCGCGTGCACTAGCTCATGTGGTGCACTCTGGTGTGCAACATGTTGTCAAACATGTGAACCCTACATGACAGAGACCCCCTATGAGCTTGGTTTGCTCAAATCCCCACTGTGATGATGGGAGGGATCATCTGAAGTTTGCTGTAGCAAACTTGTCTGCACAACTGTGATCCATAGGGAGGTAATAAGAACCAAAGGTGATGTCTGGGAGGTTTAGGTTAGGAAGAACTACAATCCTGTGAAGTTTGGAGAGAAATGGACCAAGATGTAATATAGTTGCTTTGCAACTGACCAATCTAGTCTAGAGAACAAACCTTGATGTGCCACTCACATATCAAATGGGATTGAGCTAAAATTTGGTAGAACATGATTACTTGGTCATATGAAGATTCCGTAAAAATTTCATACCATTTGGACATGCCAAAATAGTGCTTCCTTCACAGATATCCTCTCTGACCAGAATCTTAGAAAAATTCTAGGGAATTATTGGGAAGACAAAATGAGCCCAAATCCTGTGGAGATACGTTATATAGGTAGGAGAATGCTCTGGTAAATTTTCAGCAATTATGGAGCAATATAAAATATAGTTGCTTGACAATGTGAAAATCTGACCAGAAACCAAGATTTGAGGCTGTGCTCACATAGATGATTGGATAGGGTTGAAACTTGGTGGAGGGTCATGATTTTAGCATATAAAGGTGCTTGCAAAATTTCAACTCATTTGGATCAGCCTAGCTGATACTTCCTTCACAAAGCTTCCATTCACATAGAAACTTTGGAAATTTGCCAAGGAAGATTTACTGGCCAAATTGAGTTGAATTTTGGCATGTGGCAATGATATGGATAGGAAAGAATGCCCAAAAAGTTTGAGACCAAGAAAGCAAATATAAAGAGTACTTGCTTCTCAACTTGATAGCTAGGGCAGAATCAGAAAAGGAATATTTGTGAAATATTTTTGAACATGGCAAGGAAGGGTTTGACATATTTGTGGAAGTTTTGACCCAAACAATTTATGGGAATTATTTGGGAATTTTGGGAATGATGGAAATGTGGGTTGCTTCACAACACAGGACAGCAGGATTATTCCTTTAATAGAAAAAGAATATTCCCAAGAAAAGGAATATTGGGATTGGTCCAAGATGGAAATGACATGGTCTTGGGATGGTTTTGAGGTTGGCAAGCCACTAGGGAAGAGGAATCAAGGATGATCCCTCCAGGTTTCAAGACTACTAAGCCACAAACAAGCAAATCCAAACCAAAATCAAAGGAAAAAAAGTAATGGGCAAAATCCACGGTGTTACAAACCTACCCCACTTAAAGAAATCTCGTCCTCGAGATTTGGTTGCTCAGGGATCAAACATGAATATTTCCACTTGAGGAAACCGTTTCCAACTCGGGTTTCCTTTTTAATTTTGTATAATGTTCCTACTGAATTTCATATGACTGACTGCCTTGCTTTGGGGTGGTTTGCTTCATTGAAACCTTTTTCTGGTGAATCTTACCTCATATGCTACTCTGACTCCAATCCTTTTATGTCTGCTATCTTGTATGGGGCAATAAATTATCCTGACCAAACTAGGTGCCCTGTTCATAAGTCCGAGGGTGGTTCCTCATGGACGTGTCGTGACGAGATCCAATACGAACGACCGTTCACTGAGTTGTGAACAGATTCTTGCATTGGGTGGCTTCAAATGGCTGTATGTCCTCCGGGTTCAAAATGGTACTGTAAATCATATCGTTCTCCTGGCCGTATCTGACTTCTCGCACGGTTTGCTGAGTCATCTTGGGTATCTCCATTGTCTCAGGTATAAAATTCCTGCCAAATATTTGACTGTCACCCGTCATGATTAGCGTAAAGGTGTATGACCTTATAACGGTATCTTCTGCAGACTTGACTGACGGTGGTTTTGACAGCAAAATCTTGTTCACGGCAGGTTATCCTTTAGCTGATTCCCATATGTGAAGACACAGGCTTAGGAACTGTTGTTCATCTTTCTGATTACTCAGTCTGTCGGTATCTCTACATGAATGGTAGGCCGTGTAATGCTTTGACACGGTTGCTGAAGTTGAACTGCTGAGTTAATGTTTCGGCTGACCTGCCCAGCTTGGTTGCCCTCTTCTGACAATTCTGAGCATACCTGGTTGGCTGGGCGGGTTGTCTCGACATGGGGTCCTTGCAAATGGAATAGACCCCGTGGGTGTGTACCCATGGTGACTGGTATCGAACCCGACTGCTCTGAGTATCTGTACCATGTTGATCTTACAACCATTATCATACCTGTATGGCCAATCTTGCTCCTTCATTATGTTTCTCTTTGCCTGGATCCTTTTGCTGAAAGAACTTGGCCTTATGCCCTTGATTCTTCGGGTGACCATGGGTGCTGCTAGGTACAATATTCCGGCAGGCATATTACTTTACAAGTTGTGGCTGTAGGGTAACGACCGTCTGAACCCTTGGATAAAACCGTCAAATAAACCAGTAGCCACTAGAACGGTCTTTATAACTCAGATCTGGGACATTACTGGAGTAACTCAACCCCTACTCAAGACGGCTGAAAAGTAGCTCAGAGCATGAGACAGTGTCGATAAGAAGAAAGTAGCAGTTCCCTAAGATGGCCAAAGAACAGCTCAGAGCATAGGGTCACTGCTACGGAGAGAAATTCAGCAGTTGCCCGAGACGGCCGAAAAGCAGCTCAGAACACAGGCCAGTTGCTGACAAGAGAAATAAAAGTCGGCATCCACCCCGGACGACTGGAAACAGCTCAAAACACAGGCATGGTGCTGTCACCAAAGAAAGACAGGCAAGGGTTCATCTGCGTCCCATACAGCTCAGTATTATGCATACAAGTATGAGCATAATAATTTGAACACACAGGAATAACACAGAGCAATGCTATAGGGCATATATCAGATGGTCGGCTTGCTCCATAGGTTGTTGGTCATCACACTAAAGTGTATAACTGGCGTTCTCTTCTTCTTACATAACTCATGCAATAGTCAGATCCTCACCGGGGTGGCATCATTGTATGAGTAACCCATATGACCTTGGCAGCATGTCCACCATATCTATGGAAACATGTGTAGCTGACCACTTGATTCTCGAGGCAAGCTTGTGTCCTGACTGATTTTTGCCTTCGGACCAACAGTTGCGGATCTGACCCTGGGGATGCATTGTCATATGCTGCTAACTGTCGATAGATTAGCTTATACTGGTGAGGATGTGACGTCTTACTGGCGAAGGTTGCTTAGCTTGTGTTGGAAGCCATCGGGGTATCTTACTGAGGAAGCCTGAGTACCTTGCATCGGAAGATGTCCATGTGTCGTATCAAGGAACACACAGGAATCCTTGCATCGTACGCTTCTCAGGTAGCTCAGAGGGAAAGATTGGGTTACTTACGCCAAAAATTTCTTTAGGTCATGTGCGGACTGAGTGCAAATATATATATATATATATATATATATATATATATATATATATATATATATATATATATATATATATATATATATATACCTTGATATTACTGCTGTCGGTTACTTGTTGTATGTGACAGGGTATTCGGCTATCCTTCTTGCTGACCACCACATTCATAACACATTCTGACTTGATTCCAGGACATGGCAGGGTTCAAATTGTACTCATAGCAGACTCAAACCGTGTATAGTAACCATACCTTTGACATGAGATGTACTATGGATCGGGCACACAATTTGTCGTCTTGCTGATTCGATCATTGCTGCTGTGAAGATTGCACATTGAGGTATACTTGATGTTGATAATCAATCCGGCCAGGATATCATTTATATTTAGGCCCGATATTCCCGATATAACACAGTCTACTAAAAATTTCATATTGCTGGGCTGAGCTTCCACATGGCTGCCTCTTCACTGACTCTTTGGGTTCAGGGTCGGTGAGCAACTTCCATAAGGGGAAAATAAGGTAACACCAAGGGCCCAAATAAAAAAAGCAAAAGAAACAACTAAACAAAAGCACACAAAGCAGCAAGATCACATACACAAGCAATATCACATTCTACAGCTATTCACTGCAATAATATGCATTCCTACTTAAGCACACAAATCTCGCAAGAACTCCGGTATTACGGTCTAACATGCTGTGGCGATGTGCACGAAAGTGAATCAATGTGTGGAAGAAAATTGGTGTAAACAAGGCTACACCAAATACGAGTTTAACACCGGTTCCATCTGGATGGACACGATGGGGAGGACGAACTTGGTGATCGGGGATCGGAACACAGAAGTTACGACCACATCATCATCAAGCGTACGGAAGAAAACTGTACACGTCCAAAGAATAGGTGGCGGAATGAGATAGTGGTGGAGAGAAAGGCTTGCAGGCATTGCCCTTTTCTGATAACAAGGATCAGTAAGGGTTGCCGAAGCGACTAGTGGAATGGCATGATCCGGGATAGAACTTGTCTATCACTGAAATGATAGGGGTGTCGGAAGGGAATATAGTGATGTGGTACCTGTGCATCAATCCTGCAAGGGATCGACACCACCAAGCACCTTGGCATCACTCCGCTGGGACGAAGATGACACCACACCGAGGAACAAATATGCAAACTGGAGAGCGCAGGTAGGGAATCGAAACCGATGCCACCTACACTCACCAGATCCATCGTTAGTGATAAGATGTCTAGTCTATATGCATGCTATTCACAAACAAATGCAACAAACAAGTGCAGCAAACCAACTGGATCCTATACTACCAGTTACTAATGCTCGCACGGTCTAGGGGGTCCTATAGCCAAACCTGCTCTAATACCAACACCTGTGGCACCCCGGCCCAGAGAACACCGGGACGCCCGTATTCCAGCCCAGGGACAAGTCCTCTGGAATACGGCACTGTTGGCATAGAACAAATCAGCTCTTTATTACAATGGATATGGTTACAAAGGGTACGTGGATTACATCGGCATGGAAACACTACGCCTGCCCGGGGTAGCTCTATGCTAACAGCGGAGTAACTCTCTTGGCAGCGGAATAGCGACCGTGGTGATGGACTCCACTCCGCAGGGACTCTGGCTAGAACGCGTGTCCTAGATCGCAAACTCAGGATCCTCGACAAGCAAGCAATCATGGCATGACCTGCAAACTGGCATGACACGCCAGGTGAGTACTTTGAATGTACTCGCAAGCTCGCAACAAACATCAGCATTAAGGCAAGACAACATCATAGCAAGTGTAAATGCAGCAAAGTAAAGCATATTTAATCCATACACCGAATAACCTCAGGATCTAATCCGAATCTGTTCCAAGTCCAATCATGTGGTCATCCGACCACTCATCTCACAGCCATCCCATGGCTAACATATCATATTCCTGATACCATCTGCACCACAAATTTGACAAACTTGCTCTCTTCCGGGTTGTATCACAACCCTCAGAATACTCACAATCCACAGAGTACTTCCAATCTTACGACGAGTTCTTCCATCATTATCACTACTATGGTTGACCACCTAGTGAGGTCTAGATGGACTGTCCAATACCGTGGACGCGGCTATTCGAATAGATTTTATACTCTACAGAGGTTGCGCACTTTACCCACACCATGGAGCACCTGACCTCGTGATCCCATTTGGGTGGACCAGCGTTGCTCCAACGAAACCCACCTGACCCGTGACTCTCCCATCATACCACCGGCGATCATCCTGCCCTGGGTGGCCCCTGTGTCACCGCATGACACCTACCACCATCGTGACTAACAAACTGTCCCAAACGGGGACCTGGTACCATATAACTCAACTGGGCTCACAAGGTTATCGCCGCCTACCGGGCCAGGGTAGCGCGCACACATAACCTTCCCTATCGGGCGGTACCAGTGAAAGAGCACGTGATCAGACCAAGTCAAGGTCGTCCCATACCGGCAAATGTGGCTGCACAGATAAGTCCGGACAGGTGACTCAGGATCAACCATGAAGTATCTAATCTCCGAACAATCTCTGTCATGGCTGACACTCCGATATCATAGCAATCCTAGTCAAAACAATATCTGGCAAGAAATTTGGTAACCAGTATGCTTAAGCCACTGCTACTACCTCATCTCCACGAACTGCCGTATGAAATCCAAAATAATCATAGACAGTGATCTCAACATCGTAGTATCAACAAGTGGGTAAACTACTAGTCACTAATAATCCGGTACTCAATATGGTAGTCACCTATCCAAGAATTTACTCAAGCATTATATGATCCAATCCATTTCACAAATAACTCATACTTGCTGTTAAAGTAAATAGTTAAACTATGATATTGCAATGCAATTATGCAGATGAGAGTTGTGGCTTGCCTGGGGATGAAGGAACCATCGGGAAGAAGTGCGGAGAGTCCGCGGGAATGATTGCCGAAAACAGTTCTCTCTCAGAGGGGCTGTTAGAAAGGCAAGGGCAAAATGGTCATTTTCATAGTGTGTAAACATTATGAAAATGACTCCATCAGAATGGGCTCGACGAGATGAAGACGTGGGCGTTGGATTCACCTGATTCGGAGTTGTGGGCAAAAAGATATTGATGATTGACTCTTAAGGACCCATGTGTAATTAAAATATTTACCATCGGGCCCTTAATAGTTTTTTTCTGTGGAAAAGATTAAATAGCACTGTGCATCTGGGCTGCCTTGGGCCGAAAGCGCTGCGGCTGCCGCTGCTGTTCCACTGGGCCGGCTCAACTGCGCTGCCCCTCCACTTACTGGGGCGGGCCCGGACCAACAGCCGCTTACAGGCGGGGTCCGCCTGCAGGTCCATCTCCCTCCTCTCGAAACAGAGGAGGAGCTCGGCTAGGCGCGCGCCAGTGCTTGTTCCGATGGCTGTGGTTCTCGAGAGGATCGGACGAGCGGCGGGATGGATGCAGCGCTCGCCGGCGTGCCCGTACGTACCCGTGGCGAGGGCAGGGGTGCACCGGGGTGGCCGGACGGGTGATAGAGGAGAAAGGCGGCTCCGACGAAGATGGAGAGCACGGCATGACCATGGAGGAGGAGCAATTGGGTGGCTAGGAGTTTAGGGATGGCTAGGGGAGCACCATAGTGAGGTTTGGAAGGAGGGGGAGGGATTCGATAGCTCGAATTTGAGAGAGGTCCGAGGCGGCAATGGCGGACGGGGCGGAGGAAATGGGGCACCGGAGCTTTGCTCCTTTGGTCTAGGAGGGGTCTGGGAGGGAGAGGAGTCAGCTGCAGTTGCTGATGGTGCTCGGGAAGAGCTCGGGTGCTGCTTATATAGCTGGCCAGTGAGGGGGATAAGCACGGCCGCCGTGGCGTGCTTATCGCCTCACTGGAGCTCCGGCGAGCTGGCAAGCGTGGAGTGTTGCCGACCTGACGACCAACAGGAGGAGGGGATGGTTCGAGGAAGAAGACACCAAGGGGGGGGGGCTACACTGGCGTGCTCGGGGAGCTTCGGCTTGGCCGGATACGGCGACGTTCGTCGCGGCGCGGCGAGGAAGAAGACGGAGGGGGTGAGGGTTCCAGAGAGAAGAGGACGGCGAGGGGAAGCTGCTGGACACGTCGAGGCTCACAAAACCGATGAGCAGAGGAGGGGTCCAAGCTGGCAAACATGCAGTTCGCGTCCATGGCATGCCAGGGCGGTGGTCACCGCGTGCACTAGCTCATGTGGTGCACTCTGGTGTGCAACAGGTTGTCAAACATGTGAACCCTACATGGCAGAGACCCCCCTATGAGCTTGGTTTGCTCAAATCCCCACTGTGATGATGGGAGGGATCATCTGAAGTTTGTTGTAGCAAACTTGTCTGCACAACTGTGATCCACAGGGAGGTGATAAGAACCAAAGGTGATGTCTGGGAGGTTTAGGTTAGGAAGAACTACAATCCTGTGAAGTTTGGAGAGAAATGGACTAAGATGTAATATAGTTGCTTTGCAACTGACCAATCTGGTCCAGAGAACAAACCTTGATGTGCCACTCACATATCAAATGGGATTGAGCTGAAATTGGGTAGAACAAGATGACTTGGTCATATGAAGATTCTGTAAAAATTTCATACCATTTGGACATGCCAAAATAGTACTTCCTTCACAGATATCCTCTTTGACCAGAATCTTAGAAAAATTCTAGGGAATTATTGGGAAGACAAAATGAGCCCAAATCTTGTGGAGATAGGTTATATGGGTAGGAGAATGCTCTGGTAATTTTTCAGCAATTATGGAGCAATATAAAATATAGTCGCTTCACAATGTGAAAATCTGACCAGAAACCAAGATTTGAGGTTGTGCTCACATAGATGATTGGATAGGGTTGAAACTTGGTGGAGGGTCATGATTTGAGCATATTAAGGTGCTTGCAAAATTTCAACTCATTTGGATCAGCCTAGCTGATACTTCCTTCACAAAGCTTCCATTCACACAGAAACGTTGGAAATTTGCCAAGGAAGATTTACTGGCCAAATTGAGTTGAATTTTGGCATGTGGCAATGATATGGATAGGAAAGAATGCCCAAAAAGTTTGAGACCAAGCAAGCAAATATAAAGAGTACTTGCTTCTCAACTTGACAGCTAGGGCAGAATCAGAAAAGGAATATTTGTGAAATATTTTTGAACATGTCAAGGAAGGGTTTGACATATTTGTTGAAGTTCTGAACCAAACAATTTATGGGAATTATTTGGAAATTTGGGAATGATGGAAATGTGGGTTGCTTCACAACCCATGATAGCAGGATTATTCCTTTAATAGAAAAAGAAATATTCCCAAGAAAAAGAATATTGGGATTGGTCCAAGATGGAAATGACATGGTCTTAGGATGGTTTAGAGGTTGGCAAGCCACTAGGGAAGAGGAATCAAGGATGATCCCTCCAGGTTTCAAGACTACTAAGCCACAAACAAGCAAATCCAAACCAAAATCAAAGGAAAAAAAAAGAAATGGGCAAAATCCAGGGTGTTACAAGTTGACTATGATGAGACTTTCTCACTCATAGCGATGCTAAAGTCCGTTGGAATTATGTTAGCAGTTGCTGCATTTTCAATTACGAAAACTGGAAGATGGATGTTAAAACAAAGTTTCCTTGACGGTTCCCATGAGGAAAGGTTGTATGTGATACAACCAGATGGTTTTGTCGATCCTAAGGATGCTAAAAGGTATGCAAGCTCCAGCGATCCTTCTATGGACTGGAGCAAGCATCTCGGAGTTGGAACATACGCTTTGGTGAGGTGACCAAAGCTTTTGGGTTTGTACAAAGTTTGCAAGAAACTTGTATTTACCAGAAAGTGAGTGGGAGCACTACAACATTTCTGATAAGTATATGTGGATGATGTATTGTTGATCGGAAATGATGTAGAATTTATGAAAAGCGTAAAGGGTTGTTTGAAAGGAGTTTTTCAAAGAAGACTTGGGTAAAGCTGCTTACATATTGGGCAACAAGATCTATAGAGATAGATCAAGACGCCTGATAAGACTTTCATAGTGCACATACCTTGACATGATTTTGAAGGAGTTCAAAATGGATCAGTCAAATAAGGAGTTCTTGCCTGAGTTGTAAGGTGTGAAATTGAGTAAGACTCAAAGCTCGACCATGGCAGAAGAAAGAAAAAGGACGAAGGTCGTCCCCTATGCCTCAGCCAGGCTCTATACGGTATGCCATGCTGTGTACCGCACCTGATGTGTGCCTTGCCACGTGTCTGGCAAGGAGGTACAAGAGTGTTCCAGGAGTGGATCACTGGACAGCGGTCAAAATTATCCTTGGAGGAATAGGGAAATGTTTCTCGGTTATGGAGGTGATAAAGAGTTCGGCGTAAAGGGTTACGTCGATGCAAGCTTAAACACCAATCCGGATGAGTCTCAGTAGTAAATCGGATACGTATAGTGGAGCAGCCATTTGGAATAGCTCCAAGTGGAGCATGGTAGCAACATCTACAATACGACATAGATATTTGCGAAGTACACGCGGATCTGAATGATGCAGACCCGTTGACTAAAACCTCTCTCACAAGCATAACATGATCAAACCCCAGAACTCATTGGGTGTTAATTACATGGTCATGTGAACTGAATTATTGACTCTAGTGAAAGTGGGAGACTGTTGGAAATATGCCCTAGAGGCAATAATAAATTAGTTATTATCATATTTACCTGTTCATGATAATCGTTTATTATCCATGCTAGAATTGTATTGATCGGAAACTCAGATACATGTGTGGATACATAGACAATGATGTGTCCCTAGTGAGCCTCTACTAGACTAGCTCATTGATCAAATATGGCTATGGTTTCCTAGTCATAGACATGAGTTGTTATTTGATAACGAGATCACATCATTAGGAGAATGATGTGATGGACAAGACCCAAACTATAAACGTAGCATATGATCGTGTCAAGTTTATTGCTATTGTTTTTTGCATGTCAAGTATATGTTCCTACCATGAGATCATGCAACTCACTGACACCGGAGGAGTGCCTTGTGTGTACCAAACGTCGCAACGTAACTGGGCGACAATAAAGGTGCTCTACAGGTATCTCCGAGGGTGTCTAGTTGGCATGGATCAAGACTGGGATTTGTGAAAGCACAAGTGCTCCCTGGGTGATTTTGGTAATTAATGTCAACATATCTCTTGTTGGACTAATACCATTACCTAGTGTATTTCAGATGAGTTCAACAATGGCGTGGCAAGGACAAGGGGATGTGGAACCCCTTCAAAATGCTAAGGAACAAGATTGGCAAAAGCTCAAGACTCTTCATTTCTATTTTAGTGATCCAAGATCACATTGAGTCCATAGGAAAGCCAATACTATTAAAAGGGGATGAGGTGTTGCCTAATGGTCAACTTGCTCAAAGTGCTCAGTGATATTGCTCCAAAACCCTCAACCACTTCCCACTCCAAATATGTCCCAAACCCAAAGTCAAACTCGGCCCCACCTATTTGATCTATCCGGCGCCACGGAGTTCAGTTGACATAGCCACAGCCAGAAACCCTAGACAATTCGGTCACACCGATACGGATCTTGGTCTAACCGAGATGGCCCTGCAAACTCTCTGTTTCCCTTCATAACATTTCGGTCTCATCGAAATGAGCGATCGGTCCCATCGAGTTTGCTTGACCAACTCTCTGTTTGATCTTTGCTGAAATTGGTCTCACCGAGTTCAAGCAATCGGTCACACCGAGATGAGGTTTTGCCCTAGCCCTAGCACATCGGTCCCATCGAGTTGTTCCTGTCGGTCCCACCGAGATTCCTAACGTTCACATTTTGAACTAAATCGGTCTCACCGAGTTCTTCCATTCGGTCTGACCGAGTTGGATCAAATGTGTGTAACGATTGGATTTTGTGTGGAGGCTATATATACCCCTCCACCCCCTTCTCTATTCAAGAGAGCCATCAGAACCTGCCTACACTTCCACTACTCATTTTCTGAGAAAGAACCACCTACTCATGTGTTGAGACCAAGACATTCCAATCCAACCATAAGAATCTTGATCTCTAGCCTTCCCCAAGTTGCTTTCCACTCAAATCATCTTTCCACCATAGCTAGATCTGTGAGAGAGAGTTGAGTGTTGGGGAGACTATCATTTGAAGCACAAGAGCAAGGAGTTCATCATCAACACACCATCTATTACCTTTTGGAGAGTGGTGTCTCCTAGATTGGTTAGGTGTCACTTGGGAGCCTCCGACAAGATTGTGGAGTTGAACCAAGGAGTTTGTAAGGGCAAGGAGATCGCCTACTTCCTAAAGATCTACCCGAGTGAGGCAAGTCCTTCATGGGCGATGGCCATGGTGGGATAGACAAGGTTGCTTCTTCGTGGACCCTTCATGGGTGGAGCCCTTTGTGCACTCGCGCAACCATTACCCTTCGTGGGTTGAAGTCACCATCAACGTGGATGCACGATAGCACCACCTATTGGAACCACGCCAAAAATCTCCGTGTCTACATTGCATTTGCACATTCCAATTCCATCCCTTTACTTTCTTGCAACTAGCATGCTTTACTCTTTCCGCTGCTTATACTCTTGCCATGCTTGCTTGAAATGTATTGTGAATGCTTAAACTTGTGCTAAAACTCCACCTCAACTTGAAAAACTAAAAAACTGCCACTTTTGCTTGTTGAGGGTCTAATAACCCCCCTCTAGACCCCTTTTCTCGATCCTTTCAATTGGTATCAGAGCTTTTCTCTCCATTGCTTTGGTTTAATCACCTTTGGAGGAAGATGGATGAGTCTACGATTGGGAGTGTTAGACGAGAGTGCCTATGCTTGACAGAGAGTTCTATAGTGCTTGGAAAAATGAGATGCTTGAGATTTTTAATGAATATAATTTGAACAAGTATATTGCTAGCCCTTGTGTGCCTCCTATTGATCCCTTGCTTCCTACCCCCGATGAGTATCTTGACATGACCCGCAATCTTAGAACTATCAATCTTATCATAAGAGGATTGCCTAGAAATTTGCTTGTTTGCTTGCCTACATTTGAATGTGCTTATACTATATGGAGATATCTTGAGGAACGCTTTCCAAACTATTCCTTGAAAAACCTAAATGAGATTCTTCAAAAGTCCATTGCTTTTCATAAAATGAAACCTAGTGATCCTAAATTTGATGATTGTCTTTTTGAGCTTCGTGACCTCATGCGTGCCAAAGGAGATGTGGGAATCATTAGTAGCATCATCTCTCAAGTCATTAGAATTCATAAAGATGCACATTGTCATGATCATAAATCTAATGAATCACTCTCTCTAGGTGATGATCAATCACAAGACGATGTTGAACATGGGTATTATGACGAGGATGATGATAGTGACTTTGATCTTCATGAGTCTATGAGACACTTTGGTCTTATGGCTAATCTTCGTGGTTACATGGCCGGAGGAAAGGAATGGGTTCTTGATAGTGGATGTACTGATCATATGACCGGAGATAAAGATATGTTCCGTGAGCTTGCTGAAAACAACGGTCCCCGAAAGTATGTCACTTTTGGTGACAACTCAAAGGGTAAAGTAGTTGGCCTCGGTAAGGTGGCCATCTCTCATGACAGCTCTATCCAAAATGTTATGCTCGTTGAATCTCTTGGCTATAACTTACTTTTCGTATCTAGACTAGCCGATTTTGGTTTCAATGTTCTATTCACTGAAGTAGATTGCTGATACGTCTCCAACGTATCTATAATTTTTGATTGTTCCATGCTATTATATTATCCATCTTGGATGTTTTATATGCATTTATATGCTATTTTATATGATTTTTGGACTAACCTATTAACCTAGAGTCCAGTGCCAGTTTTTGTTTTTTCCTTGTTTTTGAGCTTCGCAGAAAAGGAATATCAAACGGAGTCCAATTGACCTGAAAATCCACAGAGAATATTTTTGGAAAATATAAAAAATACTGGAATGAAAAGATTTTGGAGAAGAGTCCCGAGGCCAGCACAAGGGTGGAGGGCGCGCCCCCCGTCCTTGTCATCGCCTCGAGGGCCCCCTTGACTTGTCCCCGACGCCAACACCTCCTATAAATCCCAAAACCTCCAGAACATAACCTAGATTGGGAGTTCTGCCGCCGCAAGCCTCTGTAGCCATGAAAAAGCAATCGGGAGCCCATTCCGGCACCCTGCCGGAGGGGGAAACCATCACCGGAGGCCATCTTCATCATCCCGGCGCTCTCCATGACAAGGAGGGAGTAGTTCACCCTCGGGGCTGAAGGTATGTACCAGTAGCTACGTGTTTGATCTCTCTCTCTCGTGTTCTTGATTTGGCACGATCTTGATGTACCGCGAGCTTTGTTATTATAGTTGGATCATATGGTGTTTCTTCCCCTCTATCTTCTTGTAATGGATTGAGTTTTCCCTTTGAAGTTATCTTATCGGATTGAGTCTTTAAGGATTTGAGAACACTTGATGTATGTCTTGCATATGCTTATCTGTGGTGACAATGGGATATTCACGTGATCTACTTAATGTATGTTTTGGTGATCAACTTGCGGGTTCTGTGACCTTGTGAACTTATGCATAGGGGTTGGCACACGTTTTCGTCTTGACTCTTCGGTAGAAACTTTGGGGCACTCTTTGAAGTTCGTTGTGTTGGTTTGAATAGATGAATCTGAGATTGTTGATGCATATCGTATAATCAAACCCACGAATACTTGTGGTGACATTGGAGTATCTAGGTGACATTAGGGTTTTCGTTGATGTGTGTATTAAGGTGTTATTTTAGTACGAACTCTAGGGCTGTTTGTGACACTTATAGGAATAGCCCAATAGATCGATCAGAAAGAATAACTTTGAGGTGGTTTCGTACCCTACAATAATCTCTTCATTTGTTCTCCGCTATTAGTGACTTTGGAGTGACTCTTTGTTGCATGTTGAGGGATTGTTATATGATCTAATTATGTTATCATTGTTGAGAGAACTTGCACTAGTGAAAGTATGAACCCTAGGCCTTGTTTCGAAGCATTGCAATACCGTTTTCGCTCACTTTTGTTACTTGCTACCTTGCTGTTTTTATATTTTTAGATTACCAAAATCTATATCTACCATCCATATTGCACTTGTATCACCATCTCTTCTCCGAACTAGTGCACCTATACAATTTACCATTGTATTGGGTGTGTTGGGGACACAAGAGACTCTTTGTTATTTGGTTGCAGGGTTGTTTGAGAGAGACCATCTTCATCCTACGCCTCC
This sequence comes from Thinopyrum elongatum, assembly GCA_011799875.1. NCBI lineage: Eukaryota > Viridiplantae > Streptophyta > Magnoliopsida > Poales > Poaceae > Thinopyrum > Thinopyrum elongatum. The sequence goes on along the minus strand of CM022300.1, from coordinate 603,848,680 downwards.
CACGGATTGATAAACCTTAGGTCATCCACTTGAGGGAAATTTGCTACTGTCCTACAAAACTCTGCACTTGGAGGCCCAACAATGTCTACCAGGATAAAGTTGCGTAGTAGACATCAATTGCCAAGTGTTTCGAAGAGATAATCATAATATGGTCTTTACCGGTATAGGTAGAGGTGATCTATACATTGTTGATTTCACTAAAAAGGCTCAACCTCGAACTTGCTTAATTGCTAAATCTTCTAAAGGTTGGTTGTGGCATAGAAGGTTAGGTCACGTGGGCATGCGAAATCTTGATAAGCTTATTAAAGGTGATCATATCCTTGGTGTTAAAGATGTTATATTTGACAAGGATAGACTTTGTAGTGCTTGTCAAGTAGGAAAACAAGTTGGAGGGAGTCATCCCGTGAAGAACATCATGACCACGAGAAGACCGCTTGAGCTACTTCACATGGATCTTTTTGGTCCCAACGCCTACAAGAGTCTCAGTGGTAACTCTTTTGGATTGGTCATTGTTGATGATTTTTCAAGATTTACGTGGGTGTTCTTTCTTGATGATAAATCGCAGGTGCAAAAGATCTTCAAGAACTTCGCTAGGAAGGCCCAAAATCATTGACGTGAAGATCAAGAAGGTTCACAGCGACAATGGAATGGAGTTCAAGAACGCCAATGTGGATACCTTTCTTGATGAAGAAGGGATTTCACATGAGTTCTCGGCTACGTACACGCCTCAACAAAATGGAGTTGTTGAGAGGAAGAACCGAACACTTATTGAGATGGCGAGAACGATGCCTGATGAATACAAGACGCCAAGACACTTTTGGGCGGAAGCGGTTAAGACAGCTTGTCATGCAACAAATCGACTATATCTTCACAAGCTTCTCGGTAAGACGGCATACGAGCTTCTCACCAGTAACAAACCCCAAGTTGGATACTTTCGAGTATTTGGCTCAAAGTGTTAGATTCTTGATAAACATCGACGTTCGAAATTTGCCCCTAAATCTCATGAAGGTTTCCTACTCGGTTATGGCTCAAACTCTCACACTTACCATGTCTACAACAATTTCACCCAAAAGGTTGAAGAGACGGTAGATGTGAAGTTTGATGAATCTAACGGCTCGCAAGTAGAGCAATTGCCAATTGATGTAGGAGACAAAGATCCTTCAGATGCAATTCAATACTTGTCTATTGGCAAGATTCACCCAACGGAGGTGAAGGAGAGTACCTCGTCCGTTCAAGTGGAAGCCTCAACTTCACGACACGGTGAACCACAAGTTGACTTGGAGGCATCCACAAGTGGAACACGTCAAGATGAAGGAAACGAGGAAGTACAACAAGATGAACCTCATCAACCTCCTTCTCCACCTCCACAAGAGAACAACAACGCCAACAACAATGAAGAAGAAGACAATGAAGAGGATGTTCCACCCCGACCCAAACAAAAGCTCTCACGAGTTAGAGCAAGAGTCTCAAGAGATCATCCCGTCGAACAAATCTTTGATGATATTCAAACCGGGAGAATTACTCGCTCTAAAACTCGTTTGGCTATCTTTTGTGAACATTACTCATTCATTTCTAGCATTGAACCTATGAAGGTTGAAGAAGCTCTTAATGATCCTGATTGGGTGAACGCCATGCCTGAAGAGCTACACAATTTCGAGAGGAATCAAGTGTGGACTTTAGTAGAAAAGCCGGACGACAACCAAAATGTCACTGGAACCAAGTGGGTGTTTCGGAATAAGCAAGATGAGGATGGACAAGTTGTACGCAACAAGGCCCGTCTTGTCGCCCAAGGCTACACTCAAGTCGAAGGTATGGATTATGGTGAGACAAACGGCCCCATTGCTAGACTTGAGTCCATATGCATCTTACTTGCTTATGCCAATCATCATGATATTACTTTATACCAAATGGACATTAAAAGTGCTTTTCTAAATGGTGAAATTGAGGAGGAAATCTATGTTAAACAACCTCCCAGCTTTGTTAATCCCAAGAAACCTGATCATGTTTACAAACTTCACAAAGCTCTTTATGGTCTTAAACAAGCTCCTAGAGCTTGGTATAAATGCTTGACTAAGTTTCTTATTGAAAAAGGCTTTGAGATTGGAAAAATTGATTCCACACTTTTTATTAAAAGGGTTAATGGTGAATTATTTGTGTGCCAAATTTATGTGGATGATATCATATTTGGTTCGACTAACCCTCATTTTAGTGAAAAGTTTGGAAGGCTAATGTCGGAGAAGTTTGAGATGTCTATGATGAGTGAACTCAAATTCTTTCTTGGTTTGCAAATCAAGCAAACTAAGGAGGGTACCTTTGTTTCTCAAACAAAGTATACCAAGGACCTATTCAAGAAGTTCAACATGCAAGAAAGCAAAGGTATGAAAACACCCATGCCTACTAGTGGACATCTTGACTTGACTAAGGATGGCAAACCGGTTGACCAAAAGGTTTACCGCTCTATGATTGGTTCATTGTTATATCTATGTGCCTCCCATCCCGATATTATGCTAAGTGTGTGCGTGTGTGCATGATATCAAGCGGCCCCTAAATAATGTCATCTTAAGGCTGTGAAAAGGATAGTGAGATACTTAATTCATACACCAAATTTTGGCATTTGGTATCCTAAGAGGTCTTCTTTCGATCTTGTTGGCTACTCCGACTCGGACTATGCCGGAGACAAGGTTGATCGAAAGTCCACTTCGGGTACGTGTCAATTTCTTGGTAGATCTCTTGTGTCTTGGTCCTCCAAGAAACAAAACTCGGTATCCTTATTCACCGCCGAAGCGGAATACATTGCCGCCGGATCATGTTGTGCTCAATTACTTTGGATGACCCAAACTCTTAAAGATTATGGGATACATGTGAAACATGTTCCATTGCTTTGTGATAATGAAAGTGCTATTAAGATTGCTCATAATCTCGTGCAACAATCTTGAACTAAGCATATTGAAGTTCGTCATCATTTCATTTGAGATCATGTTGCTAAAGGAGACATCAATCTTAAGCATGTTCGTACCGATAAGCAATTGGCGGATATATTCACCAAACCGCTTGATGAGAAAGTATTTTGCAGTTTGAGAGGTGAATTGAACATCATTGATGCTTCAAACTTGGAGTAGAAACTCCATTTGGATACATGCAAGGCATGAGCCTTTAATAACTAATCCTTGATATTTCTCTTATGATAATCATCATATGTCTTGGATCTATACTTGTACCCTTGCATGTTATCTAATCCTTGTAGATACTTGGATAAACTCAAATCTATGAGATTGCAAGCCACTCACATATTGAGCGATCTCTACATCACCAAGTTCCTATGATAAGGTTGTTGATTACAAGGAAGCGTGAATCCACTCAACATATCCTTTGACAATTTCTATATATCAAATTTCATTTGGTAGCAATTCTCATGATTGTCATTTTGGATACACAAGTGCTCTTCCTTGCAAGACTAACCCATGTAGGAAGAAGAACTCAAACTACAAGTGATGCTCCAAACTCGTGATGAACTACATCAACCTTGAGCATCCAACACAAGTTCAACTACATGATCAAGATCAACATCACAACCAAGGTATGATATTCCATCTTAGAGAAGCTTTGCTCCAAGTCATGAGTCAAAGCAACTCAACGAGATGAGAATACATCAAAGTACTTAAACAAAAAATGGTAACCCCATTTTGAGCTTAAACGATGAGTATGACCTATGATCAAGTGATCTCACTTGACTCCTAAGTCAATATACTCTAACATAGGTGACTTTGTCGCCGACCCCTTCTAGATGAAGTTCTCTAGTGTTTCTATGTTCACTTACTTTGTGTTTTGCATATGTTTCTTGCTATTTTGTCTCCCTCTATATCAAAAAAAACTTCATCTAGATCTCTTTTTTTTTGACTGTTTTTCTCTGTAACCTCTGTGTTTAATTCATTGCAAATTCTTGTGAAATTTCATTTGCCAAGTGAGCTGAGTTGACAAAACTTTTCCTCTGCACTGAACTCAGACACACCGATTCCAGCCTATCGGCTAGACCGAAGCACAATGACTCCTTGTGTATAGTTCATCGGTTCAACCGAAAAGGACTATCTCAGTCTGACCGATGCGCACTCTCAGCTGCTCTGATCACTTGGAGCAACCGATGCAAACCACTCGGTGTCACCGATTTCACTACTGAGAAACAGTTTTGCCATTGCAGTTTTGCCCATTTATTCTCCAGCTCCACTTAATGATTCTTATCCTCTACCCGCATCTCAAGCTACATGCTGCTTTGTAGTATCTCTCAAGGACTGTCGGTGTCAAAACCGGCGGATCTCGGGTAGGGGGTCCCGAACTGTGCGTCTAAGGTCGATGGTAACAGGAGACGGGGGACACGATGTTTACCTAGGTTCGGGCCCTCTCTATGGAGGTAATACCCTACGTCCTGCTTGATTGATCTTGATGAATATGAGTATTACAAGAGTTGATCTACCACGAGATCGTAATGGCTAAAACCCTAGAAGTCTAGCCTGTCTGATTATGATTGCCCCTACGGACTAAACCCTCCTGTTTATATAGACACCGGAGGGGACTAGGGTTGTACAAAGTCGGTTACAGAGAAAGGAATCTTCATATCCGAACGTCAAGCTTGCCGTCCACGCCAAGGAGAGTCCTATCCGGACACGGGTGAGAGTCTTCTGTCTTGTATCTTCATGGCCCATCAGTCTGGCCCACATTACGTAGCCTGGACGCCCGAGGACCCCTTAATCTAGGACTCCCTCAATAGCCCCTGAACCAGGCTTCAATGACGATGTGTCCGGCGCGCAGATTGTCTTCGGCATTGCAAGGCGGGTTCCTCCTCCGAATACTCCAAAATAGACTTCGAGCACAGAAAACGTGTCCGGCTCTGCAAAACAAGTACCACACACAACCGCAGAAAGTATAATATTTCACGAGTCCAATCCGCTGACAACTTTTGTAACGCGACACCACGTTCCTGCACGGTCATTATTTCGAACCGTTCTTTTAGCCTCCCGTTCCACACTTTAAGATGCGGTTTCCAGTGGCACGTCTTGTCACAGCAGAGATCGTGTCCCTTAATTACGGGATCCTCATCAATATGGGCGCGGGTAATCCAATCGTGCCGTCTGCACGGCCCTTGGGAATAGGCGAGTTTTAAGGCGAGTGGGGAGGCGCTTGATATTTACTGCCTTTATAAGGAGATAAGGATTCACCCCTTTCACCCACGCCTTCTCTTTCTCTGCCTCTCCATTCTCAAGCTCCAGCGCCCAAGCTCTCGTCTTTTCAAAGAAGTACTCCGACCATGTCTAGATCCAACCCTCAAGGCCGGTGGGTGGCCTCCTCCGTCACAGAGGAGGATATCGCGAAGCTCCGGGCGGCAAAATACCTGACCGCGGAAATCCCCCACAGGCTCCCTGCTCAAGGGCAGGTCATTCCTACCCCCAGATCCGGCGAGAGGGTCGTATTCATCTCTCACTTCCTCCGAGGGCTAGGGTTCGCTCTCCATCCCTTCGTTCGCGGACTCATGTTCTATTACGGGCTAGATTTTCATGATCTAGCTCCGGACTCCTTTCTTCACATCTCGGCGTTCATCATCATGTGCGAGGCCTTTCTCCGTATTCCCCTACACTTCGGCTTATGGCTCAAGACCTTTAATATGAAGCCGAAGGTAGTCGATGGGAAGCAAGCGGAGTGCGGCGGTGCTACAGTGAGCAAACTCACCCATTCACCTTGGCCAAAAGGCTCTTTCACGGAAACCTTCAACCTATGGCAACGGGAGTGGTTTTACATCACCGAACCCCGTGGTACCAAGTGGGTAGTTACACCTGCGTTCCGGTCTGGCCCTCCATTATGGCTCGCATCATGGATTAATAAGGGGCTGGACTGGGGATCAATAGACGAGGTGCAGATGCTACAAAGCCGCACCCGGAGCCTCCTCAAGAAGGACACCGGCCTCATCAACATAATCCAGGTAATGCTAGTCCGCCGGGTCCTGTCGTGCTAGCGATGGCCCCTCCGCATGTGGGAGTTCAATCCAGAAGGACCACGGACTCTTCAGCACTTCTTTGGCACGACGCATAAAGGAATGTGGAAGTTATTCTTCGGGACACGAAAACAGTGGCCGGATACCGCCGAGGACATCGGCCTCGACTGCAACCATCCGAATACCTCGGTAGGCCCTCGACTCCTGAACACAGCTTAGTTAAATATCTCGTAACAATATACTGAGAAAACCATCTTCGACCAGGGCTGGATCAAGAAGGCGGAAAGAATTAGGTGTTCGGCCCCTCTTCCCGAAGACTCAGCAGTTCCTGTGTTAACAAGGATGCTGGCTCTGGCGCCATTCCAAATGTCGGCGAAGGGGGACAAAGAGGAGAGCAAGAAGGCCAAAGGTGGCCTCTATTCTAAAGGTACACTAGACACTATGTCCGGGGAGATTGGAACTCCCTCTTCCGAAGAAAAAAGAGAAGGAGAAACTGACATCCCCTCTCCCGATGGGAAGAAGAGGGCCGCCTCCGAAGATTTGGAAGCAAAGGCTCCTAAGCAAGGGAAGATGTCCCTGTCAGGTGGCTCGGGTTCAGAAGATGACGTTGTCGCGCAGTTCCTCCGTAAGGACAAGCCCTTAGCCGAATCATAAGTGAACAGGGGCGTCCGAAACATATCCCATTGCTTTCCGGTTACCAGGGTAACATTTAAAATATATGTTTGTAGTCCGGCACACAGTCTTCCTCAACAGTCCTCCTCCTCGGGGGATCTTCTTTCGGAGATGAAGGAAAGCGAGACGCCTCCACAGACTTTCTCGCCCAACAGGGCAGACGACTCCGAGGTGTCGTCCCGGAGGATCTCTCCCGATCAACAAGCGGTGCGAGGGATAATGGAAACTACGCCCGAAGGTGATACTTCGGCCGTCCAGAGTCCGGGGCATGCGGACCCTATGGGGACCAACAATAAAGGGCCCGGATTATCCGGTTTACAGCCGGGGACGACTCTAGAGTCGGGTAAACATATTCTCTCGAAGGGAGTCCGTACTCCTGCGGCCGCTCCCAGAGATCCGGGGGCGCCGAATACAATGACGGGCATGCTGCAACATGCGTCCGTTTTAGAGGGACATCGTACCTTAATGGGTACGGTAGTTGAGAGGATTCTGTCCATGAGAAGCGGATAGAATGAATCCTTCATGAGCCTGCTAAGAGGCTTCGAGGTATGCAATGTAATATCTTCAATTGCACTTCTACGTGCAAAATGCACCTGTGTATAGATAGTAGCCCCTGAGACTCTGGTTGGCGTCCGAAGCGAGGCGATCAGAGGATCAAAAAAGATATTCCCAGGAAATAATCTGATGGATTGGAACACAGGCTATTTCATCCATGACGACTGCCCAAGCTACAGAGGTTGCAAGGCTGAAGCAGAAACTTGATGTGGCGGATGACGACCTCACACTTATTAACAGGCGGCTTGACGAGGCACAAGGTATGTTTTTGGGGCAGTCAGTATATGTAAGTATAATAACATGAGCATGACGCTGAAAATTGTATACTGAAATATGCATAACTGCAGATAATGCTGCCGTAGTTGATGCCCTACGGGTTGAGCTTGCCCGGGCCAAGGAGCAAGCTAGGATGAGTGAGGCGGCTGCCAAGAAGGCAGCTGCTGAGTTAAAGGCCGAACAGGCTACTCGGCGCCAGTGCGAGGAGAGAATATCTACCATGACGCGCGAGCTAAAGGATGCCAATGTTCGATGCGAATTCCTCAAGAAGGATAACAAAGCCAGAACGGTCAATCTCGGTAAGGCCTTACAAGAGGTGAGAGAAGCACGGTCCGAGTCTAGAGCGGCTCGGGAAGAGATCCGGCAAGCTGGGGAGATAGCGGCCGGTAAGCCTTTCTTATTACAGACAAAATTCGGCGATCCGAAGTATGCCCCCCTTAATCAAATGTGGAGTTCTCCATACGCATTCTTGGACTTGCCCAAGAGTGTCGCCGATGCGGCGCGGTTTTTCCAAGCGCAAGAAGGACGTGCAACGGAGAAGCTTTTCTGGTCGCAATTCAGCATGCCGAAGCGTCTGCTGTTGCTGAACGAACAGATGGCCCAGTGGGCCGAGCTCCACAAGATATCTGGATCTGCCATGAAGGACGTCGTGGTCCGGCTGTGGCCGAATGAGCCAATTCTGAATAGTTATTTCGGTTTGGTGTAGCGACTTGTTGATGCGGTGCCGCGTATCGACGCTGTTAAGCGGTCAACGTGCATTGAGGGTGCACGGATGGCCTTTGCCCGCGTCAAGACGTACTGGGCGAAGATGAAGGCCACCGATATTGCAGCGAAGAGTCCACCCGAGGGCAAGGACCATCACACGCCAGAGCATTATTTTGAGGATGTGCTAGAGGGTGCCCGCTTGATAGAGGGTCAGTGCTCGAAAGATATGATGTTCGAGTGAATATACCAAAGTTGTAAAAACAATATTATGATATATTAAGGCCATATTTTTATACTTATGCCTGAAAGTTTTGGTTCCTCCTATGCGGCCGTTCTTCGTATAATCTGAAAGTTTATCTGAAAGTTTGCCAGTCGTCGGCTTCAACCCCCTCGCATATAATACGGGGGTGTTCGGAAAAGCACTTGATCACTCTTGACCCAACGTCTTGGTCCATGAAGGAGGTGTCAATGCGGCGAACTAGGCAATTGGACTATAGGGCTTTAATACTTTCACTTAGCCATAGGAGTTTGACGCCGGGTCTACGATATAGCCCCTGGTATGTACGCGTTTACCCGAATACGGTGTGTTACATGGGTGACCAGAAGAATGGTCCTTCGTGTAATACGGAAAGAATCGCGAAGGATTTTGATGAGTCATCGAGTGGTTGACCAGCTCTCGCGGCATCATGACAGTCAGTTTTCGGCTTTCTCTACTGAGGTGCTCATTCGGATAAACCAGGACACAATCGCAGTAGTTCTCCCTTTACTACCCTAGCCGATATAGCGGAACGTAAGGTAGTAAGCACAGGAGCCGGGCAACCCAACTATTGACCAAAGACATGATTCGGAGCTGATGCATATAAGGCCAAACTCGTGATGCTGAAGTGTGCTGAAAAGCTGTTCGGACTTGTCGGCAACTCATGTGTTGCCGTATCGAGCCTCTGGCAATTTGTGCTGAGGTGCGTTCGTGAAACAACCGAAGAATCAAAATTCAGTACGTAGAAAAAGCGAATACTGAATACGGGTTATGTTCACTGGAATCTGTCAAACGCAATTTTACAGATTATAACGCCCCTACCTGGGCTATTTATCATGCCGGGGGCCGAGGGCTGAGGAAAAAGGCACTTTACAGGTTTAAAATAAAGGGTGCGGTCTTACAAAAATCATTAGGACCTCCTGTCGCACGTCTGCTCTGCCTTGCCTCGGTTAAAGGACTCCTTCGTAGGAATAGCCTTTGGTTATTTATAAGAAGCCGAACTTTAGAAAGAGTCCGTAAGATGACCAGGCTTTGAATCACCTGTTGTAAAAGATAAAAAATAGTTAGAAAAAGTAAAAAGACTATGAGGGTGCGGACTGCATTGTAGGCCTGTCCGTACTGTGCCTCCGCCGATGACCATGCATAATTATGTATGCGTGGTATAAACTTCGCGGCTATATGGGGCGGACGATGGAGGCCAAACTGCTAATCCAGCTCTGAGATTGATTGGTCCTGTTTAGTAGAGACCGGCGGCTTGACGGCCGATGAGATACGCGGCTTGATAAGGCCGCTTTGTACTTCGGCTGCTGTAGCCATAGTACGCTCCTCTCTACGGAGGGAGCATTCCATATTTTTGTTTATCGTGATGACGCCGCGTGGGCCAGGCATCTTAAGATTGAAATAGGTGTAATGTGGGACCGCATTAAAATGAGTAAAAGCGGTACGCCCGAGTAGTGCGTGATAGCTGCTGCGGAACGGGATAATATCAAAGGTCAAGCCTTCGCTTCTAAAGTTGTTCGGCGAGCCGAAAACGACTTCCAATGTAATTGAGCCCGTGTAGCGAGCTTCTACGCCGGACACTGCTCCCTTGAAGGTAGTTGTGGTGGGCTTGATTCGTGAAGGATCAATGCCCATTTTGCGGACAGTGTCTTGATAGAGTAGATTAAGACTACTGCCGCTGTCCATAAGGACTTTCGTGAGATGGAACCCATCGATAATTGGATCGAGGATCAGAGCTGCCGAACTTTCGTGACAGATACTGGCTGGGTGGTTCTTGCGATCAAAAGTGATCGGGCAGGCCGCCCGTTGGCTTAATTTTGGGGTGCCTGGCTCTATGGCATTGGCGTCCTGTAGTGCGCGCTTGTGTTCCTCTGTAGGGATGTGTGTCACGTATACCATGTTGACTGTTTTTACTTCAGAGGGAAATTGCTTCTGACCCCCGGTGTTCGGTTGGCGAGTCTCTTCGTCCTCGCTGTCACTGGGCGGCCCCTTCCCCTTGTGTTCGGCGTTAAGCTTGCCGGCTTGTTTGAAGACCCAACAGCTTCTGTTGGTGTGATTGGCTGGTTTATCGGGGGTGCCATGAATCTGGCAGGGCCAATCCAGTATCTTGTCTAAATTGGATGGTTCGTCTCTGTTTGCCTTGAATGGCTTTTTCCGTTGACCGGTTTTGGAGCCACTGAATCCGGCGTTTACCGCCGTGTCTTAAGTTCCTTCATTATTATTTCGACGCTTGTGTTTATTGCGTCATGGCTTGCCGTTGCCGTCTCGAACTTCGGAAGTGCCCGGATCACTGGTGCTGTTGCTTCTACGAGCAAGCCAGCTATCTTCTCCCGCGCAAAAGCAGGTCATCAGAGCGGTAAGGGCTGCCATGGATTTTGGTTTTTCTTGACCGAGGTGGCGGGCAAGCCATTCATATCGGACGCTCTGTTTAAAGGCCGCGAGGGCTTCGGCGTCCGGACAATCGACAATTTGGTTCTTTTTAATTAGGAACCTAGTCCAGAGCTTCCTGGCTGACTCCCCGGGCTGCTGGATGATGTGACTTAGGTCATCGGCATCCGGAGGTCGTACATATGTGCCTTGGAAGTTGTCGCGGAAGGCGTCTTCCAAGTCCTCCCAACTGCCAATAGAGTCTTCATGCAGACTGTTTAACCAGTGCTGAGCTGGCCCCTTGAGTTTTAGTGGGAGGTATTTGATGGCGTGAAGGTCATCGCCGCGGGCCATATGAATATGGAGAAGAAAATCCTCAATCCATACCGTGGGATCTGTTGTTCCATCATATGATTCGATATTTACAGGTTTAAACCCTTCTGGGAATTCGTGCTCCATTACTTCATCAGTGAAGCAGAGGGGATGTGCGGCGCCTCTATATCGGGCCAAGTCGCGACGTAGTGCGGATGTAGTCCGTCTGCGGTTTTCGGCCCGGGCGTGGTTATGTTTGTCACGTCCGGCTAGATGGTCGTCGTCGCGCGTCAGGGCACGCCCCCATGATCCGTAGATCGATCTGGTCTGACCTGCTCTATTGTCCAGGTCCTGCCGTAGGTCATATGTATGACCTCGGGCTGTTATGTATCTGCTTTTGCGGCGAGGTAGTATGGGCTGGTGTTCGGCTTGAGTTGCCGCTTTGTCCCGGCCACGTGGTGGTTGGTCTGCCGCATTACGTGTTGATGGCATGGGCTCAAGTGCCTCGTCGTCGAATTGGGGTAGCAGTTTACGCTTCGGGTAACTTTTAATGGGGCGCTCGAGTCCGTATTCCTCGGCTGCCAGGACATCAGTCCATCTGTCATTGAGTAGATCTTGATCAGCTTGAAGCTGCTGTTGTTTCTTTTTCAGGCTCCTCGCAGTTGCTATTAGCCGGCGCTTAAAGCATTCCTGCTCGACGGGTTCCTCAGGCATGATAAATTCTTCGTCCCCGAGGCTCACCTCATCTTCGGAGAGTGGAAGATAGTTGCTGTCCTCCGAGTCTACGTTTATGGCCTGTTCGTCAGGGCTGACTTGCCCATCTTCCCTATTGTCCTGTTCGGAAGTCGGCTCGACGGGATCTTCTTTGTCTTCGGCTTCGTCCGGAGTATTGTTTTCTCTTGTGCCAGTATTGCCGTCTTTTCCACGGCGTGATTTAGAGCGGTGCCACTGACGTCGGCGCTTTGGCTGTGTCTCAGGAGGTTTATCCTCGACTGGATCTTTCTCGTTATCGCCGTTATTCTCTTTGGGAGTATCCACCATGTACACGTCATACGAGGAGGTGGCTGTCCAGCGCCCAGTAAACGGCGGGTTTTGGGCCTGCTCCTCTCCGGCATCGTCGTCCATACCGTCGATGTCTTCGGAGTCATAATCGAGCATGTCGGTTAACTCTTCGACAGTGGCAATGAAGTGGGCGGTGGGTGGGAAGCGAAATTCTCCGTCATCAGCCTCCAGTTCAAACCGGATATAATTCGGCTGTGAGTCCCACGCTAAGGAGAGGGTTTTTAATGAGTTTAGCACATCACCCAGAGGTGAGTGCCGGAAGATGTCCGTGGAGCTGAACTCGACGATCGGCGCCCGATCGAGCTCGATGGGCGCGGACGCACGCGGTTCGGAACCTGTGGCCGGAGACGAATCCGAGGTTCCGGTGACACAGATCCCGTTCGAAGTTGGGTCTGTGTGCGGCTCCAACGCCGCTGAGTCTGCGGCTTCCGTGGTGGGGTTGAGCTTCCCGTCCTCAGATGGCGCAATCTGCTCCGAATCTAGGGCCAGAGCAGTTACAGGCGCTATCTCCCGGGCATGGTCCGATGATAGATTTAGGTCATGTTCATCGTGATGGCAGGGAGCGGCTGCCATAGGCTTGAATCCGTCGAAGATCAAGTCTCCGCGGATATCAGCAATGTAGTTCAAGCTTCCAAACCTGACCTGATGGCCAGGGGCGTAGCTGTCGATCTGCTCTAGATGGCCAAGCGAGTTGGCCTGCAGTACGAAGCCGCCGAATACGAAGATCTGGCCCGGGAGAAAGACCTCCCTCAAGGCAGCATCGTTGTGGATGATTGATGGAGCCATCGAGTCTTCTAGCGACGACACAGTGGAACTCTCAATGAAAGCACCAATGTCGGTGTCAAAACCGGTGGATCTCGGGTAGGGGGTCCCGAACTGTGCGTCTAAGGTCGATGGTAATAGGAGACGGGGGACACGATGTTTACCCAGGTTTGGGCCCTCTCTATGGAGGTAATACCCTACGTCCTACTTGATTGATCTTGATGAATATGAGTATTACAAGAGTTGATCTACCACGAGATCGTAATGGCTAAAACCCTAGAAGTCTAGCCTGTCTGATTATGATTGCCCCTACGGACTAAACCCTCCAGTTTATATAGACACCGGAGGGGACTAGGGTTGTACAAAGTCGGTTACAGAGAAAGGAATCTTCATATCCGAACGCCAAGCTTGCCGTCCACTCCAAGGAGAGTCCTATCCGGACACGGGTGAGAGTCTTCTGTCTTGTATCTTCATGGCCCATCAGTCTGGCCCACATTACGTAGCCTGGACGCCCGAGGACCCCTTAATCCAGGACTCCCTCAAGGACCAAACCTACTTGACTCAAATTCCTGAAGAAACCCTTCCTGGAAATTGATGTCAAAGGGAGAGAGAGAGAGAGAACATCAAAGCTTAATCAAATGCTTTATCAAAGCTTATCAGAGAGAGAGCGTCAAAGCCTCTTCTAAAAAGATGCACTCTTACGAAGAGGAGAGAAGACACATGTCTTTTTGATGGGAAAGACATGTCAATATTTGGTTAATCTTAGCTATTGCAAACATTCCTGTTACTCTGCACCTTTTCCTGCTCTGAGTTTTCTTGCTCTGATTTTCTCTTACCCTACCTTTTCCCATTATCCAATATCAGATTCAGGGGGAGAAAGAATCCATTTCTAGGGAAGGAAAATCTTTGGAATTCATTGCATATCTTTTAACCTTTGGGGACATGTTTATACCTAAATAAAGTACTAAGTACTCACTCATTACATGTCATCCCAGTCTTGGTACTCTTGTGGTTTCCTGAAATTGCTTCAACTAGAATGTTCTTGTGTTATCTAACCCTGTTTTCTCAAGTTCATCTCTTCCAAAGCTAGTTCAAGACCAAGGTAAGTATATGCATCACACTCATGTGCATGATGATCTCTTGCTGATGTACATATTGTTTGCAAGAAGGATTCATGAACATGAAGGTACACTTCCTTTTATCTACATCATTTGCTCTGATGCATATAGCCAAGATACATGTAACTCATTGCTTGCTCTGACATGCCTATGCACTCACTTGTTCTTATATTCTATCTTCACATGATTGCATACATGTAGGGGGAGCCTATGCATGTTACATGCCTTTCCAAAGCTTTACTTGTCATCATGTATATCTTTAATCTAGAGCTTTGATGTATGTTGTCATCAATTACCAAAAAGGGGGAGATTGAAAGCACAAGTGCTCCCTGGGTGATTTTGGTAATTAATGTCAACATATCTCTTGTTGGACTAATACCTTTACCTAGTGTATTTCAGATGAGTTCAACAATGGCGTGGCAAGGACAAGAGGATGTGGAACCCCTTCAAAATGCTAAGGAACAAGATTGGCAAAAGCTCAAGACTCTTCATTTCTATTTTAGTGAACCAAGATCACATTGAGTCCATAGGAAAGCCAATACTATTAAAAGGGGATGAGGTGTTGCTTAATGGTCTACTTGCTCAAAGTGCTTAGTGATATTGCTCCAAAACCCTCAACCACTTCCCACTCCAAATATGTCCAAAACCCAAAGTCAAACTCGGCCCCATCGATTTGATCTATCCGGCGCCACGGAGTTCAGTTGACATAGCCACTGCCAGAAACCTTAGACAATTCGGTCACACCGATACGGATCTCGGTCTAACCAAGATGGCCCTGCAAACTCTTTGTTTCCCTTCGTAACATTTTGGTCTCACCGAAATGAGCGATCGGTCCCACCGAGTTTGCTTGACCAACTCTCTGTTTGATCTTTGCTGAAATCGGTCTCATCGAGTTCAAGCAATCGATCACACCGAGATGAGGTTTTGCCCTAGCCCTAGCACATCGGTCCCACCGAGTTGTTCCTGTCGGTCCCACCGAGATTCCTAACGTTCACATTTTGAACTAAATCGGTCTCACCGAGTTCTTCTATTCGGGCTGACCAAGTTGGATCAAATGTGTGTAACGGTTGGATTTTGTGTGGAGGCTATATATACCCCTCCACCCCCTTCTCTATTCAAGAGAGAGTCATCAGAACGTGCCTACACTTCCACTACTCATGTTCTGAGAAAGAACCACCTACTCATGTGTTGAGACCAAGACATTCCAATCCAACCATAAGAATCTTGATATCTAGCCTTCCCCAAGTTGCTTTCCACTCAAATCATCTTTCCACCATAGAAAAATCTGTGAGAGAGAGTTGAGTGTTGGGGAGACTATCATTTGAAGCACAAGAGCAAGGAGTTCATCATCAATACAACATCTATTACCTTTTGGAGAGTGGTGTCTCCTAGATTGGTTAGGTGTCACTTGGGAGCCTTCGACAAAATTGTGGAGTTGAACCAAGGAGTTTGTAAGGGCAAGGATATCACCTACTTCATGAAGATCTACCCAATCCTTCGTGGGCGATGGCCCTGGTGGGATAGACAAGGTTGCTTCTTTGTGGACCCTTCGTGGTGGAGCCCTCCGTGGACTCGCGCAACCGTTACCCTTCGTGGGTTGAAGTCTCCATCAACGTGGATGTACGATAGCACCACCTATCGGAACCACGCCAAAAATCTCCGTGTCTACATTGCGTTTGCACATTCCAATCCCATCCCTTTACTTTCTTGCAACTAGCATGCTTTACTCTTTCCGCTTCTTATACTCTTGCCATGCTTGCTTGAAATGTATTGTGAATGCTTAAACTTGTGCTAAAACTCCACCTCAACTTGAAAAACTTAAAAACTGCCACTTTTGCTTGTTGAGGGTCTAATCACCCCCCTCTAGACCCCCCTTCTCGATCCTTTCCATTTGTCACTCCGTATGATGGAGAGGTATCTCAGGGCCCACTCGGTAATACAACATCACAATGAGCTTGCAAGCAATGTGACCAATGAGTTAGTCACGGGATCTTGTATTACGGAATGAGTAAAGAGACTTGCCGGTAATGAGATTGAACTTGGTATGGTGATACCGACGATCGAATCTCGGGCAAGTAACATACCGATAGACAAAGGGAACTGCATACGGGATTAGCTGAATCCTTGACATCGAGGTTCGACCGATAAGATCTTCGTGGAATATGTAGGAACCAATATGGGCATCCAGGTCCCGCTATTGGTTATTGACCGTAGAGGTGTCTCGATCATGTCTACATAGTTCTCGAACCCGCAGGGTCTACACACTTAACGTTTGGTGACGATATAGGTATAGTTGAGTCATTATGGTGGTTACCGAAGGTTGTTCGGAGTCCCGGATGAGATCCGGACATGACGAGGAGCTCCGAAATGGTTCGGAGGTGAAGATTAATATATTGGACGAAGGGTATTGGAGTCCGGAATTGTTCCGGGGGTACTGGGTGATGACCGGCATGACCGAAAGGGGTTTCGGGGGGGCCCGACAAGTGTTGGGGGGCCTCATGGGCCAAGGGGAGGGGGCAAACCAGCCCACTAAGGGGCTGTGCGCCCCCCTCACCCCATCCCACGTTGCCAGAGGAGGTGGGGGCACCCCCTTAGGGTTCCCACCCCTTTGGTTTGGGGCCCAAGAATCCTAAGGGGTTTCCCTCTAGTGGCCGCCGGCCCTAGATGGGATCCCCTAGGGGCGCCCCCCTCTCCCACTTCCCCCTATATATAGATGAGGAGAGGGAGGGCAGCCGCACCCATCTACACCACGGCGATGCCCCTCCTCTCCCTCGTAGCCATCTTCTTCTCCTTAGTGCTTAGCGAAGCTCTGCCGAGATTCTACCACCACCACCCCCACCACGCTGTCGTCCTGCCCGAGGACTCGAGCTACTACTTCACCATCGCTCGCTGGATCGAGGAGGTGAAGGCATCATTAAGCCGTACGTGTGTTGAACGCGGTGGTACCGTCCGTTCGGCACTTGGATTGGGAGTTCGCAGGACGGATCGTGATTGGATCGCGAAGACGTTCGCGGGACGAATCGTGATTGGATCCAGAAGAAGTTCGACTACATCAACCATGTTTCTTAACGCTTTCGCTTAGCGATCTACAAGGGTATGTAGATCCAATCTCTCCTCTCGTAGATGTCCATCTCCTAGATTGATCTTGGTGAGCGTAGGAAATTTTTTGTTTCCCAAGCAACGTTCCCCAACACTACCCATGTGGGAGCTAGAGCTCCCTCTGTGTTTTCCATGGACTATTTCACAATGATGTGGCCCAAACCAGAATGTATTTTATTTTATTTCTACTACTCCCTCCGTCCCATAATGTAAGACGTTTTTTGACACTACACTAGTGTCAAAAAAGGTCCTATATTATGGGACGGAGGGAGTACCTTCTAAATGTTGAACAAGCGTTCATATGAAACCCAAGTATTTGATAGTTGTAACCTGAGAGAGATATGGTTGTGTATATCCACACATTATAACTCATTATATTTAAAGTGTTAGATTGCCATGAGAGATTCAGAAATAGTTTGCTTTTCATAATAAGGATTGTATATCTTCCCTCCTATGGTTCTAACATGATCCCAGTATGGCAGTTGATATACTCCCATGTTGCCGTTGAGTACTTCTTTTGGAGGGTTGCGCGTGTAAGGGGTTGAGTTCTTTCTATAATCAGGCTGGTTTCTATGTTTGATTTCTGTGTTTCAACAACTTTTATATGGATAGTTTGAGATTATCGTTTATATTTGGCTGCTTCATTCTTTTCTAAAACTGCAAGTCTATTCCCACGTTTAACTGGATTATTGCTACGATTTGGTTGATTCAGACTTATTGTATCTTGAATGGCTTTCACTGCTGGGCAAATCAAGTAATGGAATGTATTTCTTTCAGCGATATTGAAGCACATCGATACTGGTATATGATGCCTCTTTTTTCTGATCTCGGTTTCTTTGTGTTTTGGAAAAGTATTTGTTTATTTTTATTTCTTGAGGCATATACTAGGAGAAAGCTCTGTTGTTGAAAATCCATTAGAGACGAAAGATAAGACTATTTCCAAGCAAATCTGATCTGCATACTAATGAATGCCACTATTTATGCTAGATCTTCGAATAGTTTAGCGCCAATAGATGAACCTGTGAAGTGACAACATATAGTGATGGTAGGGTAGGTATGCATGCATTGTTTAATTCTATAATATAGGGCCAAATATAAGGGCCTTTTGCTTTTGTACTGTTTTTATTGCCCAACAAGTGCTCTTTTAAGTGTTCTGTACTAATTATTTATGCCGCTTGCAATCTGTTTGATAATGAATGTGCTCTATGTTTGTTCTCCTAATTATCTTGCTTTAGTATGCTATAGACTCCAGATTTATTCAGGATGCCCGTGAGCTTTAATTTTAGGGAATAGTTGGTTTCCCATCTTTTTGTTCATATCATAGAACTATTGAGGCAGGAGGTGTGTTGACATGCATGTTCATGCCGGAACCTTGCATTGCCAGACTAAAATTATCGCAGTGAAAGCTCACTGCTTGTGCTAAGCTCAGTGCTGTGGATGCGAATAAAATTTAATAAAGGAAATACACACCGGACTTTTTGTCTTATTTTAACATTATTTGAACTCTGATAAATTATATGCAATGTGAAACTTATTTGGTGTGCTAAAAAAATATATTTTAAAAAAATTCTCCACTTTTATATGCCGGACGATAATCTATTTTGCATGCCCCCACTTCAATCTGTATTTTAACTACTGTTATGTACACATGCAAACGGAGAATAACTGGGAGAAAGTTTGATTACTCCAGGTTGAGTACTTGGTTTAATCATATACGGACATGCTTTATTTTCTGTCATTAATGCACAATACTTGGCAATTCTTTTGACATTCTCTTTATACTACTGAGATCTTGCTGGCACTGAAAATCTGTGATATAGTTATATTGTCATCCAATTATCTTCTTGCCGTATTTAGTAGCTTAAAAAACAGAACCCTCCTCTGGTTTTTTACCCTTTCCTCACTGTTATTTTTATGTACATAAACAATATGCAAGTTGAGTATATATAGGGTATGACCAAGTCGGGCGACAGCTGGTTTTAGTATTCGTGTTGAGTTCTATCTTTGGTACCTCCAGTTTCAGTGCAATACTTTTGGGTTTGTACTTTCTGGTTAAAAGTGGTTGATGGACAAACAATTAAATCCATTCAGCTATCTCCAGCACTAAATACTAACGTATTGAGCCAATGATCTATTGATCCAGTGTGTGTCACATTTTGTACTTGTATTTAGTAACCTACTGTGATGTTATAGAAGGTATCATATTGGTGATAGTCTGCAACCCATCGTTCTTGTCATATGTGATCTTAGATTTTACTGATATCATCATGCAGGTCGATTAGAACAAGGCATAATTGTTTATACCAGATGTGCATGCTCAAAGATTTTGGTCAGCAACTTATAGTGTTTATCAAAGAATTCTGAAAAAAGGTGAATTGTTATTGGACATTGGACCTTTATATCTTTTCATGGCAATTTGATCCCTGGAGTGACAAATATCATAGAAATCTGCCTGTTTCTCCTTTGGAATTTATCTTTTATTTACTAGTATGCATTCTTGTGATGTTGTCTTCTACTGATTTACAGGTCCTTGTGGTTGTTGTTCCCACAACTGTGTCGTTCGAGTTTGTACAAGGTGAGCTCTCTTATGTTTGTCTGTTTACTCGGTCGTTCCTAGAGAATATATTTCACGTGCTCTCTCTTGGTTCATAGTGTATACTGCTCTCGCTTTCTTACTATCAAGGAGATGGATAGATATAGATTCTAGGCATGTCCTTTGTCCCTGCAAAGGGAGTTTTTTTGATGCCTTCCTTGCTTTATTTGGTATGTTGCTCTTTTTCACTGTCGACCAGGAGACAAATTTGGTATCAACCCTTGTCCTTGCTCTTTGCAGAAGAGGTTTTTGTTCTTTTGTTTGATATATTGGTGCTAAAAGACGAGTAGTGAGTCAGTGGCAGGGTAGTCGAGATGGATCTATCTAAGTACTTATATAAGTATTTTGTTGGTCTGCTTGCTTTGGTTTATCCAGTTTTTGCGTTTAAATGAACTAACTCAAATTCGTATTTATGCTTGATGGGTGATTGGATATGCGATCTTCAGTAAGGTGGTTTCATTTACACAAGTAAACGCAAATTCACGTCGTTTAGTTATGGTGTGTGTATATACAGTTGATGCTGCACTGATGTATAACTTGGTGTTTCTGGAACCCTAAAAAAAACTTGGTGTTTCTGGAACTTGTAGAGTGTTTGTCTGGTAAATGTCATCGGTGACTTCCCTGATATTTCAGGAGCTCAATTTGCAAAGCTTCTCAAAAAGCTAGGTTGTTTATCTATTATTTTACTCTCCATGTCATCTCTGCATCTTTTTTCTTCAGTTTTGTTATGTGGTTTGCTATGCAACCTTCGGTGTTATGGTGCATATAACTTCTGATGGTTTCATTTCTGGTAGCAAAGGTATCATCTTTTGTTGCTTCATCAGCATTGCTTACTTCTACTTGGGAGTAGCTTGGCTTTAAATTTGCAGTGTTCAAAGCTATAATGTTTGTGTGTATTACTTCTTACAGATTATTGAAATCCCATGGCTTTACCAAATTGGTCATTTTGCACCTAGCTTTCATAGAAGATAAAGGTTTATTTTGTTTTGTTCATACAACCTGTTTCGACTGCTGAGTTCAATTTGCAACTCTCAGTACTTCAAAGCTTATACTACACTTCACGAGAAATACTCACGCATATGTTTTCTTATTCATCTCAGCACCCATCCTCATAGAACTATCATTAGAATGAGCAAAGCACCACTTCATTTAGAGAAGAAAGAAAGGAGAAGAATGGCGCTATTCCTTGATGCTCAAGTCCTCGAAGAAATTACATGAAGGTGGTGAGTGACCTGATCTTGACTAACAACATTTTCTGAAGTTTCTTTGCATGGAAAAGAGTATGTCTATGTTAGACCTTATAGAAGCATCTATATGCATTTTCCCTATGCCTGCTGCAAGATTCATTATGCACACACTATTAACTGTAAGATTAAACTGATACTTAAAGATGAGTTTATTTAAGGTTCTACTCCCTCCGTTTTAAATATAAGCCCTTTTATACATTTCAATACGGACTACATACGGATGTATATAGACATATTTTAGAGTATAGATTCACTTATTTTTTTCTCCGTATGTAAGGCCCTATTGAAATCTCTAAAAGGTCTTATATTTATGAACAGAGGGAGTACATTCCAATCGCTCGTGCGGGAGAGGCCGTATGCTCATGCTATTTGTTTCTTGGCCTTTATGTTGTTGCTACCTGTATCTGTTGTATTACTATGGTGGACTGAGATGTATGTCGCTGGTTGTGTTTATATGGGATCTGTTTGTGATATGACTGTTTATTGTTCTATTTGCATCCAGCTTTGTGGTTGTGATATTAGTGTGGTCTTATGCTGCGTGCCCCTGAACCAATATCATGCTTTTTTTTATATTTGCAATGCTTCGATGACTGTATTATCAAATTGGATATGATTGTACCCGGAGTGGTGGATATGACTGAACCCGGCAGCACCGCTGCCGGGTGCGGCAGGCTGCATTTCCTACCTAGTTTTCTTAAAACCATGAACTTGAGTATTCAGTGAAGAGACTAAGAGTATCTATAGAGGGATAGAAGATAGATCAGGAAGTAAGAGAAGCGGTCTATATCAAACATTCAGACCTGATCTGATGAAAAAACAAAATGAAGGTGGCAACATGGGTTAGAGGAGGGAACGTCGTTGACTCGTCGTCCTCCGAGCATAGCACGTGGCGAGGCGTCACTTCCTTGCGTGCTCGAGTCGTCAGCACCGGAAAGCAGCACCAAAGTCTTCCGTTTGCCGTCGCCATTGCCACACAATATGGAAAATTAGTTAGCACTGGTAGCTAACCAGGGTAGGACCTTATATCACCTTTAGTAGGTCACCTGCAGAATGGACATACACAAGGCGGTAATAGATAACAAATATTAGCTACTGATAGAAGGTTTGTACCCACACTGATATTAAAGACCAAGTAACAAAAAATACATAGCAACCACCGATTCCCATGTTCCTGCCCACATGATTCATGAATATTGCAAACATATAATCGATACAAATTAATATAAATTACTCCCTCGTTCCATAATTCTTGTCGTGGTTTTAGTTCTAATCTGGACTAAAACCACGATAAGAATTATGGAACAGAGGGAGTAAGTATAGCATGTGATGGAAAAACACTAACCAATGTAAATAAGAAGTCCTATATGAATGCTCTGTATAAGATAAATTATCCTTCTCAACAAACATGAAGCCTGTGCTCGGAGAATGAAAATGGCTAGCACCAGAGACAAAATGATGCTCCCAATGACATCTGAGAAAGAAGCACAGAGAGCAACCTGGAAAATAATGGTACGAATTACATAAACACACCTCATGTTTACTATTTTGAACCTTCTTGGCAGTGTGGTTCGCAATTTGACATAGTATGTACATAGGTCACCAATGACAATAATCCTAGACCAGCAGAAGGTGTTAGTGATAAAATTCAGAAGCTACTAATGATTAAAAATAAAATGTACTAATGAACTAAAATAACATAAGGTGTTAATGTTCTTTAAAGCAAGATGTGCTAACTTAAATAGAATCATATGGAAATATATATAATATGACCTTAAAATGCCTAATAAGGGGGTCAAAATCCACCAGCCATATGGGAGACCTCAAGAACCATACGATCAATTTTTTTTAGAAAAGGCAGGGATACCAATCTGTCATGGATCTATCAGATATCACGATAGAGAACTAACAAAGAGTTGTATATTTGGGATGGGGTGATTCAAGGCAAGGTGAGAATATGCTATACCTTGGGAAGGGGTGAATTGCATAGATGGCAAGGCTGTCAGAATTGATGCTTTGCTCTGGGCGACGACATCCACCAAACACGCTACGCCCTATATCGTGGATTAGGCTCAGTTTTACTATCCTAAATTGCATAATTCGATAATTGTATCTTAAGGCGGTTTCTACATGATTTGGCAGAAGCGTATGGTGCTGGTTCTAGAGGAGAACCAGAACTTGGAGAATGCTCTCTTGCAAAGTGATGTGCAACATTTTCATTTTCTGGCCGGTTCAGAGGTTTAGTTCATGCCTTCAAAGGAGTAGAGTGAAGCAAAAAACAATTGTTAGTATGGTATCCAACCCATCAGCTACTAAAAAGGCCGCAAGAAGAAAGTACCTGAGGCTTGAACACTTGCTGAACTGCCCGGAGGGTGAAAGCTTCGGGGGCTTCGTTCCTACATAGCACGGTCCGAAACACTCCCTGCCACCAAGCAAACAATTCGAATTTACGGACATTCGCACCCAAATTCGCAGCACATCCTCCCGGACTGAAACACATTGTGTTGCGGTGCCCTAGTGTCTGAGAGGGGGGAGGGGGGCTCACAATTATGCTGTCGCGGTCGGCGTGGCTGGAGACGGCCGCTGGTGCGGACGGCGAGGAGGCGGGCGCGTGGTCCTCGCCGAGATGGATGCGCAGGCCGGAGTTGGAAGGCGGCGAGGGCTCCGCCATGGCGCGGGGAGGGGGGCTTGCTGGTACGGTTCAGGCACAGGTCTGGCTGCTTCGAGGGACGGAAGAGTCGGAGAGAACGGGTTGCGCCTCAGAAGAGAGACGAGAGGTCGAAGACGGGGAGGAGTCGCGGTAGCCGCTGCCGCACGAGGTCGAGGAGAGACGGGGTGAGCTGACATTCATGTAGGTACAAAGGCCCAATCAACCACAGTCAGGCCCAATCAATCAGAGGCCTCCAATTCGACAACCGGCCCATTTGCTGGGAGACGTAGCAGACGCTTCACCAATGGAGATCAGACGGCCAAAAATTGCTACAATCACGAAAATGAATGGCTCTCAGTTATACTGTCCTTAATGAGCTAGTCTTAGAGGCGAGACTAGGAACCTACTCTGCGTTTATGCCTCCACACATGCACATGAGCTTTCTCCTAATCACATTTTCAAGAGCCATAGCAATTCTAGCATAGAAATATAAACATTAATTATAAATGTGAAAATAAATAATACTCCCTCCGTTCCTTAATATAGGGTGTATAGTTTTTGGCACGAAAATTAAAGAACGCATGTGGAGGGAAAATTTCACAAGTTTTGGGCGAGATTACACCTAACTAATTGACATGAGAAAATAGAGGAGCTTGCCTAATATAAGGAAATGTAATCAAATCCCTAAAAACATTATCCATACGAGTGGAGCAACGCAATACACCTTATATTTCGGATTTTTTCTCAAAAATCTATACACCTTATATCAAGGAACGGAGGGAGTAACATTTATTACTACCCCTAGGTCATATTTCCAATCGTCTTCTACTTGCGCTAGATTCGATAAAGCCACTGCTAACGCGCTTTACACCTATGTCATACCGGTGTAAAATATGCTTCGCTTATGGTATAGACTTCCCCAACAAATTTTTATGTCGTGGGTTATTGTTGACTAACAACAGTATCTCGTCTGTAGACCTCAGAGGTTTGCATGAGTTTTGCCTAACCTGCATGGTTCAATCACTAGTTCGACCGAAGTCTCTACATCATATATAGGGGCAACATTAGTCGCAATTGTAAACTTTAGTGCTACTTCTAATGTCTGTTTCCTTTAATCTGATGACAAAAAATCTCTAATCACGTCTAGCTGCACTGTCTTCACACTCACTCTTTTGTAAGAAACAATTTCTTCAAAAACATAGTATCGTTCTATGTGGCAAACATTTTGCCTTGGCGTAGTAATAGAGAAAATATCCAACATTTTGGTACAACCTGTAGCTCCTCGAGGAGCACTGGCTGGTGGAGGGCCAGCTCGCAGGGGACCAGGCATGCGGAAAGGCCGTCGCGGCCATGGTCGTGGCGGACTCGGAAATCGTGGACGAGTAGCGGGCGATGCTTGATTCCGTGCGCAACGCCCGCACTATCCGTCGTGAGCGTGGCTGCTCCGCGTGAATGACGCGCCGAAGCAACGCGTCCCTGATGCCAACGTCGGCAACTCCACATCATTCGTGCCGAGCCGCAACAACGACAAAGCCGAACCGTCCATCCCAATTGTCGACCTCACCTGCACCGACGACATCGATGACCAGGCGGACTCCGAGAAAGAGTAGGACGTGGGACTTGTGCCCATGTCCAACGAAGAGTAGAAACATCCGGTCCCTTTTGCCATGTGTAAAAATTATTCCGAAAATGATGGAAAATCGACTATCCATTTTTTATTTGATAAAGTTGTCTGCGGACACATTCGAGACGTGTCCATGAATATTTTTGTGATGTCCATTTTAAGGATCCCGTTGGAGTCGCCCTCAGTGTTTTGATGTACTTTTCTCGTCCGAAAATACTTGTCAAAAAAATGGGTGTATCTAGAAGGGAGTACTAGATTAGTAGTGGAGATATGATTCACTACTGCAATGCATGCATGTGCATCGGCGTCCCCATGCACCTGATGATCAGAGTGTAACATTGAAAATCATATCATTAACACGGTGCGGCACGTAGAGTATTAAATGGCACATGACCGATCGGTCTCGCCATTATCGCGCTTCTGCTTCCCACCTTCTTCTCATAGTAGCTGTCTGCTGTCTGTTCGATCCGTCAAATCCGGCCGGGCATCTGCCGCTCTTCAACAAGCTGCACCACTCCCGCGAACGGATCCACGAGAGAGCGGCCGGCCATGGAAGACGCCGTCCTCCTCCCCGTGGCCACCACCGTGTCCATCCTGTGCTGCACGCTACTCCCCGTGCAGCTCGCTCCCATCACTCCAAGTCCAAGCTCACCACCGTCCCGCCGTGCCCTCTCCGTGGCGGCTCCCGCTCGTGGGCAACCTGCACCAGCTCGCGGGCGGCCGCCTCCCGCACCGCACGCTGGCCGCCCTCGCCGCCGCGCACGGCCCCGTCATGCTCCTCCGCCTCGGCCAGGTCCCGGCCGTCGTCGTGTCCTGGGCAGACGCCGCGCGGGAGGTGATGCTGGCATAGGACCACGTCTTCGCCACCCGCCCCTCGCTCGCCATCCCGTCCAAGCTCTTCTACGCCTGCACCGACGGTTGGGGGGCCAAGGTGGACGCGCTGCTGGAGGACGCCAACGCGCTGCCCGGCACGTTCCACGTCGACGACTACTTCCCCAACCCTGGACGGCACCGACGCCAAGGTCGGCAAGGCGTTCGACAGGATCGACGCGGTTCTAGAGGAGATCGTCGACGCCGCGGAGAGACGAATGGGCGGAGTCCACGGAGGCGATGCGCTGGGGCGGCACGAAAGCGATGTGCTGCTGTCGCTTGGCAACAACCCCTCCGGCGCGGCCACGGAACGGTGATTCACGAGGGACAACGTCAATGGGCTCCTAGCGGTACGCGCACTGAATGAATCACTCACTGACTGACTGTACCTGAAAATTCATGTCGTATTTCCGGCCGGGCACGCAGAATCTCTTCGGGGCAGGGGCAGACTCCACCATCATCGTGCTCAAATGGGCCATGGCAGAGCTGCTCCGCAACAAGGAGGCCATGGAGAAGCTACAGCATGAGCTGAGATCTGCAAACGCCGATTCCCAAATGGACAAGATTATCACTGAAGAAGATTTACAAGGGATGGTTTATCTGAAAGCGGTGATAAAGGAGACGATGCGGCTGCACCCTCCGGGGCCGCTGCTGATCCCCCACGAGGCCATGGAGCAGACGAGGATCCAGAAGTACGACGTGCCGAGCAAGACCATGGTGATCGTCAACGCGTGGGCCATCGGAAGGGACCCGGACAGCTGGGATTCTCCGGAGGAGTTCCGGCCGGAGAGGTTTCTCAGCACCGGCGGCGAGGTGGACTTCCGGGGCCGGCATTTCCAGCTCGTACCGTTCGGTTCCGGGAGGAGGGTGTGCCCGGGGATCAACTTCACCATGTCGATCATGGAGATCGCGATTGCCAACCTCGTCGGCCGGTTCGACTGGGCGCTGCCGGAGGGCGCGACGGAGGTGGTGGACATGGAGGAGGCGCCTGGGATCACCTCACGGAAGAGGGTTCCTCTTCACGTCCTTGCTACACCGCGGGCATTGTGTAGTCATGACGTGTAGTTTGGATTCATCATGTTGAGCTCCTCGAATTGATTCTAGCAATTTCAAGGCTATGCGATGCAACAATTTCTTTAACGAATATTTTTTGTATATTAGTAATATCAAGTATGCTTGTCCTCTGCAGCAATGCAATGTCATGTATACAAATAGAGGATACTGCCTATCTAAAAAATATGACACTTTAGCTATATGTCAGACGACTGAATTTTTAATTTCGGTCAGTCAATTTTGTGACCGCTGATTGAAGTGCTTTGTGATACGGTGTGGGAGCTCACAATGGAGTTGACTGGCCATATACTTTCTTCAGTTGATTTCCCCTTTCATTGCTGAGTGCGCCGCAGCCTTCATGCATGCATGTCTCCGGTTGGTGACTCTTGAACGCACATGCATGGGTAGAATGCATGCCACTTTTAGAGTGTGTGTAGTGTGTGTGTCCGTGCTTCTTCCCTTGTTTTTGCTTCTGTTTTCATGCCCATTTTTGCTTTTGTTTTTTTCCTTTTTTGACTGAGTTTTCTTTTTTACTTTGTGTAATTTTGGTTGTTTAGTGTGTGTAAATGTATACACGGAAGTACTATGTATGTAAATTATACTAGTTTGTCAATTTTTCACTATTATGTGTATTTTCTATGTAAAAAAGCCAATCCCTCTATCACTTTGTTTTTTTCTTTTTTTATGAATTTATCTTTTGTTTTTTATTAGTTTTATTTATTTTGTAGGTATTTTTGGGATGTTGGGTGAGTGTAAATATACACACACAAATACTATTCAATACGTGCAAAAGTTACACTATTATATGCTTGTTGTTTGCATATTGCAGAAGTGCAATTTTAGTAGAAAGTTATGTGTACTAGTTTTTTTTAACAATTTTTATTATCCTTATTCTTAAGCTGTAATACGAATGACACTAATTCATTGTTCTTCATAATACTTCTATATTTTGATTATTTATTTATTATTTTATTTTATTTCTTTTTTAATAGTAATACCAATGCCACCAATTCATTCATTCCTGTGAAATTCTATTTTGTGAAAATTCTAGTATCCTATGCTTATTCTTGCACATTATAGAAAAGCACAATTTTTATGTATATTGTGCAATTTTTGACATTGTTTGAGTTTTCTTATTTCTTTCTTCTTACATAGTAATATCAATACCACTAATTCATTCTTTCTTAGAAAAAATTATTATTTTTATTATTTGTTTTTATTTCATTTTCTTTCTTCTGAAAGGGTAATAGTAATGCCACCAATTCATTATTCCTTAGAAAACTTTATTATTTTATTTTTTGAGTTTTAATTCATTTTTCTTTTTAAAGGGTAATACCAATGCCACCATTATTTTGATTATTTCTTTTATTTCATTTTCTTTCTTCTTTAAGGGTACTACCATGCCATGAATTTATTGCTTCTTACGAAACTTGTTTTTCTGAAAATATCCGCCAGTATATGTTTCTTCTTGCATATTATAAAATAGTGCAATTTTTTGTGTAAATTCCGTGCAGATTTTGTCATTGTTTGTATTAATTTTTTATTTTCTTTCTTATTAAAGGGTAATATCAATGTCACTAATTCATTCTTCTCTAGAAAACTTCATTTTCTGGTTTTTACTTTTAATTTTTGTTAGTATTATTATGGTGGAAGAAGAAGGCGGCTGGGCCTTTGGATCTGGATCAGGTGGTGGAGAGTAATGAAGTCGATTTGACCGAACACCCCCAAAAAATTAGGCGCCTATCAAATAATAGCCCCCATAACATGGATATATATTTACTCAATTTTTTATGCAATGTGTGTGCGATTTATACCACTGTCTAAAAATTGCATTACTATATGCTTATTTTTGTACATTATGAAACAATGCGATTTTCTATGCCAATCTTGTGTATTTTTCTGTCATTGTTTGTTTTATGTGTTTTCACATTTTCTTTCTTCTTTTTGGTAATAGCATTGTCCGTGATTCATTCTTTCTTAGGTAATAGCAATGTCCTTAATTCATTCTTCTTTTGGGTAGTAGCTTTGGTTTTAGTTTTTTTAGTAATTATGGTCAACTGGGTGCAATCTCAACTGGAAGTATGTACTAACAATCTTCCTGTATGTACATTTTATCTCATACCGCATCAATCAGTGCTGGATCTAATCCTGTCTCTCATCTTATACTCATCATAACATAACTTGCTTATGAAACAATGTGATATTAAAGAATTCAGCTGCCGGCGATCCACCATTAGCACGCGTAGTACTTGAACGCAGCTTTACTATTTAGTTGGTGAAAGGGGCTGCATGCATGCACCATTGATTACCACCCAAGAAAAATCTGGCTAGTACATAATCGACTGAAACAAGTGTTGGGTCAGTCGACTGACTCAAATATTGTTTTAAGTTGACTGTCCTCTAGCCAATCCCAAAACATGACATTAAAATCTTTAGAAAAATGTTATCTGACTGACGTTCCCTATGAAGTAACTTCCAGCGAACAACCTGGGAGCCGTTAGATCTGGGCACACGAATCTTGGCACATGCCCCCTGCCATCTTAGCATCTAGCATCATTTGCGCTGGAACAAAAACCATGTGAATGATCGTGTTCGAGACTCTCCAATCCATCGAAAACCTTAACATCGCCCCCCCCCCCCCCCCCCCCCCCGCCGCCGCGCCACTCACCATCTCCATGTTGGTATTGACCAAGTGATTATTTAACCGATACAAATTCATCTCTCATGTAGACACCACCCTTGTTGTCCTTGGCCACCCGACCTTCCCATACGCATGGTAGCCAAAGCCACCGACATAGCATTGAACTTCCTGCGTAAGTCATTTATGTGAGCTTATACCCTCTTAGTTTACTCATGTGAAATTGTGAAAAGTTGCTAAACTCTAGCATGGAATGTGGAAGTACACAAAGCTAGGTGTTGGTTCCTTATGTGAGCTTACATACCAAGCCACACAAGGCACTTATCCATGACACACAATTCGTGTATCACATGGCAGCAATTAGCCTAGTGAGCATGACAAGGGAGATGAAAGAGTGACAATGATGGTTAAGCATGTTACTATGGAGGTGATAAAGCTCGAGACCTTGTAGATGGTTTAGGTGAGACCTGGACATATGGCACATGGCGACACATTTTTCTGTTATTGTGACCCTATGCGTTTGCGTGTTTTTTTTTTGAAAAAATGGTATGTTTCTCTAGAAATTAGAGCTTAAATTCTCTTAAAACTAGCTTTGGTCCAAATTATTTTCTGCATGCTTTTTCTGAAATGTACAATGTTTTTTGTTCAAGCTCCGTGGCAATGCTTTGATATTGCATTCGATATCTCCGTGGTTGAGTGCACCGATTTCACCCAAAAACACAATAACATTAGAAATATGGTACCTTCTTCATGGACACATTTGCTTGCTTACTTTCCCGGACATTTCATTCCATGAATATGTAACATGCAAATACAATTTTTTTTATGTTCGCGTTGACCTAATGATTATTCAACTAATAAATATTCCTCTCTCATTGCTACGTGATAAGAAACAAACTTACGGTGGAAACTTGTAAAAAGGTGGAAAGTATGTTTCAAAAGTTTCAAAGAGATGTGTTTCGTCTTTTCATTGCCTACTTTCAGCAATCAACCACTCTAAAATTTTCAACCTATTACTCACATCTTTAAAAAAAAAACCCTACTACTCACATCTCCCAAAGAAAACAAAACCTAGGTTTAATTCCAAAGCATACGGCCGAACTAACCTTTGGACTTGTTGATTCTAAAAAAAAAGATTGGACTAGTTGCGTACATGGGCCCATGGGTTCAAAGCATGAGCCGTACTCAATAATTGGAGTTGGCCCGTGCGGACTCAATAGTCGTTGTCACCGGCGCTTCCTATTTGGCGAAATCACTAATTGTGGAGTACTCCTCCCAAAGATCACTTCCACCTCCCCAGATTGCGACAAATGGCACGCTGCATGTGCGCTATTTGTCGCAACCTGGGAGTTTTCCCTTTTTTTCGTAGATCCGTTTATTCAAAACGTTTTATCTCCTAAACCGTGTGCCCAAATCTCGATCCGTTTTCACAATTGGATCCCTCGCATCGAGATCTTCAAAATTAGAACCCATGTTGATAGGTTTGATGATTTTTTGAAGGAAAAACCGGACAAAAAAACCGTGCCTCTCGCGGAAGGAAAAAAAATAGAAAACGCGTTTTTTTCGTTTCCGAGAGGCACTGACGTGCCTCTCAAGGAAGGAAAAAAAAAGAGAAAACGCGTTTTGTTTACGTTTTTGAGAGGCACGGCCGTGCCGGGCTTCTCGCAAAAGCAAAACCGTGCCTCTCACGAAGAGAAAACACATTTTTTTCCATTTTTGAGAGGCACAGCTGTGCCTCTCGCGAAGCAAAACCGTGCCTCTCACGGAAGAAAAACCGTGCCTCCCACGGAAGGAAAAGAAAAAGAGAAACGTGTTTTTTTTTGTTTTCGAGAGGCACGACCGTTCCTCTCGCGGAAGCAAAGAAAACACATTTTTCGCGCAAAAATAAAAAAATCAGAAATTTGTTTGTCCAAAAGCTAAGAAAGACCGGTGAAAAACCAAAAGGGAGAAAAAAAAACCCGTCTAAAAATCCAAAAACGCGTGCGAAAAAAATAAAAGACAAAATTTAGGGGAAGCACCCAGAGTGCGGCACGTGGAGGCGGCTGAGAGCGTGCCAAGTGGCGCGCTCTTAACCCACCCCCAAGTGATCGTTGCGAGGCTCCCGAAGGAACGCTCGTCAACTAGTTGCTCTCCCTATTTGAGGCAAATCTTAAACGGCGCCTTAATCGCCCATTCCTTCCTTTCTCGCAAACGGGCGCACATCCTTTCCTCCGTGCTGTGCCGGCCCATCTTCCATGAGTTTCGAACCGGTGGCCTCCTGCTCTTACTTAAGATGCGTTAACCACGCCACCAACCACACCCGACGTGTTCAGTTCCATCTTTTTTCTTTTTTCTTTCTTCTCTTTTCCCTTTATTTTTTATTTTTTTTATTGATCCTTTTTTCGTTTGAATGGTTTTGTTAGTTTTCTCTTTTTATTTTTTTCTTTTGCTAAATTGAATGAACTTTTTTCCAAAATCGATGAACTCTTTTTAAAATCAATGAACTTTTTTCAAATTTGAACAATCTTTTTTTCTAATTCAATGAACTATCTCCAACATTAATGCATTTTTTACATAATCGATGAATTTTTATAAAAAATGGATGAGCTTTTTCACAATTTATCAAACTTATTTCAAAATCAATGAACTTTTTCCAAATTGATGAACTTTTTCAAAATTGATGAATTTTTGGTCAAAACCGATAAACTTTTTTGAAATCGATGAACTTTTTTTCAAAGTCGTGAACTTTTTCCTGTTTTTGTGAAATATTTATGATAATTGATGAAGTTTTTCGTCAAAAATGATGAACCTTTTTCCAAATCGTTGAACTTTTTAAAATTGATGTTTTTTGCTCAAATTCGTAATTCCAAAATCTAAGTGATCCAGTATAAATAACGCGTCCACAGTAGTTCTTATATTATTGACGCTGTTTTTTAGTTAGTGCAATTGAGTGGCTCTAGTGGTTATCCAACTTATACACGAGTCCAATGACGCGAGTTCGAGTGCTGAACAAAGCTAGGCTTTTTGCACTATTTTCCGTGATGTATGTTCGCTTCACTCGCTTTTCG
Source organism: Thinopyrum elongatum (assembly GCA_011799875.1). Taxonomy (NCBI): domain Eukaryota; kingdom Viridiplantae; phylum Streptophyta; class Magnoliopsida; order Poales; family Poaceae; genus Thinopyrum; species Thinopyrum elongatum. Next base: position 603,815,797 of record CM022300.1, on the reverse strand, counting down.
TGGCCCAGCCCAACTAGCGCTGCAGTGAAAGCCAGTTGGTTCGAGCGCGCCTATATCTTGCCTTCATCGAGTCTGGCATCAGACTCGCTGAAGGGGCGAGCTAGCCGGAGTATTTTATAAATGTTGAATGAGTATTTCAAACATGTTGATCAAGTATTTGAAAAAAATGTTGATGATGTATATAAAAAAATTGAACAAGTAGTTGGAAAATATTGAAAAAGTATTTGAAAAAATATTGATTATGTAGATAAAAATGTTGAACAAGTATTTAAAAAATGTTGAACAAGTATTTAATTTTTTTATCATGTATTTTAAAATGTTGACAATTATTTAAAAATGTTGAAGAAGTATTTGAATTTTTTTATCATGTATATAAGAATGTAGAATAAAAATAAAAAAGAAACAAAGAAAACCAAAAAAATGAAAACCGAAAAAGAAACAAAATAAACCAAAGGTAAAGGAAAGTGAAAAAAAACTGGAGAA
>CM022300.1:603614299-603814015 GCA_011799875.1 Thinopyrum elongatum | reverse complement strand
AAGAATAAAAAAACGAAAACAAAAAAAAAACTGGAGAAGGAAAAAGAAAAGAAACTAAGGAAAATAAAAAAGCATTGAAAAATGAAGAAACGAAAGAAAAAAGAATGAAAAAAATGGAGAAGAAAAAAAGGAACAAAAAATGCGAAAAAGAAGAAGAAAAACCGAATACCACAGAAAAATTGGAGATAGAAAAGAAGAAGAAAGAAAATCAGAAAATACCCGGGAAACCAGCTCGTTATGCTTCAAGTAGGCTGCGTCGAGCCATCGAACATGACTTTTGGTGGGTGGCTAAGAGTGCTGTGCAACCCCTATAGACCAGAGATCGATTTCTGGGTTTGCCCATTTTCTTCTTTATTTTTTAAAGATTGCGCCCGTATAATGGGCCAGCCGACACTGTAGCACTCTAGGCTTGAGCTGCTTCCCGTCTCGCTTAAGCGCCGTTACAACACGTTTCACAAACGAGTGCAGGGTTTTGAATCTGCGACCTCCGTGTGCTCAGCATTAGACGCTAACCACCCCGCAGTCCTCACGAGATATGTTCTATTATATCTATTTTTTAATTTCTTCCTTCTTCTTTAGCTTTTTGCTTTTCTTTTCCTTTTTTTACTGCAATGGTTTTGTTCGTTTTTTTTCTATTTTTATTTTCTTTTTTACCTTTGCTAAATTGAATGAACATCTTTCAGAAATTGAATGAACTTTTTTTAGAAAACCGTTGAACTTGTTTCAAACCGAAGAATTTTTTCTCAAAATTGATGGTTTTTTCAAATCAAACAAACCTTTTTAAAATTCCTGATGAACTCTTTTCAAAATAGACGAATTTTTTTTCAAATTTGATGAACTTTTTTTCATGGACTCGTTTTGAATTCATAAACTTTTATTGCATTGGCTAACTTTTTGATGCATGTTCATGAAATTTCAAAATTTCTTCAGATATTTTTACAAAAATAGGTTTTTCAATAATGTTTTCAAATAATTCAAAAATCTAAGCGTGGTAGAATATAATAAATACCGCGGCTACACTGGTTCTTAAATAATTCACGCTGGAGTGAGTCACTAGCATGTGGTTTGTGTAGTTGGTAGCCATACTCGAACATTTGTGTAAGAGTGCGAGTTGAATTCGTAGGGAGTGATACATTTTTGGTGATTTTTCTCGTTATAATACAATTCTTTGCATGCGCATTCGTGTGTCGGCCTACCAGGGATTGCAATGAGCGCCAACTGCCTTTCCTGGCGCTGAAGGCACGGAATAGGCGCTCCCATCGTTGCCCCGGCCAGCGAACTCACTAATTAAGGAGTACACCTTGCAAAGATCACTACTACCTTGTCAGATTGGCATGTGCGCCACTCGTCGCAACTGGAGAGTTTTTTTTCCATACATTCATTTGTTCAAAATGTTTTATCTCTTAAATCACGCTTTCAAATTTCGAACTGTTTTCACCGTTGGATTCCTCATGTCGAGATATTCAAAACTAGATCCCATGTTGATAGTTTTCGGCGAACTTTCTTTTCACCAAAAAACCGGATGAAAGACCGAACTGGGAGCACTTTTTCCCCCTCTGAAGAGGCATGCGTTTTTTCCCTTTCCGAGAGGCACGGCCGTGCCTCTTGCGAAAGAAAATTCATGCCTCAACGCGAAGCAAATTTGTGCGTCTTGCGGAAGGAAAAAAGGAAAACACGTTACCTTTTCCAGGCACGGCCGTGCTACTCGCGGAAGTAAACCCGTGCCTCCATGAGAAGTAAATCTGTGCTTCTCGCGGAAGGGAAAAAACGCGTTTTTCCCTTTTCGAGAGGCACGACTATGCCTCTCGCGGAAGCAAATTCATACCTCCACGAGAAGTAAATCTCTGCCTCTCGCAGAAGGAAAAATAAAAATAAAACACATTTTCCCCCATTTCCGAGAGCCTCTGGCGGAAGTAAATATGTGCCTCCACGAGAAGTAAATATTTGCCTCTCGCGGAAGGAAAAAAGGAAAACACGTTTTTTTTCCTTTTCCGAGAGGCATGACCATGCCTCTCACGGAAGCATATTCGCACCTCCACGAGAAGTAAATCTGTGCCTCTCACAGAAAGAAATTAAAAAGTAAAACATGTTTTTTTGCACAATTTTTTGGGGGGTCCAAAACCTAAGAAAAACCAAGGGAAAAAAAGCCAAAACAAATATATGAAAAAATTTCATCTAAGAGCCGAAAACGCGTAAAGAAAAATAAAAAAAATAACTGAAGGGAGCGCCCAGAGGGCGACATGTGGCAGCTAAGAGCGCGCCAAGTGACGCGGTTCCAGCCCACGCCAAGTGACCCTTGCGGGGGCTCCCAAAGGAGTACTCCTCAATTAGTTGCTCTCCCTATTTAGAGCTAGCCTTATCTTTTTGTCCGCAGGGCTGATCCCTAGTTTAATAAAACGAAAAGAAAATAGGCTAGTATATATTTGTCCCTCAGACTTAAGGCCCATGAACTATAGCCCATAAAATCCTAGCCAACATTCGTGGTTAACTATTTCTCTCCACCCCCTAAAGAAACTATTGCTCTCCTCGACGATCAACCCTCCTAAACCCTACCGTCGTTGTCCCGTCTCCTCGCCAATATCTCAGGCAGCAAATCCCTTAAAACGTCGTACCTTAAAATCCGTTTACGATACCCCTTAAAATTGTTTTAAGGTAGCCTGGTCTGTTGCCCTACTCCAGCCGTCCTGCTTGCTGCCTGCACAGCTGGCCCAACCCGTCGCCTTGCTGCTCCGGCCCCCGCCCGTGACTCCTTACTTGGGATGCTAGTCCGGCGATGCACGGCGGCGGTGCCAGGCCGGCAGCGTGTGGATACGAAGGCGGCAACACTCGGGATGCTAGGCCGGCAGCGCACGACGGCGGGCCGGTGATGGCAGAGCGCGGCGGCACACGGCGGCGGGCCGACGACACACATGGTGACAGGGCGCGGCGACACAAGGCGGCTGGCCAGCCATGGTGGCAGGCCGCCGGCGGTTGGTGCTGAATTTCCTTCCTACCAACCGTTGACTGGGTTAAGGGAAATCATAAAATTTGGCCCAAAATCATTAAATATAAGAGATAGGAGACTCATTTTAAGGCACGTGATCTAAAATGGACGCGTTTTGCGTGATGCGCAAAACGTTTAAATATCAGTTATTTTACGGATTTGCGGTTTTAAGGGATATGCTTGAGATGCTGTAAACACGACCCGGAATTGTTTCTTTCGACATCGCATTTGCATCTTTTTGCTCTAACATGATCCAGTTTGAGGGTTTGGGTCCCGTGCAGTGGCAGGGGGAGTTGCCATGGCGCCGACGCCGCTGAAGACGGGGCTGTTGGTGGGGATCACCACGCGTGAGCTTCCGCCCGACCGCAAAGGGGTAAGCTTACTCCATACATCCCAAAATGGATTAGCTCTTCTGAGCCTGCTAGTTGGCACACTAGGCGCGCGGAAATTTGGAATGCGTCTATAACTTGTTCCAGATAGAGATAGGGTGGAAAATAGGTGAAGCTAGCCAAATGCTAAAGCACATTTGCTGAAGTGGATGTTTTAACGGCTAAACACACGTGTGTAGGGATCGTGACTGCACGAACGGATATATGTGACAATGGTTTTCGTTAGAACTTCCACATCGGTTTCTCGTTTAGCTGCTGCGAGCACGGCGAATTGGCACTATTTCCTGAGATTTCTGAGAATGACAGTTTAGTATACTATTTGAAAGGAACTCATTTGGAAGGTCAAGTGAACATGCATGCATTCGTCCGGAACGGCAACCTTTCTAATATCGACTGGTAGCATGGTTGGTAGCCATGACTTCATCAATTCAACTGATTGACACTGTCGTATATGTAATTTACTGTAATATATGTTCGTATTTTGTGTCAAAATTTGACTATAGATTTAACTGACAAAATATTAATGCATGTCATAAAAATTAATAACTTTGGATTCATATTTGAACATAGTTTCCAATGATAATATTTTTTGTGACATGCATTAACATTTTTTAATTAAATCCATGGTCAAAATTTGGCACAAAATACTAAAGGGACCAATAAACCAGGACGAAGGTAGTAGTATAGATATGGATAATTTATGGGAAGATAAACGCACCGTTGGTCACTGTACTTAAATTAGATGAGGGTAAATTTTAGCATTCTCCCTCTTACGTCCCCTTTTCGCATGAGAGTGAGCCATTAATATGATTAACTAGTGGTTTGATTAACTCTTTACCTTCTTATCTCTCACGTAAAAAGAGGGGGTAATAGGGAGCATGTTAAAATTACTCGTAGATGAATACTTTGGTCATATATCTCTTAAAACATGATAAACTTGTCCCTGAACACTCAAAGATGAGTATATTTGTGATATTTCGCCAAGAGAGCACTAAACGATGACGTGTCGCACTGATGCAGCACAGTAACGGTGACATGGCATGCTGACTGTGTTGATTCTTGCAGAAAGGACCCACCTACCAGGCTGTCTTCAGTCTTGGCACCATGGAGTGCGTTGTCTGAGATGAGAAGTCCTCTGGTCCTCCAGAGGTGAGCTCGTCGACACTTCTACTGCCGCGTCCTCGTCAATTCCTCTAATCGCGGCATCCTTAGCTGCTCCAGCTCGCCATCGTTCCCCCCGCATGCCTCCGTTGTGCTAAACCGTCGGCTTACATTCCGCAGATCCCGACTGCACTTGCTCAGCTCCCCGACGCACATTGAAGCCACCTTCTCAAGCTTGTCGTGGCGCGCACAGGCAGTCCACGATAGCTCGAGATTGGGGCGACTGAGATTCGCTTGGGGACGGCGGGAGCCAATGGGGCGCCGTAGTGCTGTGTCCGCGGCGGTGTTGATGAGAGAAGCCTTCGTCGGCGAACTGCTGGGGCGGCTCGAGTGCTGAGCGACCGCAGAGGAGCTAGACGACGGACATCTTCTCGATCTCAGTTCACACTCATCCTTCCGATCTTGGGCTCGAGAGCGAGAAGCTATGAGGAAGAAGGTGAGGAGATGGGATAGGGTGCGAATGAGGAGGTGGGCTGGAATAGAACGGTGAAAACCCTTAATTAGGGCGCGATGCGATTCATGCCCTTCCGCGGGAATGCGCCACGCGTTACAGAGTTACTGCGGTGACCGTGTGTCACCGTAATGTTTCCACGTGACTTCTTGATCTCCGTGCATGGGAGAAGCGCAATCATGGCGCTGTTGCCATTTGAAGTGGTGTTCAAACTATGGTGGGCCCACATTAAGATGGACACGCTACCCATGGACTGACAACGGTCAAGCTGGTGTGAGTAAACAGGAAGATTCCTAAAGATGGACATGTTGGATGCCGTAGGGAGGAACTTGCAACCACCTTATACACACTTTTGCCTTAAACAATGATGCTATGGACGAACAACAACAATTGCATTCAGATAAAATTACTTTAAAAGTGCTGCATGTACAATATTTTTATTGTCTGATGATAGTGTAATGATTAATCTATCGATGTGGTATGCTTTTTCACTAGGCATCGATGATGTGATCTACAACATCATAACATTTTTCTGGTTCGTAAATTGTATCCATGAATAACATGACACTAGAAACACATGCACCGTAATTAATTAACTCACTCGTGCTTATTTTAAACTATGTTTAGGAATACTGCAGTATAAAAATATTATTTAGACAAAAGAAACCTACTTTAGTGAACTGGCTTACTTTCTTAAACAAAGGTAATTACTGTAGGGTAACGCAGCAGAAAATAAAAATTTTCCGACCTACGCATCAGCCCAGAACCACTATGGAGACTGCATACAAGGTTTGATCATTTTCGTTACCGACTCGTAGCGCAGCGGAAGTAGAGTCGACGACGATCGGCGGTGCAGATCCCCGCAGCTAGGATTTACAATCTCCAAACCGCGAGGATGTATACCCTCATCCGCCACTCGGACAGCCCTCCGGGAGGCGGTCGGACAGTCCCCCAGACGGTGTCACGGACAGCCCTCCGGGAGGACTTTCGAAACTCGGACGGTCACTCAGAGAGCCCTTCGGGAGGACTCACAGAACTCGGACCATCACTTGGACAGCCCTTCGGGAGGCACTCTCGAACAGCCCCTCGGGCACTAAGATCGAAACTACGAACTCTGTACAGAGTTGCACACATACGGTGTCAGCTATCCGGCAGGGCTTCGCCGTCCAGAACTAGTTCCTGCCGGAACCCAGACAGCCTTTCGGCTCTACGAAAAACTCTTTTCGTGGGAGGGAGAGAGAGAGCTAGCAAAGCAAAGCATAGCATGTGTATGTGAGATCCAAGGATGGAGAGATGGCAGCCCATTCACCTCCTATTTATAGGAAAACCAAGGGGTAGTGTGCCTCCACAATTTTACAAAAAACTCCCATGCAATATTTCATACATGAGGGTGTTAAGTGCAAAATGGGGTGCCATGTGGAGCTCCAAGGAGCTCCACCACCCATGGCCGGCCAACACTAGGGGGTCCCCCCCATGAGTTGCCTTGCTCCCCAATCCCTTCTAGAAGCCTTTTTGGAAATATCCAAAAAGGTGCTTTTCCAAAAATATCCAAAAAGCGTTTTCACTATTCACGACGACATTTTTCAGCGTCTGATCGAACTGAAAATATTCATGTGGGCTTAGAACATTTCCAGTACCCACCATAATAATTTTCAACGCGTTCTGGAACAATTCCAGTTTAGTGATTTCATCTGCGAAAAGCATCTGAAGTGGTTCCGGCAGCTCCGGAATATTTCCGGTTTTTCTTCCAGAAAATTCCCAGAAGTTTCCAGAACAATTCTGGCACCCTCCAAGAATTATCAGGTATGTGCCGAAACCAATTTGACTTTATGTTATCCTCTGAAACAACTTTTCAGTATCACCGGAACTCATCCGGTGACCTCTCTCTGCAGAACTTTTCCGCTGTCCGAAACTTTTTCGGTGTCCGAAACTTTTTCGGTGATTTTCTCTCAGACTCCCTGTCTAGTATTCAGCAGATAGATGACCCTTAAGCGTGTGACCCTATAGGTTCGGTGAAGTATAGACATGACACGGAACCCCTTCCGATCAATGATCAACATCGGAGCCGTGGACACCCATATTGACCCCTATACCCACACGAATGAATATTCGAGTGAACCTCCAGTTACCATGTGCTATTCCTGTTGCTTCACGATATGTTACAAATACCCGAGGTTAGACATGTTGGCATCCCCGTGGATCAACAACTTGTCCACTATGCCAGTTACCCCGTTATCGGTATTGTTCTTTTTTCTCGTTACCGTGTTCCGGCATCCCTGTGATCAAATCACCCTGTGTCTGGCCAGACGATGATGGATACCGTAACACCGAGAGGGCCCAGAGATATCTCTCCATCGCCGGAGGAGCAAATCCCAATCTTGAGCTATCAAGTTACTTGACACACTTTTCCATGAACCCGTAAGCCGCCGTAATAGCCACCCATTTACGGATGACGTTTAACAAACCCCAAAGTTCATGAATCATGCATGAAGAAACTCGATACTCTCATGGTCTGAGGAATCATGCAAACGTTAACTATCTCTGTGTTATTAACCATTAACTCATGACGAATGTATCTCATAGCATAACATCAATTCGGGTCGATTCAACACAAATGTCCTTCCTGACATTGTGCCCTCAAAGTTGCTGGCATAGACATGCCCATGACTGGGAAAACATAATCATCATGCAACACTTGAGCTAGTTTTAGAGGCACGACTAGGAATACATTTTACCGTTTATTATACCACACGTGCACATGGGTTTTCCCCAGAGCCTTTATGGATATACGGGCTCGGGAACCATAGCAGTTATAACATGGAATATAAACTTAATTATGAACAGGGAGATAATTAATAACATTTATTATTGCCTCTAGGGCATATCTCCTACATTACAGAAGTTATATCCTACCACCAAGATTTGAAGACATTAATAATTCTATGCAGGATAGCATTAACTTTACTTAGTGATAATCATGTAGAAGGATTTAGTAAGAATATCTTAGTTGGCTAATATAAACTTATACTGCAAGCCAAAATGGTTGCACAATTTTTAAAAGGGGTTGCTGAGAAGAAGTAAAACACTACTATATAGACAACACATATATTTAGATGCTTATCGGCAAGGGAATTAAATTAGTTTATGAGTAGCTATGTATGCTCTATTTATGATGCAGAATCTAATCAATTTCCTTTTTTTAATCAAAAACATATTCCTGCATTATATAAAACTCTTGAGAATCCTGCATATATTGCAACAGAATAAGAACTTCACGGTTAGCACACGACAGAAGCATGCATGCCTGAACGTTGGATGAAGTTTACCACATTTTTATTGCCTGGTGTTGGTAACTCAAAATAAGCACCATGTGTACGATATTTTTATTATCAGTGTGGTAATCTAAAGATAAGGTTGTTCACCGGATTAGTTCACTAGCGTTCACCTCCCAAGTTCCGAACTAGCGTCCCAAAGAATCATATTGCTAATTGATCCATCAACCCTATACACTTAATTATCCATTTGGTTCATTTAGCCGCATCGTCGCCTGCCGCTTGGTTCATCGCAATTGTTGTTTAATCAATAGCGAAGCACGGGCAATTGGCATGTGGTTTTTTTCTCCCGTTGCAACGCACGGGCAGTTTTCCTAGTATAATTTAATTTATTAGGTTCGTTAATTGGCTCAGTGATGTACACTTCACAATTGAAGATAAGAACTAGCTAGATAGCAATAACACATGATCGCGCACCGCAAGCGTGTTTCTTCTCTGATCATGATTGAGGGCAGATTATTTAGAGCTAGTTTATATTCAGATTGTTAATAAGAGTGAACAATTACATTACTCCCTGGTTTCTTCCCAGCGTAATTGATATGCACTTGATAATCAAAGATAAGTACGTACTCGTACTAGCTAGCTAGCAATGATTCGGTCGTACCACATGCTCGCTTACCGGCCGCCAAGCATGTTTCTTCTCCGATGGACAGAAGTTCAAATATGACTTGGTGTCTCACACTCAAATTAATTTTCTGAAATGCATTATCCATGGAAAGATTCTCTCGCACGAATGACAAGCACAACAGCTTGATCGATGTTAGGTATGAACAAGCAAGTATATTATAGTAAGATAAATTCCCATTTAGTGCAAGTTGTGCAATGCGAAAAGGACAACACTATTTAAGATATAATAATAGACCACTAGCAGAACAGTTGGCCTATACCTTGTTCTAATGTGCCATGTTGCGAGAAAAAGAAAACCCGCCACCTAGGATTAAAGAAATGTAATTCTTGTAAAATAGTGATCGATAACGCGACTCCTAAAATATGTCTATATATATACATCCGTATGTAGTCCTTATTGAAATCTCTAAAAAAGGTTATATTTAAGAATGGAGGGAGTATATTATAGTAACATAAATTCCCATTTAGTGCAAGTTGTGCAATGCGAAAAAGACACAACACTATTTAAGAAGTAATAATAGACTACTGGCAGGACAGTTGGTCTATACTTTGCTCTAATGTGCCATGTTGCGAGAAAAAGAAAAACCGCCACATAGGATTCAAAAAATTGTAATTCTCGTGAAACAGCGATCGAATCCCACGACTCCCTGTTTCAAGCATGCGCTTCTTTACCACCAGAACAGTAAGCAAGTACTAAGCACGTGTGCATACATCTTCTATTTGACGTCGTTCACTTATTTAAATTCAAAACAGTTTGATTTTTTCGGACGATATTTCATTTTTTTTCAAGGTTGACCGGAATTTCGAAAAACTGGCCAGTTTCTGAAAATCTCTTTCAAAAAATAAAATAAAATACATGCGACAGTACAGCAGCCACCCACGACGAGATGCTGCGATCGACCTAGGCCGGTTTCCGAAAATCTCGTTTGAGAAAAAAAAACCTGCGACTGTATTTTTTTCTTGGTGTCTCACACTCAAATTAATTTTTCTTGGCTCGGGCAGAAAGACCGGTTTCCGGAAAATGTCAGATTTTTTTTTTCGTCTGAATTTTTCAAACAAAATTGAATTCAAAAAATTTTAGGGTCAAAATATATTTAACTTATAACTCTGCATATTTACGAGTTGCTTCCTAGTACGGTTGACAGCACACATCTTCTCAAGCAGAAGGGCGTAGGTTCGATTCCTTCCGAGTGCAGCACAGCAGCGCGTTCATTTTTTTAAATATTTCCTTCGAACTAGGATTAGAAAAATGTAATTCTCGTGAAACAGGGTTGGAACCCGCGACTTCCTGCTTCTAGCATGCCCTTCCTACGACCAGGTCACCAACAAGTTATTAACACGTGTGCATACATTTTCTATTTGACCTCGTTCACTTATTTAAATTCAAAACAATTTGATTTTTTTCGGACGGTATTTCATTGTTTCGCGAATTTCCAAAAACCGGCCGGTTTCCGAAAATCTCGTTCGAAAAAAAAAAACTGCGACAGTACAGCAGCCACCCACGACGAGCTGCTGCGATGGGACTAGCTAGGCGCCCGCCTATATAAGCATGAGGTCCGGTGCATGTATTCCACACAAGGATACAACCTGAGCTAATCAAGATGGCTTCCTCCACGCCTTACCTTGTCCTACTCTTGTGCCTCACCACTTTCCTGCAGGCATCGCTTACTGCGGCAAATTACCCGCCGCATGACCCACCGCCGCCGCCCCCGCCGTTTGAGCTGCCGGAGTCCGAGGTGAGGGAAAGGTTCTCCAAGTGGGTGATCAAGTACTCAAAGCACTACTCGTGCCAGCAGGAGGAGGAGATGCGGTTCCAAGTCTTCAAGAACAACACCAACTCCATCGCCCAATTCAACAGACAGAATCCTGGCGGTGGCGGCACCGGCGTCGGTAGTGGGTCGCAGACCCGCACCACGTTTACAGTCTTTATGAACAGGTTCGGCGACCTCACCCCCAGGGAGGTCATCCAGCAGTTCACCGGGCTCAACACCACCAGCTTCAATGCCACGTCACCCACCTACCTCCCCTACCACTCCTTCAAGCCGTGCTGCGTTGACTGGCGCTCCAGCGGCGCTGTCACCGGCGTCAAGAATCAAGGCACTTGTGGTAAGTTGTCAAGCTATACCTTCTTGCAGATTTAGTTATATATATATATATGCATGCATGGTCATGTTTGCTCAATTACTCGTGTCGTGCGGATTGATGAAATTGCAATATGGCAGGATCGTGCTGGGCGTTCGCGGCGGTGGCGGCGATCGAAGGCATGAACAAGATTAGGACAGGGGAGCTGGTGTCGCTGTCCGAGCAGGTACTCGTGGACTGCGACACCGGGAGCAACGGCTGCGGCGGCGGCCACTCAGACTCGGCTATGGCCCTCGTGGCGGCCCGTGGTGGCATCACGTCGGAGGAGAGGTACCCATACGGCGGATTCAAGGGAAAGTGCGACGTGGACAAGCTGCTGTTCGACCACCAGGCGTCCGTCAAGGGCTTCAAGGCTGTGCCACCCAACAACGAAGGTCAGCTGGCGATCGCCGTAGCCATGCAGCCCGTGACGGTGTACATTGACGCCAGCGGTTTTGAGTTCCAGTTCTACTCCGGCGGCATCTACCGTGGCCCCTGCTCCGCCAATGTGAACCACGCCGTCACCATCGTCGGCTATTGCGAGGGTCCCGGCGAGGGAAACAAGTACTGGATTGCCAAGAACTCGTGGAGCAACGACTGGGGTGACCAAGGATATGTCTACCTCGCAAAGGACGTGCCCTCGTCCACGGGCACATGTGGCCTCGCCACCTCGCCCTTCTACCCCACGGCTTGACCACAGCCAGCACTATGTGTGATATCTAAGGAATTGCTTCCGTTTCGTTGTGATAATGCAAAATTATTTTCTTACTATACTTCCCTTTAATTTGATCAATCAGTAGACCATGCGTGTAATAGCATGGCCTGAGAGTAATAAATCTTCGAGTGAATTACACTTTTTACCAGTTAATTGTGCATTTGTGACACATATTTACCGATTTAGCGGATGTTGTATCGAAATATCCCATCTAAAAAACTTTGTACCCGATTTTACTCCATTTTAGCATTTTACCTATTATTAGATATGACCCGCATGTTAGGTAGATACTTTTACAACAATGTGTATCCTCTAACCACGATCATCTCCGCACACATTTTACAATCGACACCCATGAGAGAAACATGGTACAAAGTTTTTAAAATACGGTAATCTAGACGAATGTTCATGAAATGGGGTGACTGGTGCCGCGAATGTACAAATTCGAGGTAAAAGGTGAAATCCAGTCTGAATTCCCAGATGACATGTTGGGTACGTATCGTGCTCGTGCGTTCTCTTCTATCTTTCTATTTCTCCATGGGGATATTTTTTAAATCAAATTTGCATGTGCGATGAGCATTCTTACGGTACCGTTAAAAAAGATATGAAACCTCCATTTGTTAGATTCTGATGGCTGAAGATTCATTTATACTCCGACGTAGATATATAGGAGTGCCACCTCAAAATGCCGTGGGGTACCTTGTGAAGTCGTAATCAAGAAAAATTATTGCGCCATAAGATCATCTCAGTTGCGCTCCCGTTATTATGTACGCACGCCCCCATATTTTGTTCGTTTGTGGACTTTCAAACCACTGGAAAAAATAGTGCGCTATAGCGCCGCTAATAACACGCTATAGCGTGTAGAGAATTATCTCGCTAAATAAATCAATGTACAATGCCTCGCTAATAGCGTATTTTCAAGGGCGGCGCTATTTTCTGTAGTGCGCTATTTTTTTCCTTGGTCCAAACACAGGATCTGAACCAATCGGGGCAGATGTCCCCCAAGGGTACCACCAAACGGATTGGCATTCCTCTATTTTGGCTAATTTTCGTTTATTTCTTCAAATTTTTATACTAGATGGAACAAATCTATTGCAGGGTAATTTCTAACAAACAAATTAATTAAACTAAATTTAAAACATAGAAATACTAGTTCACACAATAATTCAAATTGGAATAATTTTTTAAAAAGTTCCCAAAGAATATACTGTTTAGTTCACTACTACTCATGAAAATCAAACTATTGGTTTCCACGCACTCACACAGGGAAAAATGTCGAGGATTGTTTGTTGGGCTATCCATAGAGCTAGCAATCAACCTGAGAAAGTGTGAGGGACGCAGCAGTAAAAATCTTAGAACAAGATTGACATGGTGGTTTATCCAGGTTCGGCCCCTATATGTGGAGGTAAAGACCTACTCATGCTCATGTATATTGTGTCGGAATCTGTCCAAATGATTCCCAGGCCACGCCTTATATAGGAAAGTGTGGCCTGATTAATTACAATAATGAAACAAATAGTGAGTATTAAAACACTATGGTTACAAAAGCATCAATGTATGGTGGCGCAGAAGCGTAACACTATTCTTGAATGCTTCGTAATGTATGCTTTGGTGATGACGATCATGCACTAGTAGGAAAAAGCCTTGTGGTGGCGTGCGAAAACGGCACTTAGTGGCGTGTTTTGGACACACCACCTATTATGTGCCACTGGTAACGGTTACCAGTGGCGCGCGAGGTCACACACCACCAGTAAGGTACAGGCTGGTGGCGTGTCAGGGCATGCCACCATTAACACGAATACTAGTGGTGTGTATTAAGGGTGACACGCCACAATAGTAAATTCTGTAACAAAAAAACTGTTGCTATTATTGATTTTCTCATTAATATCACATAATTTAACAACAATATATCATATAACGTCATCAACAAGCAGCCATTAATGAGTAAAACAAGTACCAACTTATTACGGTAGCCATTCATGTCAATACAACAACAAGATAGAGTTCAACTAACATATTGCTATCAACTCACTAGCTAGAGCTAGTCCTCCTCACCATTGGAGATGTCAAAGGTAAGCCTCATCTCCAAGTGGTTGCGAGTGATCTTCCTCGGAGTGATTAGCACAGCTTGTCCAATCTGTAAATTGTGCTCCATAGAAAAATTCTTCCATCCTGTCATTTTGAAGACTATCCGGCCATCAATATCCGTGGTGTCACGAATGGTGGTGACGGCCCCTAATGAAAGGCATAATCCAACATTGCCTTCTCCCGAGATGCCAACGCTAGAAGTTATATTCTTAGGTAATTTCTAGAAAAAAGAAATAATAGAACAATGTTATACCACCACACATGCGTGATAATCACAAAATGGAGAGGGGATAAGAATTTTAGGAACATACCATCACATATTTGTTGGTGAGATTTGTGCTCGTCAAACGGGTCAGAAATGGCATTTCGATGTAGCTATTTCTTGGAGGTAGAAGGTCAAGGAGTTGGCCAACCTCATCATCATTAGGCTCAAGTCTTTGGGTCAAAACGGTATGCTCAAATGGGTCCTCGTCATTGTCAAAACATACAATACGTATCTTGGGTTGTCATGTCATGAAAAAGCAAATCATTTCTCCCACAATGAGACGGTTTTGGGTGATGAACCGTTCCCATCCTCTCCCTCCCATACTGGTCTTTGTCTGTCCTTTCTTCAATTTTAACTTGTATGTGGTGCCGCCACGCTCAAAGATCACATTATCTTCCGTTAATTTATTGATCTCCGACCAAACATTGCATGGCACAATCTATGCCACAAAAGTAGATACAAATTATAGTGTTGTGCAGTTGAAGTTTAGAATTCGTCAAACATACCATCACATTATCTTCCGTTTCTTACCACTGAAATTAAGAAATCCTCTCTCATATAGACACTGCATTGTTGTGCAGTAGATAGGTTGTTTGCGCAATTCGACATGCATATTTCACATGCCATTTCCTATTAGTGACCAAGCAAAATTTCAACTTTTCAATAGTAATATGGAAACTACACCCTCAATACTAACTAATATAATAAACCAAACACAAGATTGAATTCTACAGAACATGTTTCACCATCAAGTTCACTAGAACATCATTGAATTGACGATGAAAATTTACACTGTCACTAACTATCAAATCCACTAAATAAAATCCAACTACTATGACTACACAATGAATCAAAGCGTACCGATAGTGATGAGAGGTAATGGGGCAGGGGCGGCGGCGGCTACACGAGGAAGGCGGGTGATACGTCTCTGTCGTATCTATAATTTTTGATTGTTTCATGCCATTATTTTACAACTTCCACATACTTTTGGCAATAATTTATATGATTTTCTTGGACTAACATATTGATCCAGTGCCCAGTGCCAGTTCCTGTTTGTTCGATGTTTTTTGTTTCACAGAAAACCCATGTAAAACGAAGTCTAAATGCAATAAATTTTACAAAGATTTTTTTTGGAATATATGTGATTTTTGGGAAAAGGAATCAACACAAGACGATGCTCGAGGGAGTCACGGGCTCACACGGCGCGCCACCTACCCTAGGGGGCGCCGGGTGAGCTTGTGACTCCCTCGTAAGTTGGCTGGGGCCCTTCTTTCGCCGCAAGAAATATAATTGCCGGATAAAAATCATGTTAAAATTTCAGCCCAATCGGAGTTACAGATCTCCGGGAATATAAGAAACGGTGAATGCCTAGAAAATAGGAGCATGAAACAGAAGAGAAACAGACAGAGCGATCCAATCTCGGAGGGGCTCCTGCCCTCCGGGAGCCATGGCGGCCAAGGACCAGAGGGGAAACCCTCCTCCCATCTAGTGGGGAGGCCAAGGAAGAAGAAGAAGGAGGGGGGCTCTCTCCCCCTCTCTTCTGGTGGCGTAGGAGTGCCGCCGGGGGAACCATCGTGACGGCAATCTACAACAACAACTTCGCTACCATCAACACCTGTCTCCCCCTCTATGCAGCGGTGTAACCTCTCTGTTCCCGCTGTCATTTTTTTAGAATGGAGGCGCTTGCCCGGCCTTAATTGAGGCCCTTATAGATCCACAAGTTCACGAAAGTGCAAAGAGATCCAAAGAAAGTAAAACAGGGACCCTAGAAGCTTCGGGAGGAGGCCAGAAGACGTACGGGAGAGCCACAAGCTCACACGGCGTGCCCCTGATACGTCTCCATCGTATTGACTTTTCCAAACACTTTTGCTCTTGTTTTAGACTCTAATTGGCATGATTTGAATGAAACTAACCCGGACTGACGCTGTTTTCAGCAGAACTACCATGGTGTTGTTTTTGTGCAGAAATAAAAGTTCTCGGAATTAGACGAAACTTTTTGGAGATTTTTTATGGAATATATAAAAAATACTGGAGCGAAGATCCACAGGAGGGGACCCACCAGTGGCCCACAATCCACATGGGCGCGGCCACCCCCTAGGGCGCGTCCATGTAGCTGTTGGGGCCCACGTGGCTCCGCCGACCCTAATTCCAATGATATGTGGAGTCAGTTTCCCCGAGAAAAAAATAGAAGAAGAAGTTTCATCATGTTTTACGATACGGAGCCGCCGCCACCTCCTGTTCTTCATCGGGAGGGTAGATCTGGAGTCCGTTCGGGGCTCCGGAGAGGGGGATTCAACGCCGTCGTCGTCATCAACCATTCTCCGTCACCAATTTTATGATGCTCACCGCCGTGAGTGAGTAATTTCTTCGTTGGCTTGCTGGACGGTGATGGGTTGGATAAGATTTATCATGTCATCGAGTCAGTTTTGTTAGGGCTTGATCCCTAGTATCCACTATGTTCTGGGATTGATGTTGCTATGACTTTGCTATGCTTAATGCTTGTCACTAGGGCCCGAGTGCCATGATTTCAGATATGAACCCTTTATGTTTTCATGAATATATTTGAGTTCTTGATCCGATCTTGCAAGTTATATGCACCTATTACGTGTTATGATCCGCATACCCCAAGGTGACAATAATTGGGATTCTTTTCGGTGATTACCGTAGTTTGAGGCTTCATGTATTCACTAAGTGCTGATGCTTTGCTCCGGTTCTCTATTAAAAGGAGGCCTTAATATCCCTTAGATTTCCTTATGGACTCCGCTGCCACGGGAGGGTAGGACAAAAGATGTCATGCAAGTTCTTATTATAAGCACATATGACTATATACGGAATACATGCCTATATTACATTGATGAATTGGAGCTAGTTCTGTATCGCTCTAGGTTGTGACTGTTACATGATGAATGTCATCCAACATAATTATCCATCACTAATCCAATGTCTACGCTTTTTGCATATTGATCTTGCTAAGTTACTACTACTGTTGCTGCTGCTGTTACGATCACTATAAAACTGCTACTGTTACTGTTACCGTTACTATTGCTACTCTGTTACTACTATCAAACTATCATACTACTGTGCTACTGATCACTCTGCTACAGATATTTAGTTCTCCGGCTGTGGTTGAATTGACAACTCAACTGCTAATACTTGCAAATATTCTTTGGCTCCCCTTGTGTCGAATCAATAAATTTGGGTTGAATACTCTACCCTCGAAAACTGTTGCAATCCCCTATACTTGTGGGTTATTAGCCCCCAGGGGGGCGCCACCTGAGCTTGTGGGCCCCACGCACATTCATTTGACCTAATTCCACTTCTATAAATTCCCATAGATCCCAGACCCAACAAAGGGCCACCCGAAATAATTTTTCCACTGCCTCAAGTCTCTGTTCTTCCGTGATCCCATCTGGAGGCCTTTTCCAGTACTCTGCCGGAGGGGGAATCGATCACGGAGGGCTTCTACATCAACCTTGCTGCACCTTCGATGATGTGTGAGTAGTTTACCACAGACCTATGGGTCCATAGTGATTAGCTAGATGGCTTCTTCTCTCTCTTTGATCTTCAATACAAAGTTCTCTTCGGAGATCGATCCGATGTAATCTTCTTTTGCGGTGTGTTTCTTGGGATCCGATGAATTGTGGGTTTATGATTGGAATATTCATTGAAACTAATTGGGTCTTTTCTGAACTTTATTATGTGTGATTTATGTGTGATTGTTATAGCTATGTAATGCTTTCCGATCTATGGATTTTCTTTGGCCAAGTTGATTCGTTGATCTTTAGTGGAAGTGGTGCATAGTAGTAGGTTCAATCTTGTGGTGTCCTCACCCAGTGACAGAAGGGGTAGCGAGACACGTATTGTGTTGTTGCTACTAAGGGGAGAACGACAGGTTTTAATCATATTGCTTGGTTTTATTCTGTCTACATTATGTCATCTTGCTTAAAGCGTTACTCTATTTGTTATGAACTTAATACCATAGTTGCAGGTAGGAGTCGGTCGATTGGTGGAGTAATAGTAGTAGGCGTAGGCAGTAGTCAGTCTACTTGTCATGGACGTAAAGCCTATATACATGATCATGCCATGAATATCGTCATAACTATGTGCTTTTCTATCAATTGCCCAACAGTAATTTGTCTACCCACCGTATGCTATTTTTATAAGAGAGAAGCCTCTAGTGAGAACTAGTGCCCCCGGGTCTACTTTAATCATATTACAAAAACCAAAAATACCTTGCTTCAATTTTCTTTCTTTCTATTTACTTTGCAATTTATCGATCTACCACTACCAGATTTAATCCTGGCAATTAACGAGTACAAGGGGATTGACAGCCCTCTTGCCCGCGTTGGGTGCAAGTATTTGCTCTTGTGTGTGCAGGTACTGCTAAAGGTTGTTTGCTTGAGTCTCCGTTTGGTTCGATAACCTTGGTTCTCTACTGAGGGAAATACTATACGCTACTATATTGCTTCACCCTTCCTCTTCGAGGAAAATCCCAACACAACTCACAAGTAGCAGAAAGAATTTTTGGCGCCGTTACCGGGGAGATTTATCAAACAACTACAGGTTCCTTCTTACACATTATCATTTACTTTTTCTACTTTTATTTGCTTTTATTTGCCTTCTCCTTTTCATCTCCCTCCACTTTAAAAAAATCAGAAACAAAAAATATTTTATTTTGCTTGTTTGCTTTATTGCTTGCTTTGCCACTATGTCTTAAGAAAACACTAAGTTGTGTGACTTCTCGAATACTAATAATAATAATTTTATTAGTACTCCAATTGCTCCTCCCGCCACTAGTGCGGAGTCATATGATATTAATGCTGCATTGCTAATCTTATCATGAAAGATCAACACTACTAGGGAAAACCCTAGTAGTGGCGCGGGTTTAGAGGCTAGCAGTAGCATGGGGCCCCGCGCTACTGCTACGGTGCTACAACTAACTTTTAGCAGTAGCACGGGTGCAACCCCACGCTACTGCTAAGTCAGTTATCAGTAGCATGGGGTTGCACCCGCGCTACTGCTAAATATTAGCAACGTGTGCCTTTACCCCGCGCTACTACTATTCGTCTGTATTTCATTTCCTTTGTTTTATATCGGATTTATACACCATTATACAAGTTTTCATATAGTAGCAATTAAGAGATTATTATATCATTATGATCATGATGAGTTATTATATCATTGGGTGGAAGAAAAACGTATTAGATTCAAGTGGATGGATTCAAAGTGACCAAGTTGGATTAGTAGGACGATCCAACTAATCCAACTTGGTCACTTTGGATCCATCCACTTGAATCTAATCCGCGTTTCTTCCACCCACTGATATAATAACTCATCATGATCATAATAACAACTCATCATCATCATAATAACAACTCATCATCATCATTATCATCATAGTCATATAAGAACTAATCATCATAATAACAACTCCTCCTCATCATCATCTCATAGTCATATAACAACTCATCATTCTAACACATTCTAGCACATAACTCATCATCGTCATCATAATAACAACTCCTCCTCATCATCATAGTCATAACCAACACTAGCTAATTGTTCTTAGTGCATGATGAGTACTAGCTAGGAGCTACTCCTCTCTCAGGTAAAATATCATAAAACAGGTAAACCGGTCCATCTCCATAATGGAGAATAGAGATCCACCTGTCTCCAGCTTGTGGCTTGCGCACATTGATGTTGTCTCCAATTGGTTGCCTGCGTGCATTCATTACTTTGCTCCATTCTTTGATATTGAGCCTTTCATCTTTTAGAGAAATCAAGTATGCACTGTGGTAAGCCTTCGGCAGAGTCGGTCGTAAGCTAACCATATGCATATGACCTTCGGTAAACATCATGTCAGGCACAACCTCCTTCAGGAGCTTCTGTTGGAGAACATAATAGTAACCACAGTTAACAGAATCGTACCATTTTTTGGCAATGAAGTTACCATCATGCAACTCATGGACTAGTGGCACATATCCACTATAATTTTGGCTAATTTGATAATTGGTCTTAAAAGCCTCAATATCTTTTATAAATGAGACAAGAGATCTTTTCTCCTCACAAGTTAGCTCGGAGCCATAACTGTAGTACGTCTTGTCTACAGCCTTTCGAGTATTTCTTAAAGAAAAGAAATAAGTTGTCAATTATGAATAAACAAGTTTAGTACGGATGAACATCAAATATTTTTAAATAAACAATATAAATTACTTAACAAATTTGTTTGACAAACTCACATAGAGGTAGAACTGAAGCATATCCACATCCACCCAAATGTCGATATTATCTTCAATATCATCTTCAGGACGAATATCGAAGGTTATTTGCATATTCTCCTGAAATCCATAGGCCTTGTATAGAGCTCCCCAATTTGAGCAACCAAAATGTGAGTGATTAACTGCATTGTAGAGCTTAACCCAAAAAGCGTAACCATGTTTAGTCCTAAGGTCAGCTCTCCGCGTCTCCATATTCTCACTATCTTGGAAACCGAGCTTCTCCAAGACATACCGTCTTGCATGGCAGGGGATGCACTAGTCGAATTGTAAAAAACAGAAATTACATGTTGAAGCAAAGAAGCACAAGTCATGATTAATTACGAAAAAATACTCATCGTCGTTACGTACCGTAAACACATCGAAGGTCTCGTCCAGCTTGATGGTGAAGAACCTACATTTTTCCAGGTGAGGCCTGTCACACATACCCCTGTCGTTGCCGCCGTAATCGCACTCAGGGATCCTATCATCGTCAGACATTTCCTGTGTTCATAATTCAAAAATTATAAATTGACGGCAATTACCAGGAAATCAACACACAGATCACTATTCAGCACGGGTTGACTTTCGGTCTGTCGAGTCTTCCTTGAAAACTCTCATCTCACGTGGTGTATGTGGTGGGCACTCCCTCTCTGATATATTCGACCGTCGGTGATGGTCGCTTCCCCTCCTTCGCTCATGCATTACCAAGGTATATCACAAGAAGAAGGAGAGGAAACAACCCCCACGACAACAGTCGGGATTCTTCCTCTCTAATATTTTGACAGTATATGGTGGACACTTCCTCACAGATATTTCGACCGTCGGTGATGGTCGCTCCTCCTATCTTTCCAAAGTGCATTACACCAAAATGTCTAGCACCTGGGAAACAAGAAGAAGCACCCCCCACGACAACAGTCGGGCTTCTTCCTCTCTGAAAGTCACACAAGGAGCCCCGTGATACGTCCCCAACGTATCTATATTTTTGATTGTTCCATGCTGTTATAATATCAATCTTGGATGTTTTTATTATCATTTACAACAATTATATATCATTTTTGGAGACTAACCTATTAACCTAGTGCCCAGTGCCAGTTGCTATTTTCTGCCCTGTTTTTGTTTTACAGAAAATCAATACCAAACGAAGTCCAAATGCCATGAAACTTTTTGGAGATTTTTTATTGGACAAGATAAACATCAGAAGCTTCAGGAGAGGGCCAGAAGGTGCAGCAGTGGGCCACGAGGCACCAGGGCGTGCCCCAGGGGGGGTGGCGCGCCCTGGTACCTCGTGGGGCCCACCCAGCTCTGTTTGACCTAATTCCTGGCCTATAAATTACAGAAAAATCAGAAACCCTCAGGGGAGTCCACGATACACTTTTTCCGCCGCCGCAAGGCTCTGTTCTCGAGAGATCCCATCTGGAGGCCTTCTCCGGTACTCCACCGGAGGTGGAATCAATCACTGAGGGGCTCTACATCAACCTTGCTGCCCTTTCGATGATGCGTGAGTAGTTCACCACAGACCTTCGGGTCCATAGGCAGTAGCTAGATGGCTTCTTCTCTCTTTTTGATCTGCAATACAATGTTCTCCTGGATGTTCTTGGAGTTCTATTCGATGTAATCACTTTTTGCGGTGTGTTTGTTGGGATCCGATGAATTGTGAGTTTATGATCAGATTATCCTTGAAATTATTTGGGTCTTTGCTGCACTCTTTTATGCATGATTATTATAGCCTCATATTTCTTCTCTGATCTATTGATTTGGTTTGGCCAACTAGATTGATTCATCTTGCCATGGCAAGAGGTGCTTTGTAGTGGGTTCGATCTTGCGGTGCTCAATCCCAGTGACAGAAAGGGACATGACACGTATGTATCGTTGCTACTAAGGGTAAAAAGATGGGGTTTATTCATACGTGAGTTTATCTTGTCTACATCATGTCATCGTTCTTAAAGCATTACTCCGTTCTTATGGACTTCATACACTAGCTGCATGCTGGATAGTGGTCGATGTGTGGAGTAGTAGTAGTAGATGCAGGCAGGAGTCGGTCTACTAATCTTGGACGTGATGCCTATATACATGATCATTGCCTAGGATATTGTCATGATTATTTACTTTTCTATCAATTGCCCAACAGTAATTTGTCTACCCACCGTATGCTATTTTCTTGAGAGAAGCCTCTGGTGAAATCTATGGCCCCTGGGTCTATCTAAATCATATTACTGAAACCCTAAAAATATTGCTGCCATTTTCTTTTAGTTATTTTATTTTGTATTTTTGTTTCTATCTATCTATCTATCACATACAATTTAATCTTGCAATTTACCGCCGAGAGATTGACAACCTCTCGGTCGTGTTGGGTGCAAGGATTTGTTGTTTGTGTGTAGGTGCTGCTAACGAGGTGTTGCGTGATTCTCCTACTGGTTCGATAACCTTGGTTTCATAATCGAGGGAAATACTTATCTCTACTGTGCTGCATCATCCCTTCCTCTTCGGGGAAATACCAACGCAAGCTACCAGTAGCACCCCGACAGATTGAAAGTCAACCCGTTACATATATCGAGTAATGACATAAAAAAATGGCCTATGGTTTCCCGTAATGTCATTTAATTCATGTTCCAGCAAATCATGGGCACTCGATATTTCCTACTTTATAGCACAAGTCATGCTGGAATCCACGAAAAATTCCGGCATGACCTTTGCTAAAATAGGACAAATCCAGTGGCTGAAATTTGCCGTAACGGAAATGAATCAACATTCCGGCAAAACATAGGCCACTCGGAGGTGTTCCCTGCAAACATAGGCCACTTGGGCAAGCACATATCCTTCATTTTCGTATTTAAGCAACCAAATAGACCATGTTTACTCACTATAGACGATGGCTGTCGAGAATGCGGTTGTCGTCGGTGATCTTCTGGGCGTCATCGACCGGCTCATCGGTGATCTACCCTGCGCCACATGAGCATTCACACATGGGCATTTATATAGAAAATTTCAAACTTGGTATGCTCATTGCATTTCAATGGTTCAATTTTGACAAAAACATTGTAATATATCTTATAACCCTAACATTTCATTTGGATAGCAAGCAAAACTAAATACCCTAGTTCTTCAAGAAAGTAGGTCTCTCTCTCTCTCTCTCTAAATTTGGCAAGCATAACTTTGATGACAATGTGAGAATGACATAAATATAATTCGCAATATAATTGGCAACAACATTTTTTATTTTATTTGATACCTAAAATACTTACTATTCTATTCTATTCTAAATTTACTATTCTATTCTATTCAAAAGACCTCCATTTACTAATTTTCTATTCTATTCAAAAGACCTACATTTACTGAAAAAATTCTATTCTATTTAAAAGACCTACATTTACTGAAGATTTTCTATTCAATTCAAATAATCTACATTCTATTGTATTCGAAAAACATTAAAAAAACCTACATTCTACAAGAACAGAGGGAGAGGGTTGGAGTTAGACAGGAGGGAGGGAGGCGGGAGGAGGGCATCCAGAGGAGGAGGACGGCGGGCGGCGAGAGGAGGGAGGGAGGAGGGAGGAGGGCATCCGGAGGAGGAGGACGGCGGGTGGCTAGAGGAGGGAGGAAAGAGAGGAGGGCGGCGTGAGGAGGAGGGAGGAAGATACCTCAGGGGAGACGACGGGCGACGGCGGCGGCAGAGAGAGCGAGCGAGAGAGTGTGAGAGAGATGAGTGAGGAAGAGGTGGACGGGCCGCGGAGGAAGAGGATAAGGCTGGCTTAGCAGTAGCGCGGGGCGCGGGCCGGCGCTAGTTCTAAGCCCGTTATCTGTAGCGCGGGACTCGCAAACGGCGGTACTGCTAATCCAGGCCCACCGTGCCCCGGGGGCTAACCATAGTAGCAGCGCAGGCCGCGCAACTGACGCTGCTGCTATCATGTTACTGGTAGCGCAGGCCCAGAAACATGCGCTGCTACTACGGCCCCGCTTAACAGTAGCGCCTGTCTTTTTAACCAGCGCTGCTGCTACTTTTTACCAGCAACGCCACGTCCCAAGGCGCACTACTGCTAAGTATTAGCAGCGCGCGTGCTTAACCAGCGCTACTGCTAAGCCTCTACCTATAGGATTTTCCCTAGTAGTGCAATTTGGAGGAAACTCTAATGAAGATGCTGCATCACATCTCAATACCTTCGTAGAATTATGTGTGGATAATGATATTATTTATTTGAATTTTTTCCCTTCTCATTAAGGGACAAAGCTAAAACTTGGTTTCATCCTTACCTCGCAATAGTGTTGATTCATGGGATAAATGTAAGGGTGCTTTTATTGCGAAGTATTTTGCACCCGCTAATATTATATCTCTTAGAAATAAAATCATGAACTTTAAGCAACTTGAGCAAGAACATGTTGCACAATCTCGGGAGAGAATGAAATTAATGATCAAAAATTGTCCCACTCATGGATTAAGCTTATGGATGATAATACAGAATTTTTATGTGGGACTAAACTTTGTGTTGAGAAATCTTCTAGACTCTGCTGTAGGTGGTACCTTTATGGGAATTACATTAGGAGAAGGCACAAAGCTTCTCGATAATATGATGACAAATTATTCTCAATGGCACACCAAATGAGCTCCAACTGGTAAGAAGGCAAACTCTGTCAAAGAAGTTTCTACTTTGAGTGATAAAATGGATGATCTTATGAATATGATTACTAGTAAAACTACTCATGTTGATCCAAATGATAATCCATTATCTACTTTGATTAAGCAAAATAATGATGCTATTGATGTGAATTTTGTCGCTAGAAATAATTTCAACAACAATGCTTATAGAGGGAATTTCAACCCTATACCGTATCTCGGTAATCCCTCTAATAATTATGGTAATTCCTATGGTAATTCATGTAATAATAATAGGATACCTACTGAAATTGAGAACATCAGTAAAGAATTTATTAGTTCTCAATAGATTTTTAATGCCATGGTAAAAGAAAAAATACATAAAGTTGATGATATGGCTAGAAACATGGATAGAATTGCTCTTGATGTGGATACTCTTAAAATTAAAATTATGCCACATAAAAATTATGTTACTGAGTCTCTAAAGTCTATTCAAGTCACCATGGATGAAAGTAGAAAAAGAATTGAAAGGATTAGAGCTAAGCATGAATTCCTAGAAAAGAACTCGCACCCGGTTTTTATCATAATTATGATGAAGATATTAAAATGATTGGTGTGACACCGGTTGAATCTTTGTTTAGTAATATAAAACTTGATGAAAAAGAGACTGGAGATGAGTCAACTTTAGCTAGAAGGCGTCCCAATTTCTCGGAGGGTGACGATCATCTCTACCTAATATTAAAAGAAGGATTGTTTCTCCATTTTTTTAGTACTTCTATTTCTTTAGTACGTCCTTTATTTTTGCATCGTCCATCATTTTGTACGTCATCCATCACACTAAGAAATTCTCGATAAAAAGTTTAGCTCTCGTGGGGGATCTCATCGTCCGCCATTTTTTTACGTCGTCCATAACACTAAGAAATTCTCGCTAAAAAAGTTTTGCTCTCGTGGGGGATCGACCTCAAGACCATCCTGTTGATAGGGCACGCACTAGCCAGCCTATCAAGGAGCTCCTGTATTCTTAAATAGAGATAAAAAATATATATGTAATGGATGGATGGAAACAGTGGGCCGGCCCATCAACACTGCACAAACTCCATTGTTTTTACAAAAATACCACCTTGCCCGCTTACATAGAATTCTTCCAATTTATATATGTTTTTTAGTTTCCTGGTATTAAGGAGCTATCTTAGGAATTAAATAATCAAGGAGAAAAGAAAGGATTGAGACAAATAAATAAGGAGGACGTGCAATAAATAAAGCAAGAAAGGAATGAAGACCAGTAATAATGAAGGAAAAGAATTGAGACAAAATAAAGAAGGGAAGGAAAGAAATAAGGCAAGAAAGGAATTGAGACAAAATAAATAAAGAAAGGAAAAAAATAAGGCAAGAAAGGAATGGAGACAAAAGATAATGAAGGAAAGGAATTGAGACAATATGAAGAAAGAAAGGAATGGAGACAAAGAATAAGAAAGGAAAGGAATTCAGACAAAATAAGAAAGGGGAGTGATGACCCACAAGTATAGGGGATCAATCATAGCCCTTTCGATAAGTAAGAGTGTCGAACCCAACGAGGAGCTGAAGGAAATGATAAGCGGTTTTCAGCAAGGTATTCTCTGCAAGCGCTGAAATTATCGGTAACAGATAGTTTGATAGCAAGGTAATTCATAACAAGTAACAAGTAACAATAGTAACCAAGGTGCAGCAAGGTGGCCCAATCCTTTTTATAGCAAAGGACAAGCCGAAACGGTCTCTTATAATAAGCAAAGCGTTCTCGAGGACACATGGGAATTTCATCTAGTCACTTTCATCATGTTTGTTTGATTCGCGTTCGTTACTTTGATAATTTGATATGTGGGTGCACCGGTGCTTGGGTGCAGTTCTTACTTGAACAAGCCTCCCACTTATGATTACCCCTTCTCGCAAGCATCCGCAACTACGAAAGAAGAATTAAGATAAATCTAACCATAGCATGAAACATATGGATCCAAATCAGCCCCTTAGAGAATAGCGCATGAACTAGGGTTTAAGCTTCTGTCACTCTAGCAACCCATCATCTAATTACTACTCCACAATGCCTTCCCTTAGGCACAAAGATGGTGAAGTGTCATGTGGTCGACGTTCACATGACACCACTAAAGGAAGCAACAACATACATATCATCAAAATATTGAACGAATACCAAACTCTCATGATTACTTATAACCAAACTTCTCTCATGTCCTCAAGAACATAAGTAACTACTCACAGATCATATTCATGTTCCAGATCAGAGGAGTATTGAATAGCATCAAGGATCTGAACATATAATCTTCCACCAAATAAAACAACTAGCATCAACTACGAGATGTAATCAACACTACTAGCAACCCACAGGTACCAATTTGAGGTTTTGAGACAAAGATTGAATACAGGAGATGAACTAGGGTTTGAGATGAGATGGTGCTGGTGAAGATGTTGATGAAGATTGGTCCTCCCACGACGAGAGGATCGTTGGTGATGTCGATGGCTTCGATTTCCCCCTCCCCGAGGGAAGTTACCCCGGCGGAATCACTCCGCTGAAGAGCAAGAGTGCACCTGCCCAGGTTCCGCCTCGAGGCAGTGGCGCTTCGTCCCGAAAGTCTTCTCTTGATTTTTTCTAGGGAAAATGGCTTCATATAGGAGAAGATGGGCCCCGGAGGCCTGTCAGGGGCCCCACAAGCTTGGGGAGCACGCCGAGGGGGGTAGGGCGCGCCCCCAGGCTTGTGGCCACCTGGTGGGTCCCCCTCTGGTATTTCTTTCGCCAATATTTTTTATATATTCCAAAACAATTCTTCGTAAATTTTTAGGTCATTGGAGTTGTGCAGAATAGCTATCTTTGTGTAGCCCTCTCAGGTCCTGAATTCCAGCTACCAGCAATCTCCCTCTTCATGTGAAACTTGCAAAATAAGAGAGAAAAGGCATAAGAATTGTACCATAAAGTGAAATAATGACTCAAAACATAATAAATAACAGTAGGAAAACATGATGCAAAATGGGTGTATCAACCCCCCCAAGCTTAGACCTCGCTTGTCCTTAAGAGAAAAACCAAAATCGATAATCATGACCACATGTTTAGAGAGAGAGGTGTCGATAAAACAAAAATATGGACCTGAAAGCATCATGATCATTAATATAACAGCAATATATCATCATAAAACTTCTCATGAATAAGTGACAATTCATCCACAAGGCAAAGTATGAACCATAAATCGTATTGAAAACTAACAAACTATGATATCGATCACTGAAGCAATTGTAATTCATCATATTATCAGAAAGAGTCTATGTAAGAGCTTTGTTTGGCAAGTTCACATACTCAACTATCATTTAGTCTTCTATGATTGCTGACACTCACGGCATACTTATGGAGCAAAAGTTTCAGTCAGACACACAGAAAGATAGGGGCTTATAATTCCGCCTCCCAATTTATTTACCTCAAGGGTAATGTCAACAGTAATAATTCATGATCACCTACAATCAACTGGATATATATGCCTAGATCTTTCCCCACCACATGATGCTTGCCAAGAGAGAAAATAAAAATGGAATAGAGGAGAATACTATTGACTCTTGCGTAAAAATAAAATATAAAGTAAAGGATAGGCCCTTCGCAGAGGGAAGCGGAGGTTGTCATGCGCTTTTTTTTTGGATGTGCAAGCTCTTAAGGTAAAGGAACGTCACTTTATATTGCCCCTTGTGAAAGCAAACTTTATTATGCAGTCTGTCACTCTTATTTCTTCACCATCATAAGATCGTACAAAGCTTATTTTCCCTTACGATAAAAGATCATACATATTTTGGAGAAATTTTTATTGCTTTTGCACCGATGACAACTTACTTGACGGATCTTATTCAATCAATAGGTAGATATGGTGGACTCTCATGACATGAAACTGGGTTCAAGGGTTTTTGGATGCACAAGTAGTATCTCTACTTAGTACGAAATTTTGGCTACCAAAAGATAGGGGGCAAGCACCACTGATACGACTCCAATGTATCTATAATTTTTGATTGTTCCATGCTATTATAGTATCAATCTTGGATGTTTATTATGCAATTATATACTCCCTCCGTCTGGAAATACTTGTCCTAGAAATGGATGTATCTAGACTTATTTTAGTTATAGATACATCCATTTTATCCATTTCTAGGACAAGTATTTCCAGACGGAGGGAGTATCATTTTTTGGGACTAACCTATTAACCCAGTGCCTAGTGCCAGTTGCTGTTTTTCTGCATGTTTTTGGCTTTTTAGGTAAACAGTACCAAACGGAGTCCAAACGAAGAAAAAACTTTGGATTAATTTTTTCTGGACCAAGAGAGACCCTAGAAGCTTCGGGAGAAGACCTGAGGAGCCACGGAGGCGCCACAAGCCTGCCAGGCATGCCCCAGGGGGGTATGCATGCCTCCTAGGCTTGTGGGCCCCTCGTGGCGCCTCTTGACCTAATTCCAAGCCTATAAATTCTCAAATATTCCCAATACATCAGAGAGCTACCCGAAACACTTTTTCCGCCGCCGCAAGTCTCTGTTCCTTCGAGATACCATCTGGAGGCCTTCTCCGATACTCTGCCGGAGGTGGAATCAATCACGTAGGGCTTCTACATCAACCTTGGTGCCCTTCCGATGATGCGTGAGTAGTTTACCACAGACCTACGGGTCCATATCTAGTAGCTAGATGGCTTCTTCTCTCTCTTTGATCTTCAATACAATGTTCTCCTCGATCTTCTTGGAGATCTATTCGATGTAATCCTTTTTTGCGGTGTGTTTGTTGGGATCCGATGAATTGTGGGTTTATGATCAAATTATTCATGAATATTATGTGAGCCTCTTTTAAATTCTTATATGCATGATTGTTATAGCTTTGTATTTCTCTCTGATCTATCCATTTGGTTTGGCCAACTAGATTGATTTATCTTGCAATGGGAGAGGTGCTCTGTGATGGGTTCGATCTTGCGGTGCTCAATCCCAGTGACAGAAAGGGACATGACACGTATTTGTATCATTGCCATTAAGGATAAAAAGATGGGGTTTATTCATATTGATTGGGTTTACTTTGTCTACATCTTGTCATATTGCTTAAGGCGTTACTCCGTTTTCCATGAACTTAATACCCTAGATGCATGCTGGATAGCGGTTGATGGGTGGAGTAATAGTAGTAGATGCAAGCAGGAGTCTGTCTATTTGTCTCGGATGTGATGCCTATATACATGATCATTGCCTTGAATATCATCATAACTATGCGCTTTTCTATCTGTTGACCAACAGTTATTTGTTTACCCACCGTATGCTATTTTCAAGAGAGAAGCCTCTAGTGAAAACTATGGCCCCCGGGTCTATCTTTTATCATATATAAAATCCAAAAATACTTTGCTGCAATTTATTTACCGTTATTTTATTTTGTGTTTTATTTTATCTATCTATCACTACAAGATTTGATCCTTACAATTAACCGCCAAGGGATTGACAACCCCTTGTTTTGCGTTGGGTGCAAGTATTTGCTTTTGTGTGTGTAGGTGCTGCTAACGAGGTTCTGTGTGGTTCTCCTACTGGATTGATAACCTTGGTTCTTAACTAAGGGAAATACTTATCTCAACGGTACGGCTTCATCCTCTCCTCTTCGAGGAAATCCCAACGCAGCTCACAAGTAGCAGGAAGAATTTCTGGCTCCATTGCTGGGGAGACATCACCAAAACCTATCAAGTACGTACATGCAAACTATCATCTACCTGCATTTACTTTATTTGCCATTTGCCTCTCGTTTTCATCTCCCCCACTTTTGAAACAGTTGTACAAAAAAACAAAAATATGTCCGTTTGCCTTTTTTGCTTGCTTTCTTGTTTGCTTGCTTGTTTGGTCATGATGTCTCAAGAGAATACTAAGTTGTGTGATTTTTCCAATACTAATAATAATGATGTTATTAGTACTCCGATTGCTCCTCCCGCCACTAGTGCGGAGTCGTGTTATATTAATGCTGCTTTGCTAAATCTTTTTAAGAAAGAACAATTTTCTTGTAGTCCTAGTGAAGATGTTGCATCACATCTTAATACTTTCGTTGAATTGTGTGATATGCAAAAGAAAAAAGATGTGGATAATGATATTGTCAAATTGAAATTATTTGCATTCTCACTACGAGATCGTGCTAAAACTTGGTTTTCATCTTTACCTAGAAATAGTAATGATTCTTGGCATAAGTGTAAAGATGCCTTCATTGCCATGTATTTTCCTCCCGAAAAATTATTTCTCTTAGAAATCAAATCATGAATTTTAAGCAACTTGAGCATGAACATGTTGCACAATCTTGGGAGACAATGAAATTAATGATAAGAAATTGTCCTACTCATGGGCTAAGTTTATGGATGATCATACAAATTTTTTATGCGGGGTTAATCTTTGTTTCTAGAAATCTTTTAGATTCCACCGCGGGTGGTACCTTTATGGAAATCACGCTAGGAGAAGCTACAAAATTGCTTGATAATATTATGTCAAATTATTCTCAATGATATACCGAAAGAGCTCCCACTAGTAAGAAAAAAAATTATGTTGAGGAAATTAATACTTTGAGTGATAAGATGGATGCTCTTATGAAATTGGTTGCTAATAAAAGTTCTCATGTTTATCCTAATGATGTGCCATTGTCTACTTTGATTGAGCAAACTAAGGATGCCATTGATGTGAATTTTGTCTCTAGGAATAATTTCAGTAGCATTGCTTATAGGGGTAATTTCAATCCTAGACCGTTTCCTGGAAATTCCTCTAATAATTATGGCAATTCCTATGGTAAGTCCTATAGTAATAATAATAGGATACCCTCTGATCTTGAGAACAATATTAAATAATTTATGAATTCTCAAAAGATTTTCAATGCTATGATAGAAGAAAAAATAAGTAAATTGATGATATGGCTAGGAACATGGATAGAATTGTTCATGATGTGGATACTCTCAAAATTAAAATTTTGCCACCCAAGCATGATATTAGTGAGTCTATTAAATCTATCTATGTTTCCATTAATGCAAGTAAAGAAAGAACTGCTAGGTTGAGGGCTAAACGAGAATTTCTAGAAAAAGTGATTCCGCCTGGTTTTTATCATAACCATGATGAAGAAATTAAAATGATTGGTGTTTCCCCTATTGAATCTTTGTTTAGTAACATAAAACTTGATGATAATGGGACTAAATATGAGTCAACTTTAGCTAGAAGGCATCCCAATTGTTCAGAGGGTGATAATCTTAATGAAAAAATTGATAAAAGTGGGTTTGGGAGGTCAAAACTTTAGCTAGTGATGCACCCACTACTTTGGATTACAAGGACTTTAATTATGACAATTGCTCTTTGGTTGAATGTATTTCCTTGTTGCAATCCATGATAAACTCACCCAATGCTTATGAACAAAATAAAGCGTTTACCAAACATATCGTAGAAGCTATGATGAAAGCCTATGAAGAAAAATTAGAGATGGAGGTTTCAATACCTAGGAAATTGTATGATGAGTGGGAACCAACTACTAAAGTTAAAATTAAAGATTATGAGTGCAATGCTTTATGTGATTTGGGTGCTAGTGTTTCCACCATACCAAAAACTTTATGTGATGTGCTAGGTTTTACCAATATGGATGAATGTTCTCTTAATTTGCACTTGGCGGACTCTACTGTTAAGAAAACTTTAGGTAGAATAAATGATGTGCTTATTCTTGAAAATAGAAATTATATGCCCATTGATTTCATTGTGCTTGATATTGATTGCAATCCGTCTTGTCCTATAATACTTGGTAGACCATTCTTGCGTACCAAAGATACTATTATTGATTTGAAAGAAGGTAATATAAGATTTCAATTTCCATTAAATAAAGGGATGGAACATTTCCCTAGAAAGAAAATTAAGCCACCATATGAATCTATTATGAGGGCCACCTATGGAATTCACTTGAAAGATGACATCATTTTAAACTATGCATTACGCCTAGCTATGGGCGTAAAACAATAGCGCTTGTTGGGAGGCAAACCCATAGTTATCTTCATTTTTCTTGTTTCTTTTCTATTTTTAAATGTGCACACAATTATGCTACTGTTATGATTGTGTTTTTGTGTTTAAGTTAGTGTTTGTGCCAAGTAAAGCCTTTAGGATGATGCGGGATAATAGTTGATTTGATTCTGTGAAAAAACAGAAACTTTTACGCTCAGTCCAGAAAAATCTAAAAATCACTGGAATGTGTTTTAGCTCTGAATTGTTTTACAAATGATTGATATACAAATTTTCCACGCTGTCCTATTTATTGAGAATTTTTAGAGGTTCAGAGGTATGGTCATTATTCAGATTGCTACAGACTGTTCTGTTTTAGACAGATTTTGTTTTCACTACATAGTTTACTTGTTTTGATGAATCTATGGATTATATCGGGGGGGGGGGGGGGGGGGGGGGGGTGTAAGTCATGGATAAGTTGGAATACAGTAGGTATTATGCAATAATAAAATATGAATGGGTTCATAATAGTACCTAAAGTTTGTGATTTGATTGTTATACTAACGGATTTCATGAGGTTTCTGTTGAGTTTTGTGTGCTGAAGTTTTCAAGTTTTGAGTGAGATCACGATGGATGAAGGAATAAGGAGTGGCAAGAGCCTAAACTTGGGGATGCCCAATGCACCCCAAGTTAATATTCAAAGAGTCCCAAGCATCTAAGCTTGGGGATGCCCCGAGTGGCATCCCCTCTTTCGTCTACCAACCATCGGTAAATTACTTGGAGCTATATTTTTATTCATCACATGATATGAGTTTTGCTTGGAGCGTCGTTTATTATAGTGGTCTTTAGCTTGTTTGCTTTTTAGTTTGCCACAATCATCCCTTGCTGGACTCACCTTTTTAGAGAGACATGCATTTATTCGTGATTTGTTAAAATACTCTTTGTGCTTCACTTATATCTTTTGAGCTAGGCAGTTGCCCTAGTGCTTCACTTATATCTTTTAGAGCATGGCGGTGGTGATATTTTAAAGAAATAGTTGCACTCTCATGCTTCACTTATATATTTTTGAGAGTCTATTAAATAGTAATGGCAATTTGCACGGGTTATGAAATTGGTCCTAATATGATAGGTATTCAAGAAGGATATAATATAAAAATTCATGTAGATCACTGAATATGATAAGTTTGATTCCTTGCAATAGTTTTGCGATATTGAGGCGGTGATATGTGGGAGGTACTAGTGAATGATTGTGGTTTAGTAAGAATATTGTAGTTAAGGTTTGTGATTCCCGAAGCATGCACATATGGTCTGTCGTTATGCTAGGCAGTTGGAGCTTGATTTATTATTGATTGTCTTCCTTTGTGTGGCGGTCGGGGGCGCGCGATGGTTAACTCCTACAAACCTCCCCCCTAGGAGCATGCGTAGTAGTACTTTGCTTCGAGGGATAATAGACTTTTGCAATAAGTATGTCAGTTCTTTATGACTAATGTGAGTCCATGGATTATACTCATTTTCACCTTTCCGCAATTTGCTAGCCTCTCCGGTACCATGCATTGCCCTTTCTCACCTCAAGAATTGGTGCAAACTTCGCCGGTGCATCCAAACCCCGTGATATGATACGCTCTATCACACATAAACCTCCTTATATCTTCCCCAAAACAGCCACCATACCTACCTATTATGGCATTTCCATAGCCATTCCGAGATATATTGCCATGCAACTTCCACCGTTCCGTTTATATGACACACATCATCATTGTCATATTGCTTTGCATGATCATATAGCTGATATAGTATTTGTGGCTCAGCCACCATTCATCATTTTTTATACATGTTACGCTAGTATCATTGCACATCCTGGTACACTGCCAGAGGCATTCATATAGAGTCATATTTTTTTCTAGTATCGAGTTGTAATTTTGAGTTGTAAGTAAATAAAAGTGTGATGATAATCATTATTAGAGCATTGTCCCAGTGAGGAAAGGATGATGGAGGCTATGATTCCCCCACAAGTCGGGATGAGACTTCGGACGAAAAAAATAAAGAAAAATAAAAAAAGGCCAAAAAGAGCCCACGAAAAAAAGGAAAAAAAATAAAAGAAAAGAAAAAAAAGAAAAAAAAAGAAAAATGAGAGAAAAAGAGAGAAGGGGCAATGTGACTATCCTTTTCCACACTTGTGCTTCAAAGTAGCACCATGTTTTTCATATAGAGAGTCTCCCATGCTTTTATATTCATATACAAGTGGGAATTTTTCATTATAGAACTTTGCTTGTATATTCCGATGATTGGCTTCCTCAAATGCCCGAGGTCTTCGTTAGCAAGAAAGTTGGATGCACACCCACTTAGTTTTCATTGTTGAGCTTTTGTACACTTATAGCTCTTAGTGCATCCGTTGCATGGCAATCCCTACTCCTTGCATTGACATAAATTGCTGGGCATCTCCATAGCCCATTGATTAGCCTCGCCGGTGTGAGACTATCTTCTTTTTGGACTTCCCCTTATTAATCTCTACCACTATATTCTATTCCACCCATAATGCTATGTCCATGGCCTGCGCTCATGTATTGTGTGAGGGTTGAAAAAGCTGAAGCGCGTTAAAAAGTATTAACCAATTGCTTGGCTAAAACCGTGGTTGTTCACGATAAATATTTTGTGCTAAGTAGATGGAGCATGACAGGGCTATATGATTTTGTAGGGATAACTTTCTTTATCATTTTTATTTTGAAAGGCATGATCGTTTGTTGGTATGCCTGAGCATTGATGTCTTTATATCAAATTATAGACTATTGCTTTGCATCATTCGGATCTTAATATTCATTCTAGAAAAGAGATTACATGATGAATCTGATAGGTAGCATTCCACATCAAAAATTCTATTTTTAGCATTTACCTACTCGAGGACGAGCAGGAATTAAGCTTGGGGATGCTGATACGTATCCAACGTATCTATAATTTTTGATTGTTCCGTGCTATTATAGTATCAATCTTGGATGTTTATTATGCAATTATATATCATATTTTGGGACTAACCTATTAACCAAGTGCCCAGTGCCAGTTGCAGTTTTTCTGCATGTCTTTGGGTTTTTAGGTAAGCAGTACGAAACGGAGTCCAAACGAAGAAAAAACTTTGGATTAATTTTTTCTGGACCAAGAGAGACCCTAGAAGCTTCGGGAGAAGACCTAAGGAGCCACGGAGGCGCCACAAGCCTGCCAGGCACGCCCAGGGGGGTACGCATGCCCCCAGGCTTGTGGGCCCCTCGTGGCACCTCTTGACCTAATTCCAGGCCTATAAATTCTCAAATATTTCCAATACATCAGAGGGCCACCTGAAATACTTTTTCCGCCGCTGCAAGTCTCTGTTCCTTCGAGATCCCATCTGGAGGCCTTCTCCGGTACTCTGCCGGAGGGGGAAGCAATCACAGAGGGCTTCTACATCAACCTTGCTGCCCTTCTGATGATGTGTGAGTAGTTTACCACAGACCTACGGGTCCATAGCTAGTAGCTAGATGGCTTCTTATCTCTCTTTGATCTTCAATACAATGTTCTCCTCGATCTTCTTGGAGATCTATTCGATGTAATCCTTTTTTGCGGTGTGTTTGTTGGGATCCGATGGATTGTGGGTTTATGATCAGATTATTCATGAATATTATTTGAGTCTTTTATAAATTCTTATATGCATGATTGTTATAGCTTTGTATTTCTCTCCGATCTATCCGTTTGGTTTGGCCAACTAGATTGATTTATCCTGCATTGGGAGAGGTGCTTTGTGATGGGTTCAATCTTGCGGTGCTCAATCCTAGTGGCAGAAAGGGACATGACACGTATTTGTATCGTTGCCATTAAGGACAAAAAGATGGGGTTTATACATATTGATTGGGTTTACTTTGTCTACATCATGTCATCTTGCATAAGGCGTTACTCCATTTTCCATAAACTTAATACCCTAGATGCATGCTGGATAGCGGTCGATGGGTGGAGTAATAGTAGTAGATGCAGGCAGGAGTCGGTCTACTTGTCTCGGACGTGATGCCTATATACATGATCATTGCCTTGAATATCATCATAACTATGCGCGTTTCTATCAATTGCCCAACAATAATTTGTTTACCCACCGTATGCTATTTTCAAGAGAGAAGCCTCTAGTGAAAACTATGGCCCCCGGGTCTATCTTTTATCATATGTAAAATCCAAAACTACCTTGCGGCAATTTATTTACATTTATTTTATTTTGTGTTTTATTTTTTCTATCTATCACTACGAGATTTGATCCTTATAATTAACCGCCAAGGGATTGACAACCTCTTGTTTTGCGTTGGGTGCAAGTATTTGCTTTTGTGTGTGTAGGTGCTGCTAACAAGGTTCTGTGTGGTTCTTCTTCTGGATTGATAACCTTGGTTCTTACCTGAGGGAAATACTTATCTCTACTGCACTGCTTCATCCTCTCCTGTTCGAGGAAATCCCAACGGAGCTCACAAGTAGCAACCACATGTTAGAGGATCCATGACAATATAACTTCTATGTGAATATAAGCAAACATAACTCATTACGTTGTCTTCCTTGTCCAACATCAACTATTTGACATAGAATATTTAATGGGGGCTCACAATCATAAAAGATGTCCAAGATAGTATATCTATATGAGAGACCTCTCTTTCCTTATTACTTTTTTCATGGATTGCAACAATGACCAATGCTATGTTTGTTAACTTCCAACAAGTTTTATCAATTATACTTTTTTTATGTGAAGTCATCACTCCCCATGGGATTAGCATATGATCTTCTTTTTTATTCACTTATTTTATTTCTAAGATTGGATCTATCAAAAGTAAGACAACTCCACACAAACTGCTCTTTATTATATCACTCTCACACTCGATTACATAGATAGATAGATCACAAAGCAAACACTCGAAACTAAAGCATACTAAAACTTTATTCATCTAGATCACAAAATAACTAAGGATCAAACTAAGGTAGATAATTATGATAAAAGTGGTGGTGATACAATACCGGGGAACCTCCCCCAAGCTTGGCACAAGCCAAGGGTGGTGCCCATACCCGTGTACTCAAGTCTCCTTCTTGGGTGATGGTGGTGATGATGAGGTAGGCTTGTCCTTCGTCTTCCAAGGCATAGGCTCTCCATCATAAAAGGATAAACGTGTTTCCAAAGTCCTGAAACTTGCAGCTAAACTCATACCTTTAAACTTGGCCTCATATTCAAAAATTTGATTTTGTAAATCATAAATTTGGGCCTGAACATAATCAATCCGATCACTAAGCTTGAAGATAACGTCCCCAATATCCTTGCTATCCACCTTGTGCTCACGGATGAATTCTGTGATCATGGCGTGGTTGGCATTGAGTCCGCGCTCCACCATCCCTTGGCACTTGAAGATCTCCTGTTCCACCGCTTCCATCCTGGCCTCCTCGCTCCCGGTCTTCTTGGGCCCTTGCAAGTCCCGGATGTGAAGCACCCCCCTCACGCATCTCAATATCTTGAGGGTGTTTCATCACCTCCGGAAGGTACGGGTTGATGACCTTCTCATAGAACTTGTCCTTGGACCAACTTGGAGGCGCCATGGTGATCTAGATCTATCAGAAAAATAGCCCGAAACAAGAACATAGGAGAAAGTTGCGATACGGTGGTCAAAACATCCGAAAGAATATATAAAGATTTTTTTTCGTGCAGGACAAGTAATACGGAAGAAAAACGAAGTCAGGAAAGTCCACGAGGGAGCCACAAGCTTGGTAGGCGCACCCTGGGGGGTAGGGCGCGCCCCCCAGGCTCACTTCCTCGTGCACTTTTTGGACTATTTATTATTTTCCTTATTTTTTATATATTCTGAAATGAACAAAAAGTGCTTTTATGGAATTTTTGGAGTTGGTTCACTTACCGTACCACATACCTACTCCTTTTCAGGGTTCTGGAGCGTTCCGGAAGGTTTCCTCTATGTGCTCCTCCGGTGTCATTGTTTCAATTATATTAGTTTCAACATTAATATGCATACCTGAGATATAATGTTTAATCCTTTGCCCATTAACCACTCTCGGATTAGTGCCTTCAGAGTTGTTTATTTTAATGGCTCTGGAGCGATAAACTTCTTCGATGATGTATGGTCCTTCCCATTTAGAGGGAAGTTTTCCTGCAAAGAATCTTAAGTGAGAATTGTATAATAGAACATGGTCGCCCACTTTGAATTCCCATTTCTGAATTCTCTTATCATGCCATCTCTTAACTTTTTCATTAAACAACTTGACACTTTCATTGTCTTGTGTTCTCCATTCATCTAGTGAGCTAATATCGAATAACCTCTTTTCACCGCAAGTTTAAAATCATAGTTGAGTTCTTTAATTGACCAATAACTTTTTGTTCTAACTCAAGAGGTAAATGACATGCTTTTCCATAAACCATCTTATATGGGGACATATCCATAGGATTTTTATAAGTAGTTCTATAAGCCCATAATGCATCATCAAGTTTCTTAGACCAATTCTTTCTAGATCTATTGGCGGTCTTTTGCAAGATTAACTTTATTTCTCTGTTAGTTAATTCAACTTGACCACTAGATTGAGGATGATAAGATGATGCAATTCTATGGTTAACATCATATTTAGCAAGAAGTTTACGGAAAGCACCATGAATAAAATGTGAACCACCATCAGTCATCAATTATCTAGGGACTCCAAACCTCGGAAATATAACTTCTTTAAGCATTTTAATAGAAGTGTTATGATCAGCACTACTAGTTGGAATAGCTTCTACGCACTTAGTAACGTAATCAACAACAACTAAGATATGAGTATAACCTTTAGAGGAAGGAAAAGGTCCCATATAATCAAATCCCCAAACATCAAATGGTTCAATAACAAGTGAATAATTCATAGGCATTTCCTGATGTCTACTAATATTACCAATTCTTTGACATTCATCATAAGATAAGACAAACTTACGTGCATCCTTGAAGAGACTAGGCCAATAAAACCAGACTGTAATACCTTATGTGCAGTTCTGTCCCCAGCATGGTGTCCTCCATATGCCTCGGAGTGACACTTCCATAGGATTTGTTCCTGTTCATGCTCAGGTACACAGCGTCTAATAACACCATCTACTCCTTCTTTATATAAATGTGGGTCATCCCAGAAGTAATTTCTTAAATCAAAGCAGAACTTTTTCTTTTGTTGGTATGTGAAACTAGGTTGTATATATTTAGCAACAATGTAATTAGCATAGTCCGCATACTAAGGAGTATTACGAGAAGCATTTATAACAGCTAATTGTTCATCAGGAAAACTATCATCAATAGGCAGTGGGTCATCAAGAACATTCTCTAATCTAGACAAGTTATCAGCTACGGGATTCTCAGCTCCCTTTCTATCAATAATATGCAAATCAAATTCTTGAAGCAAAAGAACCCGCCTAATAAGTCTAGGTTTAGCATCTTTCTTTTCCATAAGGTATTTAATAGCAACAGGATCAGTGTGAATGGTAACTTTAGAATCAACAATATAAGATCTGAATTTATCACATGCAAACACATCTGCTAAAAATTATTTCTCAGTAGTAGCATAATTTCTTTGAGCACTGTCTAGAGTTTTACTAGCATAATGGATAACATTCAATTTCTTATCAAATCTTTGTCCTAGAACAGCACCAACATCATAGTCACTAGCATCACACATAATTCCAAAAGGTAAGTTCCAATCAGGTGGTTGAACAATAGGTGCAGAAATTAAGGCTTTCTTAAGTGTTTCAAAGGCTTCTATACAATCATCATAAAAAATGAATGGAACATCTTTTTGCAAAAGATTAGTAAGAGGCCTTGAAATTTTAGAGAAGTCTTTTATAAACCTTCTATAGAAACCAGCATGACCAAGGAACTTCTTATACCTTTGATATCTTTAGGACATGGCATTTTCTCAATAGCATCAACTTTAGCTTTATCAACTTCAATACCTCTTTCAGAAATTTTATGCCCAAGGACTATACCTTCATTCACCATAAAGTGGCACTTCTCCCAATTCAAGACAAGATTAGTTTCCTCACATCTCTGCAAAACTCGATCAAGGTTGCTTAAGCAATCATCAAAAGAAGTTCCTTAAACAGATAAATCATCCATGAACACCTCAACAATCTTTTCACAAAAGACAGAGAATATAGCAGTCATACATCTTTGAAAGGTAGCAAGTGCATTACAAAGACCAAAAGGCATATGTCTATAAGCATAAGTTCCAAAAGGACAAGTAAAGGTGGTTTTCTCTTGACCTTCTTGTGATACAGGTATTTGAGAAAAACCAGAATATCCATCTAGGAAGCAAAAATGTGTATGCATAGACAATCTTTCTAACATTTGATCAATAAATGGCAAGGGGTAATGATATTTTCTTGTAGCTTTATTTAATTTCCTGAAATCAATTACCATTCTATAACCAGTTTCAATTCTTGGTGGGATAAGTTCATTTTTATCATTAGGAACAACAGTAATACCTCCTTTCTTAGGAACACAATGAATAGGACTTACCCACCTACTATCAGCTATGGGATAAATTATACCTGCCTCAAGAAGCTTTAGTATTTCAGTTCTTACAACATCCTTCATTTTAGGATTCAAGCGGCGTTGATGATCGATGATAGGTTTAGCATCTGATTCCATATTAATCTTGTGCTGACATAAAGCGGGACTAATGCTCTTAAGCTCATCAAGAGTATATCCAATAGCAGCATGGTGCTTCCTCAGAGTTTTAAGTAATCTTTTTTCTTCATGCTCTGGAAGGTTAGCACTGATAATAACAGGACATATCTTCTTTTCATCAAGATAAGCATATTTAAGTGTATCAGGTAGTTGCTTTAATACAAACACAGGATCACTCTTAGGTAGAAGAGGATCTCCAAGGGTTTCAACAGGCAAATTATGTTTAAGGATAGGTGCTTGTTTAAAGAATATCTCATCTATTTCATTTCTTTCATTCATATGCATATCGTTCTCATGTTCTAGCAAATATTGTTCTAAAGGATCGGTAGGAGGTACAGCAATAGAAGCAAGACCAATATTTTCATCTTTACTAGGCAATTCTCTCATGTGGTTGTCTATGAAACTTAGAGAAATTAAATTCATGAGATATATCACCAAACTTAACTCTAACCTTTTCTTTAGCACAATCAATTTCAGCATTAACGGTATTCAAGAAAGGTCTACCAAATATAATGGGACAAAAATTATCATGTTGTGAACCAAGTACTAGGAAATCAGTAGGGTATTTGATCTTACCACACAAGACTTCAACATCTCAAACAATCCCAAGTGGTGAAATAGTATCTCTATTCGCAAGCTTAATAGTGACATTAATATCCCCAATCTCAATAGGTGCAATATCATTCATGACTTCTCGGTATAAAGAGAAAGGAATAGCACTCACACTAGCACCCATATCACATAAACCATGATAGCAGTGGTCTCCAATCTTAACAGAAACAACCGGCATGCCAACTATAGACTTGTTCTTATCTAACCTGTCTCGTTCATTTCTAACAGGTTTAGCAATTCTAGCAGCTTCTTCGCAAAAGTAAATAACATGCCCATCAAAATTATCAACTAGTAGATCTTTTACCATTGCAATATTAGGTTCAACTTTAATTTGTTCAGAAGGTCTAGGTGGCCTAACATTACTTTTATTAACCACAGTAGTAGCTTTAGCGTGTTCCTTTATCCTAACAGGGAAAGGAGGTTTCTCAATATAAGCAGTAGGCACAACTGGGTCAATATTGTAAACAATTGTTTCTTCTTTAACACTAACAGGATCTTCATTTAATTCAATAGGTGGATGAAACTTAAACCACTTCTCTTTAGGGAGATCAACATGAGCAGCAAAAGATTCACAGAAAGTAGCTACTATCTCAGAGTCAAGTCCATATTTAGTACTAAACTTATGAAAGGCATCGGTTTCCATAAAAGATTTGACACAATCAAACTTAAGATTTATACCTGACTCTTTACCTTTGTCGATTTCCCAATCTTCATAGTTGCATTTAATTCTTTCCAGAAGATCCCATTTGAATTCAATAGTCCTCTTCATAAAGGAACCAGTAGAAGAAGTATAGAGCATGGATTGATCATTATGAGAAAGCCGAGCATAAAAGTTTTGAATAATTATTTCTCTTGAGAGCTCATGATTGGGGCATGTGTGCATCATATATTTAAGCCTCCCCCAAGCTTGAGCGATACTTTCTCCTTCACGAGACCAAAAATTATATATATAATTCTGATCATGATGAACCAAATGCATAGGATAAAACGTCTGGTGAAATTCCAGCTTTAACCGGTTCCAATCCCATGTACCAGTATCATCCAATAGCCTATACCATGTCAATGCTTTTCACTCAAAAGATAAAGGGAATACCTTCTTATTAACTCCATCCTCGGATAAACCTGCAATCTTAAACAATCGACAAATTTCATCTATGTATATCAAGTACATATCAGGATGTACCTTTCCATCTCCTGCATAAAGATTAGCAAGGAGTTTCTCTATCATACCCGAAGGACTTTCATAATAAACATTTTCAGTAGGTTCAGTAGGTTGAGGAGCAACTCTCAGTGCTTCTGGTCAAGGTGAAGATACCCCGAACAAACCCCTCAAAGGATTACTTTCCATAGTAATAAGTGACAGTAAATTTCAGCACATAATATAAATGTTTCCTTACCAAATTCCACCTACCAAAGGCGCTTCAGTCCCTGGCAAATGCACCAGAAAAGAGTCTTGATGACCCACAAGTATAGGGGATCAATCGTAGTCCTTTCGATAAGTAATAGTGTCGAACCCAACGAGGAGCAGAAGTAAATGATAAGCGGTTTTCAGCAAGGTATTCTCTGCAAGCGCTGAAATTATCGGCAACAAATAATTTGATAGCTAGGTAATTCGTAACAAGTAACAAGTAAGAATAGTAACCAAGGTGCAGCAAGGTGGCCCAATCCTTTTTATAGCAAAGGACAAGCCGGAACGGTATCTTATAATAAGCAAAGCGTTCTCGAGGACACATGGGAATTTTATCTAGTCACTTTCATCATGTTTGTTTGATTCGCGTTCGTTACTTTGATAATTTGATATGTGGGTGGACCGGTGCTTGGGTGCTGTTCCTACTTGAACAAGCCTCCCACTTATGATTACCCCCTCTCGCAAGCATCCGCAACTACGAAAGAAAATTAAGATAAATCTAACCATAGCATGAAACATATGGATCCAAATCAGCCCCTTACGGAATAGCGCATAAACTAGGGTGTAAGCTTCTGTCACTCTAGCAACCCATCATCTAATTACTACTCCACAATGCCTTCCCTTAGGCCCAAAGATGGTGATGTGTCATGTAGTCGACGTTCACATTGATGGAAATATGCCCTAGAGGCAATAATAAAATTGT
The DNA here is from genome assembly GCA_011799875.1 of Thinopyrum elongatum. NCBI lineage: Eukaryota > Viridiplantae > Streptophyta > Magnoliopsida > Poales > Poaceae > Thinopyrum > Thinopyrum elongatum. The sequence goes on along the minus strand of CM022300.1, from coordinate 603,769,646 downwards.
TATTATTTTATATTTCCTTGTTCATGATAAAGGTTTATTATTCATGCTAAAATTGTATTGACCGGAAACTTAAATACATGTGTGAATACATAAACAAATACCGTGTCCCTAGTGAGCCTCTACTAGACTAGCTCGTTGATCAAAGATGGTTAAGGTTTCCTAACCATAGACATGAGTAGTCATTTGATAACAGGATCACATCATTAGGAGAATGATGTGATGGACAAGACCCATCCGTTAGCTTAGCATATGATCGTTATGTTTATTGCTACTGCTTTCTTGAATGTCAAATACATGTTCCTCAGACCATGAGATCATGCAACTCCCGGATACCGGAGGAATACCTTATGTGCTATCAAACGTCACAACGTAACTGGGTGATCATAAAGATGCTCTACAGGTATCTCCGAAGGTGTCCGTTGAGTTGGCATGGATCGAGACTGGGATTTGTCGCTCCGTGTTTCGGAGAGGTATCTCTGGGCCCTCTCAGTAATGCACATCATAAGAAGCTTGCAAGCAAAGTGACTAAGGAGTTAGTTACGGGATGATGTATTATGGAACGAGTAAAGAGTAAAGAGACTTGCCGGTAACGAGATTGAACTAGGTATGGAGATACTGACGATCCAATCTCGGGCAAGTAACATACCGACGGACAAAGGGAATTATGTATGTTGTCATTGCGGTTCGACCGATAAGATCTTCATGGAATATGTAGGAACCAATATGGGCATCCAGGTTCCGCTATTGGTTATTGACCGGAGAGGCGTCTCGGTCATGTCTACATCATTCCCGAACCCGTAGGGTCCGCACGCTTAACGTTCGTTGACGATATAGTGTTATATGAGTTATGTGAATTAGTAACTGAATGTTGTTCGGAGTCCCGGATGAGATCCCGGACATCACGAGGAGTCTCGGAATGGTCGAGAGGTAAAGATTTATATATGGGAAGTCATATTTTGGGTTCCGGAAAAAGGTGCAGTTTTTTCGGTATTGTACCGGGAAGCTTCCAGAAGGTTCCGGAGGATTCCGGAGGGGTCCGAAAGTCCACAAGTGGGTCCACCACATCCCAAGGGCTGGCATGGGCTAAGGGGAGGCGCCCTGGCTTAATTGGGCCAGGCGCACCAAGTCCTCAAAAGCCCACGCAGCTAGGGAAGGAAAAAAGGAGAGTCCTAGTAGGAATAGGATTGGACTTTGGAGTCCAAGTCCACGTGTGTACTATTCACGTGGTACTATTCATGTGGCACTATTCCTTCTACTCCAAACGCCTACACATATATAAATAGAGGAGAGGGGGCGCCCCAAACAACACACAACATTGTCTTAGCCGTGTGCGGTGCCCTCCTCCACTGTTCCGTCCCTCGGTCATATTTTCGTAGTGCTTGGGCCAAGCCCTGCGGAGATAGCATCACCATCACCGTCACCAGGCCGTCGTGCTGTCGGAACTCATCCACTACCTCACCGTTTTACTGGATCAAGAAGTCGAGGACGTCATCGAGCTGAACGTGTGCTGAATGCGAAGGTGCCGTACGTTCGGTGCTCGGTCGGTTGGATCATAAAGTTGTTCGACGACATCAACCGCGTTGTTCTAACGCTTCCACTTACGGTTTACGAGGGTACGTAGACACACTCCCCCTCTCGTAGATATGCATCTCCATGGATAGATCTTGCGTGTGCGTAGAATTTTTTTTATTTTCCATGCAACGTTCCCCAACACACATGACACCACTAAAGGAAGCAACAACATATATATCATCAAAATATCGAACGAATACCAAATTCTCATGATTACTTATAACCAGACTTCTCCCATGTCCTCAAGAACAAAATTAACTACTCACAAATCATATTCATGTTCAAGATCATAGGAGTATTGAATAGCATCAAGGATCTGAACATATAATCTTCCACCAAATAAACCAACAAGCATCAACTACAAGATGTAATCAACACTACTAGCAACCCACAGGTACCAATCTGAGGTTTTGAGACAAAGATTGAATACAAGAGATGAACTAGGGTTTGAGATGAGATGGTGCTGGTGAAGATGTTGATGAAGATTGGTCCTCCCACGATGAGAGGATCGTTGGTGATGTCGATGACTTCGATTTCCCCCTCCCGGAGGGAAGTTTCCCCGGCGAAATCGCTCCGCCGGAGAGCAAAAGTGCTCCGGCCCAGGTTCTGCCTCGAGGCAGCAGCGCTTCGTCCCAAAAGTTTTTTCTTGATTTTTTCTAGGGCAAATGGCTTCATATAAGAGAAGATGGGCCCCGGAGGCCTGCCAGGGGCGCCACAAGCTCGGGGGGCGCGCCCAGGGGGGTAGGGCACGCCCTCTAGGCTTGTGGCTGCCTGGTGAGTCCCCTTCTGGTATTTCTTTCGTCAATATTTTTTATATATTCCAAAACAATTCTTTGTAAATTTTTAGGTCATTTAGAGTTGTGCAGAATAGCTATCTCTGTTGTAGCCCTCTCCGGTCCTGAATTCCAGCTGCCGACAATCTCCCTCTTCATGTGAAACTTGCAAAATAAGAGAGAAAAGGCTTAAGAATTGTACCATAAAGTGAAATAATGACTCAAAACATAATAAATAACAGTAGAAAAACATGATGCAAAATGGACGTATCAGGGAGGAAAGAAATCTCAAGCCGGGCAAATGCGATCAGGGGCCTCAACCTAGCACAAAACACGCGTATGCATTCTGCATGTGAAAAATCTATTACGTCAGCACATCTAATGTTTTTTTACATAGTATGCTATTACGTTTGGAATTTTGGCCATCTAATGTTTTTCTTTTGCGAGTAGACCATCTAATGCTGATGATCTGCTATAATAAAGGTCAGCCAAATGAAGTTCCTAATGTTTTGCTTTTAGGTGTTATTTTCTATCATATATTTCTTTTATCTGGTCAAACCACATTGTAAATTTTCATATATGGTCCACCAAATAAATGGCTTGGTTTTGGGGAGATGTTATTTTGTCTATTTTTCTCTTTAACCAACAATGACTTCTTATATATAATAGGTTAATGTATCAATGCGAACACGGTGGCAAGTTAAATCTTCTAATGTCGACATGGGGACAAACAACTAGCACATAAAACAATGTCAGACAAGACCTCGCATGGTGTAACACGGTTACGTGTATTATAGGCTCAGTTCCAAAAATAGTATTCTCAAGATGGACTACAAGAAAAATATGTAGAAGATGTTTATGGATCAAGAAAAGAGATATCTAATTACGTCAGGGAGACCCGGATTAAAAGTCTTCACAAATTTATACAATGAAGAATTTCCATATAGTTTTCCTTAAAACAACAGTTTCAATATTTGTTTTCAATAAGACTCTTACTTGGTGGATAAACAGTGCATTCCCATTTTATACATAAGGAACTCTATGTGGAACACGTAGCTAGCAAAATTTCAAGAATAAATTTAGTGTGCACATTAATAGTTCATCTTTTAATAAAAACGCACTAATGTGGAATAAATAATTAAAAAAATAGATCATTTGATTTCCATTCTATAGAATTTATTGTATTGTGACGAAGGAACAGCGTGAAAGTAACATGACCAACATGTATCAGTTTCTTAGATTTATTAATATGCATCGGCTCGATGATATAAAAGCATATGTATGTCAGCACAGACAAAATAGCTACGAGGACGACGTGCATGATCTAATGTTGTAGATTTGAAAGAATGAAATAATATATGCATGTAAAAGATGATGTACAAGGCAAGCATGTATGGATTGGGGAAGCACGAGTTGTGGCTACAAGCCATGACGAGATTGAATAATATTTAGCAATTTCCAATACATATATAGTGAAGTTACATTGGCTTAAAAGAGCAAGCGACATATTAAATTTGTTTAAGGTGCACATGCAACGAAGCATATAAAAGACATGGTAATGAAAATACAAATACGACTATGATGAGAAGAGAAGTTGCCAACTTTTTACGTATGAACCTTGATGTAAAGTGCCTTAAAAGTTATGGTTGGAAAGGTACACCCCATGGATTTGGAGTGGAAAAGAGGAAGTCATACACCAGTCTCAGTCAGAGAAATAAGGAAGGAAATCTTTGTAATTAAAATGGAATTATATGGAGCGCATAAGAAAAAATGTCGATGACCTATTGAGATATTTAAAATGGAATCACTTGGCCATATGGAGTCCCCGGATTTTTTATACCATTGCAATGCATTTTTTTTTACAAAAACCATAGGAGTGCAAGTAATTTTTATCCCGTTGCAACGCACGGGTGTGTGGCGGACTGGAAAGAGGAGACAGGGATAGACAGAAATTACTGAGGCACGAGACGTGTAACAATGTCTCCCGTTGCAACGCACGGGCACTTCTGCTAGTAATGATAAAAATATCAAAAGTGGGTTTGAAGAGGTTAAGACTTTAGATAGTGATGTGCCCACTACTTTGGATTACAAGGACTTTAATTATGATAATTGCTTTTCGATAAGGCAAGGTTCGCCGCGCACATCCGGTGCCCATGCATGAGAGCGATGCGACAGCTAAGGCAAGGTTCGCCGCGCACATCCGGTGCTCGTGCAGGCGAGGTACGAATTATTTGGCAGGACATACAGAGCACAAAGAAAGATGAGGTAACTGCCTGTGGTTATATTAGAACGACCAGCAACTGGTGGCAATCGTTGCTAAAATTTGCAATTAATGGTGCAGAAAAGATTAGGTGGTATATATGCTGGTATGTTTGATAGGCAAGACTTCGTCATTTTAACATATTGATATGGTCATATATGTAATTTATTAGATTTGTTAATGATTATTCGGCCACTTGATAACGGAAGATAAGTTTGACATGCTCACTTACCCCCACGCGCTTTCCCTAAAGCTGCCAAACACGCTGTCAAAACTATGTAGGAAGAGTTTTTTTTAACATGCAAGTCCAGTTCTGTACTAGTCATGTAGAAGAATACAATGGAAAAGGTCATACTGTTTGAATGATCAAGTAAACATTCAAACCACCATCCTTTTAATACTCGAACAAAGGCCAGTTATGTAGTTTTGTTTAGAAGAGTATAATATGGAAAAAGTGATACTGTTTTTAAAGGTCAAGTAGACATTCACAATGTCATCCTTTAAAGTAATGGATGTAATTTTTATTATTTCTGGTGTTCGCTGTACTTCCATGATTGAAGATGAATAGATTGGAAGTTTCTCGCAAAAAAAAAGGGATACAAGACTTGCCACGTCCAACACGTCGCCGACTCGGCTGGCAACCAACACGACGCAATCCAAACTCGTACATTTCGTCCGGTTTAGACTCACACGTGACTATCTAGGACTATACTACAACTAGATTAATTACTACATTCACCTCGTTAACCTTGTTGCTTTGTCTCCATTGCTTGCACTCCGACTTTCTTCCTCATCTCGATGAACTTCTGTCGGCCGAGGGACTTGGTTAGAATGACGACAAGATGGTTGTTTGTGTTCACGTGCTGGACCTCGATCATCCCTTCCAAAATGCACTCACAGATGTGGTGGAACCGGGTATCTATGTGCTTGCTCCTCTCATGATGAACCGGATTTTTGCACAATGAGATTGCAGCTTGGTTGTCAATCTTCAATGACACCTTCTGCACCTCCTGCTTTGCAAGATCAGCTAGGAGTCTTCTTAGCCACACTACTTGACAAGCTGCCGTGCTTGCCGCTACGTATTCTGCCTCACATGAAGACAGCGCAACCACCTTTTGCTTTTGAGAATTCCAGCTGATAGGATTTGGGCCAAGGTAGAATACCATGCCCATTGTGCTTTTCTGGTCATCCACATCACCTGCCATGTCGCTATCTGAGTATCCATGAAGGACCAATCCTTCCTTTCCCTCTCTGTATGTGCAGCCAAAATTAATAGTGCCTTTCACATAGCGCAAGATTTGCTTGACCGCGCTTATGTACTCGGTTGTTGGATTCTCCATGAAATGACTCCACCATCCCGACTGAATAAGCCAAGTCAGGTCGGGTATCCACCAAATATCTTAGGCTGCCCACAATGCTTCGATACATTGTGGTGTCCACCGACGGATTTGAGCTATGCTTGCTCAGCTTGTGATGTTGGTCCATTGGAGCTTGCATCTCGTTGGAATCTGTCATGCCGCACTTATCCAATAACTTGACCGCATAAGCCGATTGACATAGGGAAATTTCTCCGAAGCTTTTCTTTACTTCGATGCCCAAGTAATAGCTGAGTAATCTTAGATCGCTCAAGCTAAAATTCTTCATCTGCGCCTTGAAACCTTCTATTTCTTGTGCGCTATCTCCGGTGATAATCAGATCATCAACATAAACCCCAACTAGTAGGTTTGAGCCTTTGGAGTTCTTTGTATAGACTGCGTGCTCGAGGGGACTTCCCTTGAACCCGAGTGAGACCAAACTTTGGTCTAACTTTGAGTTCCAAGCTCTTGGCACTTGCTTCAGCCCGTAAAGTGCCATCTTGAGCTTGTTAACTTTCCCATCTTCGCCTTTTTGCTTGTAGCCAAGGGGTTGTTCCACATACACTTCTTCTGTGAGCTCACCATTGAGGAAAGCGTATTTAACCTCCATATGATGAACCTTCCTATCCTCTTGTGTTGCCAAAGCTAGGAGCACCCTCACCGTCTCAAGTTGAGCAACTAGTGCAAACACCTCCTCATAGTCAACTCCTTGATGTTGTACATAGCCCTTTGCAACGAGTCTTTCTTGTACTTCACAATGGCACCCTTTGTATCCTTCTTTAACTTGTAAACCCACATCAAACCTATGGCCTTTTAGTTCGGAGGTCGGGTTACCAAAGTCCATGTGCCATTGCTCTTGAGCGCCTTCATCTCCTCATCCATAGCGTGCGTCCAACTAGGACTCTTGCTCGCCTCTACAAAGTTAGCCGGCTCCTCAACTCCAAGCAAACATAGTCCAGAGTACTCAACACTACTAGGGAAAACCCTATAGGTAGAGGCTTACCAGCAGCGCGGGTAAGAGGCACGCGCTACTGCTAATTTACAGCAATGCGGATAGGTAAAGCGCTCTACAGGTAGGACTGTAGCAGTAGTGCGGGACGCCTAACGGCGCTACTGCTAAGTTGTCCCCCACAATAACCACCAGGCTACCTATAGTAGCAGTGCGGCCCACTGTACCAGCGCTAGTACTAAACCGGTAGCAGTAGCGCGTGTTAAAAACCTGGCGCTGCAACTACTGCTGCACTATGCCACCTGGTGGGCCCCGCTTGGCAGCAGCGCGGGTCCACGGCATCGCGCTACTATAATGACACTTAGCAGTAGCGCTGGGTTCAGACCTGCGCTACTGCTAAGTCAACCTTATCTCTACCGTGCCCGTCCACTTCCTCACTCTCCCTCACTCACTCCCTCTACCTCTTCCTCCTTCCGCCATCGTCGCCGTCGCTGCCGCATTGCTGCCACCGTCCTCGTTAAACCACCGCCCTCCTCCCTCCCTCGATAAGCCGCCGCCGCCCTCCTTCCTCCCTCTCCCTCCTGCCTCCCTCCATCCCTCCTCCCTCCTCCCTCCTCGTACGGCTGCCCTCCTCCTCTCTCCTCCCTCCCTCTCCCTCCTGCCTCCCTCGATCCCTCCTCCTCCAAGGCTCTAAGAATCTTCTTGATGATGAATTTGTCGGTCATCTCTTCACTTCCTAAGCCGGCAATCTCATTTGTGATGAGAGCAAGCCTAGAGTACATTTCGGTGACTCCTTCACCATCCTTCATCTTGAACTTGTCAAGTTGACTTTAAAGCACATCCAACTTGGATTCCTTGACGGACTCGGTACCCTCGTGCATATCAACCAAAGTATCCCAATTTTCTTTTGCATTCTCTAGGCGGCTGATCTTTTTGAACTCCTTGGGGCACAAACTGTTGAAGAGAATGTCACATGCTTGAGCATTGTATTGCAACATCTTCAATTCTTCCGCGGTTGCTTCATGATCCGGTTCCTTACCATCCTCAAAGAATTCACCTAGCAAGCCAACACGAACAACAGCCTAAATGGCGGGGTTATGACCAAGAATATGCATTTTCATCTTATGTTTCCAACTAGCAAAGTTTGTACCATCAAAATATGGACCTCTACGGTGGTAATTTCCCTCACTAGACGCCATACTCTCCTAGGTTGTGAAACCAATGCAATGGAGACCAAAGTTCTGATACCACTTGTAGGATCGAAAGTATGTCTAGAGGGGGGTGATTAGACTACTTGACCAAATAAAAATCTATCATTTTCCCAATTTTAGTTGAGGGCAGATTTTAGCAAATACACTAAGTCAAGTATCACCCAATGTAGGAGATATGCCCTAGAGGCAATAATAAATGTTATTATTTATCTCCATGTTCATAATTATGTTTATATTCCGTGCTATAACTGCTATGGTTCTCGAGTCTGCAATAAGCACGAGGCTCAGAGGAAAACTTATATGCACGTGTGGAATAATAAATGGTAAAAATTATTCCTAGTCAAGCCTCTAAGACTGGCTCAAGTGATTGCATGATGATTACGTTTTCCTGATCATGGGCATGTCTATGCCGGCAACTTTGAGGGTACAATATTAGAAGAACATTTGTGTTGAATCGACCCGAATTGATGTTATGCTATGAGATACATTCGTCACAAGTTAATGGTTAATAACACAGAGAAAGTTAACGTTTGCATAATTCCTTAGACCATGAGAGTATTGAGTTCCTTCGTACTTGCTTTGTGAACTTTGGGGTTTGTTAAACATCATCTGTAATAGGGTGGCTATTACGGCGGCTTACGGGTTCACGGAAAGGTATGACAAGTAACTTGATTGCTCAAGATTGGGATTTGCTCTTCCGACGATGGTGAGATATTCTTTGGGCCTCTCGGTGTTACAGTATCCACCATCGTCTGGCCAGACACAATGTGATTTGATCACTGGGATGCCAAAACGCGGAAACGAGAAAAGAGAACAAAACTGGTAACGAGGTAACTGGCATAGTGGACAAATTTTTGATCCAAGGGAATGCCGATAAGTCGCGGAAAAATGTTTTCATGAATAGTGAAAAGCACTTTATGGTTACTTTATGGAAAGCCACCTATTAGGGCTTTTCCCAAAGCTTCTAGAAGGGAAGACTTGGAGGAGGGGGAACCCCTTTTGGGGGGGCCCCCATGGGGGTTGCCGGCCAAGGGAGCTCCTCCATGGAGCTCTTCTTACCTCCGCATTATGCCCTTTATGTGTGACATAAAACATGGGCATTTTGGGTTTTTCATGTGCCACCCTACCCCTTGGTTTTTTCCTATAAATAGAGGTGGAGAGGCACTCTCCACACTCACTCTTTCTCACATACAAATGCCATGCATGATCTGGATTTCTCACTCCCTCCCAGTGAAATAGTTTCGTGGAGCTGAAAGGCTGTCTGGGAGCCGAAAGCCCTGCCGGATAGCTGACACCGTATGTGTGCAACCCCGTAGAGAGGTCATAGATTCGATCTTTTCTCGTGGGGCCGTTCGAGGGTCCTCCCTAAGGGCTGTCCAAGAAACTGTCCGAGTTCGAGGGCCCTCCCGAAGGGCTGTCCGAGAAACCGTCCGAGTTCGGGGGTCCTCCGGAAGAGCTGTCGGTGACATCGTCCGGGGGGACTGTCCGACCGCCTCCCGAAGGGCTGTCCGAGGGGCAGACAAGGGAGAACATCCTCGCGGTTGGGAGGTTGTAAATCCTAGTTGCGGGGACCTGCACCGACGATCAACATCGACTCTACTTCTGCTGCACTACGAGTCGGTAATGATCAGATCAAACCTTGTATGCATCTCCATAGTGATCCTGGGCATGCTCGCTGTACCGATTTTTTTTGTTTTCTGTCGCGTTCCCTGCTACTTGTAATCTGCGTCGGTAAAATCCTTGAAGAGGAAAGGAGATGCAGTACAGTAGAGATAAGTATTTCCCTTAGTTAAGAACCAAGGTTATCAATCCAGTAGGAGACACACACACGACCTCGTTAGCAGCACCTGCACACACAAAAACCAAACACTTGCACCCAAGGCAAAACAAGGGGTTGTCAATCCCTTGGCGGTTAATTGCAAAGATTAAATCTCGTAGTGGTAGATTAATAAAGTAAAACACAAAAGTAAAATAATTACAGCAAGGTGTTTTTGTTTATATATGATGGAAAATAGACCCGGGGGTTATAGTTTTCACTAGAGGCTTCTCTCTTGAAAGTAGCATACGGTGGGTCAACAAATTACTGTTGGGCAATTGATAGAAAAGCGAATAATCATGACGATATTCAAGGCAATGATCATATATAGGCATCACGTCCGAGACAAGTAGACCGACTCCTGCCTGCATCTACTACTATTACTCCACCCATCGACCGCTATCCAGCATGCATCTAGAGTATTAAATTCATAAGAACGGAGTAACGCCTTAAGCAAGATGACATGATGTAGACAAAGTAAACTCAAGCAATATGAATAAACCCCATCGTTCCCTTAATATAAGTGAAGCATGAGAATTCATTTCTTCAAAATTTTAATCAACTCTCAAAATAATATAAGTGAAGCATGAGAGTTTATTTCTTCAAAATATAGCCACCACTGTGCTCAAAAAGATTTAAGTGAAGCACTAGAGCAACTGCCTAGCTCAAAAAATATAAGTGAAGCTCAAGGAGTATTCTAACAAATCACGAATAAATGCGTGTCTCTCTAAAAAGGTGTGTCCAGCAAGGGATGATTGTGGCAAACTAAAAAGCAAACAAGCAAAAGACCACTATAATACACGATGCTCCAAGCAAAACTCATATCATGTGATGAATAAAAATATAGCTCCAAGTAAGTTACCGATGGTTGGTAGAAGAAAGAGGGGATGCCACTCGGGGGCATCCCCAAGTTTGAACACTTGAGTCTCTTTAAATATTATCTTGGGGTGCCTCGGGCATCCCCAAGCTTAGGCTCTTGCCACTCCTTATTCCTTCATCCATCATGATCATACTCAAAACTTGAAAACTTCAGCACACAAAACTCAACAAAACCTCGTGAGATCCGTTAATGTAATAATCAAATCACAAACCATAGTTACTATTATGTACTCATTCATATTTTATAATTGCATAATAGCTATTGTATTCCAACTTCCTCATGACTCATACCCCCGATACGAACCATAGTTTCATCAAAACAAGCAAACTATGCAACGAAAATAGAATCTGACAAAAACAGAACAGTCTGTAGCAATCTGAATAAAAACCAAACTTATGTTCCTCAAAAAATTCTGAAAAATTAGGACAACGTGGAAAATTTGTATATCAATCATGTGTAAAAAATTCAGAGCTAAAACACATTCCAGTGATTTTATATTTTTCGGGACTGAGCATAAAAGTTTCTGTTTTTCACAGAATCAAAGCAACTATTATCCCACATCATCCTAAAGGCTTTACTTGGCACAAACACTAATTAAGACACAAAAACACAATCATAACAGAGGCATCATTTTGCAAAAACTCAAGGAAAAAATATAAATGATAACTATTGGGTTGTCTCCCAACAAGCTCTTTCTTTATAGCCATTAAGATAGGCTAGAGATTTCAATGATGCTCACATGAAAGATAATAATTGAAACACAAAGAGAGCATCATGTAGCATGTGAAAAACACATTTAAGTCTAACATACTTCCTACGCATAGGCATTTTATAAGCAACCAAATTATCAAGACAAGAAATATCTAGCATATGCAAGGGAAAAGAATAAAACATTGATGATCTCAACATAACGAGAGGTAATTTAGTAACATAAAAATTTCTACAACCATATTTTCCTCTCTCATAATAATTACATGTGGGATCATATTCAAATTCAACTATATAGCTATCACATAATATATTTTCTACATGATCCACATGCATAAAAGTCTTATAATCTTCCAAGATAGTGGGATTAACATCAACTAAAGTCATGATCTCTCCAAACCCACTTTTATCAAAAATTTCATAAGATTGAAAACTCTCCAAATATGTGGGATTATTTTTACCTAAAGTTGACACTCTTCCAAACCCACTTTCAATATTATTGCAAACATTATTATCAATAGCATATTCATCATGAGGCTTAAATAAATTTTCAAGATCATAAGAAGCATTATCACCCCAATCATGATCTTTGCAATAAGTAGTGGACATAACAAAATCATCATCCCCAAGCTTGTAGTTTTGCATATCATTAACACAATTGACATTAATAGAATTTATAATAACACCATTGCAATCATGCTTTTTCATTCAAGGAGCTATCATGAATCACTTTATAAATTTCTTCTTTTAACACTTCATCACAATTTTCAGATTCACGAATTTCAAGCAAAACTTCATAAAGATAATCTAGTGCACTCAACTCACTAGCAAATGGTTCATCATAATTGGATCCTTTAAAAAGATTAGCAAGAGGGTGAGGATCCATATGTCTTTACGTTTCCTTTCTATTTTTGAGTGTGCACATGAAGGCAATAAAAGCAAGCAAGCAAACGAATAAAAAGGCAAACGAAAAATATTTTTGTGTTTTCTGTAAAATCGTTTTAGAAGTGGGGGAGATGAAAACGAGAGGCAAATGGCAAATAAAGTAAATGCAAGTAGATGATAGTTTGCGTGCACTTACCTGATAGGTTGTGATGATATCTCCCTGGCAACACCGCCAGAAATTCTTCCTGCTACTTGTAATCCGCGTCGGTAAAATCCTTGAAGAGGAAAGGAGATGCAGTACAGTAGAGATAAGTATTTCTCTCAGTTAAGAATCAAGATTATCAATCCAGTAGGAGACACACACACGGCCTCGTTAGCAGCACCTGCACACACGAAAACCAAACACTTGCACCCAACGCAAAACAAGGGGTTGTCAATCCCTTGGCGGTTAATTGCAAAGATTAAATCTCGTAGTGGTAGATTAATAAAGTAAAACACAAAAGTAAAATAAAAGTAAATTAATTGCAGCAAGGTATTTTTGTTTATATATGATGGAAAATAGACCCGGGGGCCATAGTTTTCACTAGAGGCTTCTCTCTTGAAAGTAGCATACGGTGGGTAAACAAATTACTGTTGGGCAATTGATAGAAAAGCGAATAATCATGACGACATTCAAGGCAATGATCATATATAGGCATCACGTCCGAGACAAGTAGACCGACTCCTGCCTGCATCTACTACTATTACTCCACCAATCGACCGCTATCCAGCATGCATCTAGAATATTAAGTTCATAAGAACAGATTAATGCCTTAAGCAAGATGACATGATGTAGACAAAGTAAACTCAAGCAATATGAATGAACCCCATCATTTTACCCTTATTGGCAACGATACAATACGTGTCATGTCCCTTTCTGTCACTGGGATTGAGCACCGCAAGACCGAACCCATCACATTGCACCTCTCCCATTGCAAGATAAATCAATCTAGTTGGCCAAACCAAACCGATAGATCGAAGAGAAATACAAAGCTATAGCAATCATGCATATAAGAAATCAGAGATGACTCAAATAATATTCATGAATAATCTGACCATAAACTCACAATTCATCGGATCCCAACAAACACACCACAAAGAAGAATTACATCAGATTGATCTTCGCGAAGATCGCGAAGAACATGGTGTTGAAGATCAAAGAGAGAGAAGAAGCCATCTAGCTACTAGCTATGGACCCATAGGTCTGTGGTGAACTACTCACGCATCATCGGAGAGGCAGCAAGGTTGATGTAGAGGCCCTCCGTGATCGATCCCCCCTCCGGTAGAGTACCAGAAAAGGTCCCCAGATGGGATCTCAAAGAAACAGAGACTTGCGGCGGCGGAAAAAGTATTTTGGCTGGCTCTCTGTTGGTTTCCTGATTTTAGAGAATTTATAGGCTTGGAATTAGGTCAAATGGAGGTAACATGGGCCCACAAGCTACCAGGGCGCGGCCACCCCCCTGGGCGCGCCTTGGTGGCTTGTGGCCCAAGTTTCTATCATCTGGTCCTCTGTCGAAGCTTCCAGGGTCTCTTTTGTACAGAAAAAATCATCAAAATTTTTCGTGGCATTTGGACTTCGTTTGGTACTGATTTCCTAGAAAACCAAAAACAAGCAGAAAACAGCAACTGGAACTGGGCACTAGGTTAGTAGGTTAGTCCTAGAAAATGATATAAAATAGCATATAAATGCATAATAAACATCCAAGATTGATAATATAATAGCATGGAACAATGAAAAATTATAGATACGTTGGAGACGTATCATTCCCCTACACTCTACACATGGAATTCTAAGAGTATAGCAGCGGAAAGTAAAAACATTGCACATGAAAGTAAAGGAGGGGTTTAGAGATTTCAAATGCAATGGAGACATGATGATTTTTGGCATGGTTCTGATAGGTGGTACTATCGTACATCCACGTTGATGGAGGCTTCAACACACGGAGGGTAACGGCTGCGCGAGTCCACGGAGGGCTCCACCCACGAAGGATCCACGAAGAAGCAAGCTTGCCTATTCCACCATGGCTTCCGTCCACGAAGGACTAGCCTCAGTCGGGGTAGATCTTCATGAAGTAGGCGATTTCCTTCCCCTTACAAACTCCTTGGTTCAACTCCACATGATCTTGGAGGCTCCCAAGTGACACCTAACCAATCTAGGAGACACCACTCTCCAAAAGGTAATAGACGGTGTGTTGATGATGGTGTGCTTCAAATGATAGTCTCCCCAACACTCAAACACTCCCTCATAGATTTGGCTTTGGTAGGAGAAGGATTTGAGTGGAAATTAACTTGGGAAAGGCTAGAAATCAAGTTTCAAATGATTGGATTGGAATATCTTGATCTCTACACATGAGTAGGAGGTTCTCTATCAGAAAATGTATGGTGGAAGTGTAGGCACGTTCTGATGGCTCTCTTACTAGGCCACAACGCACACAACCGAGAAAGTAAGGAAGAAAGAAAAATAGCCGGCCGATACAATGGTGCCCAGGCACAACCACACACCCTAGAAGGACACCAAGCCAACATCGATTGAAAAAGAAAACCACTTGGGGTCTACTAGGTCACATCCGCGATCAAGCAACCGGAGCAGACAACGAAGCCACCACGGAAGGGGCAAGCCGACATGGGAGGCCATGCTATCACCAACACCTAGATGCCAACAGAGACAGTTGCATCCAACTCCATCGCCTAAAGGAGACCCTACTCCCGCGCATTGGGACGAGAGGGCACCGATTTGTCGTGCGATGGCTGCGCTCAACACCCTCGAGCCTGGATTAAAACTGTCGCCGAGGTTACGAAGTGAGGGCTCCGAGCACCACCCCACAGTCGAACTCGTACACCTTGAGAGCGCCACGGTCGAGGCCACGGGACCGTCAGCATGAAGAGAAGAGTCTGTCGTCTGCCACCACACCCCGACCACCAACAGGAAGGGCCTTGATCAAAAGACGGAGCCTCCAAGAAGGGAACGACGCCATAACGTCGTCACCGCCTGGTCCAGAAACGAACCAAGGGTTTTCACCTAGAGCACGGAGGAGGCGGCCAACCACAGTGTCACCTCCAAGGAGGTGAACAGCACTCAAGAGCGTCGCCATCACCGGCACCGACATCGTTGAGCAGAGCTTTCGCCTGGTATTGACCACCTACCATCCAACGACCACTATCCACACCTCACACGCACCCAGAAGGGACCGATAGAGAGGCGAGGTAGACGGATAGCGATGAGGACAGCGCTCGAAACCCATAAAGGTGAAATCTTGTCAACTTCCTGCCCTGAGCGCCTCCCACACGGGTTGCCTTGCTGCCCGTACGGCCAAGACATCACACCAGCACCTGCCAGATGGCACCCGCCGCGAAAGAACCGCCAAGCCCTCCTCCCGGAGCCGCCGCTCTGGCGTCCAAGGAGCCACCTTACCCGCTTTCCATAGAGAGATGGGCCGCAGATGTGTAGCCAACCAACCTCGCTGCCGCACCAACGCTCCACCATAGCCTGCAAACCCTCCCCTGCCAACAGCCACCAGCGCGGAGACAAAAACTGGAAAGCTCAGATCCACAAGATGTCGGGAGCGGATTTTTGGGATATTAATTTCCCAGAAAATGGCCCTTGTGCTCACCAGCCCCAGGATTACTGTTAGCTGATGAGACACCAACTTGATACAGAAATTCCAAGCAAAATACAAAATATGTAGTACAAGACCATTCTGGCCTATGAGTACAACAAATGGTCTCTAGTGGTTGATGGCGGAAGCGGTCTGCGGTTCATCAGCGTTTATGGGACTCCATTTCCCACTGGAACAGCTGACCTGGATAACTCCTATCTTCGCGAGGCTGCTGTCATCATTGCCTAGGTTCCGGAGCTGCCACCGTAGCGCTCCTCTCCAAGCAATAAATCTGGCGAAGACAATAGCCAGGGACAAGCCAGTGAGTACTTTGAATGTACTCGCAAACATTATGAACACAGGTATAATATAATAGATGGTAATCATGCTCTGAAATATTTCGTGATCACTTTGTCAGTTACGAGCTAAAATTCATGACGCACGCAGGCAGGTTATTCATATAAAACTTAAATAGACAATCAGAGAATAAGAATAAATTGTACCCAATCGGGTGTCTGAAGCGACGCCTCGAAAGGATTATAAAATACAGCATGCCTCAGTCGGGCGTCAGAGCGACGTCACATAAAGGGCTTATAAAGAAAATAAATAACAGGCATGCCACAGTCGGGCGTCTGAGCGACACCACATAAAGGGGTTATAAAGAAAATAAATAACAGGCATGCCACAGTCGGGTGTCTGAGCGACGCCACATAAAGGGCTTATAAACAAAATAAATAACTGGCATGCCACAGTCGGGTGTCTGAGCGACGCCACATAAAGGGCTTATAAAGTAAATAAATAACAAGCATGCCACAGTCGGGCGTCTGAGCGACGCCACATAAAGGGCTTATAAAGTAAATAAATAACAAGCATGCCACAGTCGGGCGTCTGAGCGACACCACATAAAGGGCTTATATGAGAATAATCACAGTGAATATCCAGGAGGTAGAACCGTCCCAGGGATACTCAATAATTCAAATAATACAAATGGTTAGTCCATAATCATATGTCACAAGTCATGATCAATGTTCTGGTTTAGCAGTTTTTTCTCCTCCGAAGACTGACACTAAGACCGACACTTGACCCATCCCAGACAGTAGTCCTTAACCATGGACACGGCTATTCGAATAGATATAACCTCTGCAGAGGGTGTACTCTTTATCCACGAGTAACGGATTCCTTTAGTCCATCGGGACTAATTTCGTTTACGGTCTTTTAATTGAAAACACACCTGACCCGCACACACCAGCTAGACTTACCGGTGTCTGGAATCACCCATGACACCCGTTAAGCAAAACTTTTAGTGGGGAGGCTACATCCTCGACTAGCATGGGATCACAAAATTTATAACGCGCGCAAATTAGGGGAGCTACCCCTCGGCTCCAACCGGAAACACCCATGCCCCCTGACCAGGTGGCATGTCTACCGGATGCAGCCGGTATCTTCCACCATGGCCTCTCTGTACGGTGTGTGCTAAGAAAGGGGTTGACAACTTACTGAACCGTACCCTACCTAAGGCAGGGACAAGTGGTAGCACGAGGCAAGTATGGGGGTTACTGGCACAAGAGTCGATCTATGGTCGTCTCAGGAGGTTTAAGTATTCCCTGCATGGTTAGCATAACAAATATATTTCACACCAACAGATAGAATCACCACCCATCATACCTCACCATGCCTTACTGAATATTCCCGTCTTAGTGAAATATCAGTAACAAGCTCGTGTCTACCCCAGACAGAGACTTTCCCGGATTCCTTCCGGTAGGTATGAAAGGCATATGAGGGTGATTACTGTCACAAGCATATCAAATTCCAACAGCAAGGAATCTTCATTATGCACACATGAGTATGATCATATCATCACTAAAAAAATACCGAATACTTCGTGTCAAGGGGGTGTCGTATTCGCATCAAACGACACACAACAAATATTATGCCGGGGTTCAGAATGCTTGCCTTCCAAGAGTTTGTAGGTGGGGTGCACTTCAATACTTTTTTGAAAGCTTTCTTCTCTCTCCTTTTCCTATTTTGAAAAATATCCATATAACACATACTTTAAAAACAGTACAAAAATTTGTCCTAAATATTTTTGAAATAAATCTTAAAATAAACTAGGTGAAATTTGAGAGAGGTAGGAAAAAGAATCAATTCATTTGGAGTTGTATTTTAAAAGATATAGCCAGTCAAAGTTTCAGTCAAAATCTGTTTTTAACAGAAAAAGAAAACGTTTCGAATGAGAATACGTTTTCGGGGCAGTGAAGACGTACTCTGGTTCTTTACGCTTTCACTTAAACCAGCGCGGGCCGGCTCGGGGTCACTGACAGTGGGTCCCTTGGGCCCACTGGTCAGGTTTGACCAGTCATCCTCCGCCTCCCCTCTCCTTTGGCCGAACGGAGGCGGAGCTCCGGCGATCCTCGCCGGCGAACGACGGCTCCTCGAGGGCATCCGAGGGCAGGGATGGATCTGCCAGTCCAGGGCGATCCTCCCGGTAGTCGCTAGGTTGGTGGGGGTGGAGGGGGTCGCCAGCGGTGAGCTTCGCGGCGGAGATGGCTTCGGGAACAATTGGGGATTTGGGCTATGGTGGCTTCCGATCATGGCTGAGGGTTTGGGCGGCTCCGCACGATCCAGGGGAGTCGGACGGTGGTGCTGGAAGGACAGGGGAGGCTCTGTTCGCGTCGCACGGCACCGGAGCGTGGCGGCGGTTGAACTGGCCGGAGACGAGGAGGACGGCCTCCCTCCGTCGATTGCTGGCTATGGGAGCTCTAGGGAGATGGCTTGAGGTCGCCTGAGGGCCTGGACGAGCTCGGGAGCTCCTTTTATAGGCGGTCGAGGTCGGTTCCCGTGACTGCGGATAAGAACGCCGGTGAACCGCCGTTCTGTAGCCAAGGGGCGCGTGGCGGCGACGGGCGCTTGCGGACGGGTTCGAGGATGAGCTCGAGCTGTTCCAGAGGCGAGCTGGCGCGCGGCTGTGGCTTGGGCGGCGCTGTCCGTGGCAGAGGCGGCTGTGGCCGGCCGCTAGCCGCCATGGCCGACCTGACGGCGGCACTGTAGGGCTCCAGGGGCTGGCTTGGAGGGCTTCGACGTGTGGACGAGGGCGGGCGTGACTCTGCAGGCGAGCAAGGGCCAGAGACACGACGCGGCGGCTCGGGCGCACGCACGTGCAAAACGTGCGCTCTGGCCGTGCCCAGAGCGTGCACGCCAACTGTTCGGCAAAATGCCAAGGCATACTAGGAGGCTTGGGTGAGGATGGGGTTTAACAGGTCTAGGTTAGAGTCATCTAGGAGCTTAGTGGACATGCTAGTTTGTCCAGAGGTGCAAGGTCACAGTGCAAAGACAAAAATCATGTCAAAACTGTCCATGCACTCAAGGTGTTTGACCGACTGCCAATGGCATCTAGGCAACTCTTGGGGTGGCCAAAATCTCCAGATCATAGTCTCTTTGGATGAATAAGAGGGTGGTAAAGTTAGTTTGGCAAAACTAGAAACTTGTTAGTGCAAGAAATTAAGAAAACCAATTCTGGTCAGAAAGTTAAGGGCATCATTTCATGGACCAAAAATCTTCCAATGGGTCCATTCTCCTGGACTTAAGGGTTTGGTAGGGAGGACTATAAGCATGAAAAAACTCATGGGCACTAGAGCAAAATAAATTAGGGTTGTAGTAGAAAATGTCAATCTGGACCAGAGAGCAAAAGTGGATGATTTGCTCAAATTTTTCAAAGAATACCAGTGGGTTTTTGCATAAAGTTGAATAATACACTACTACTAATATCCCCTATTTTTGGTGGAATTTTAAATGCATTTTATCAAAAGGTTGAAGTGTAAAAGAGACTCTAAAACTTATAAATGGTCATTTTAGGAATAATAAAGTTCAGGGCAATAATTGTAGAAATAATCCCACTGATAAGATAAATGTTTTCTTGAGGGGTATGCAAGTCCAACAATATTGTTGGAAAGATTTCACTGAGGGGAAAAACTCCAAAAGTTTCAGAAAGAATGACTCTGGAATCAAAAGATAAAACCAGAAAGTTAAAATTTAATAACCTGGCAAGATTTTAATTAATAAACCATGGCTAAATTTTTGGGGTGTTACACAAGACCCCATGGGTAATGCACCAGATCGAGGAGGAGGAACCCAGCCACGGCCAAGGACTCGCGGATCCGGCCATGAGGTAGCGCCGCCCAAGGACGCGAGGCGGTCCAGTGCACGCAGCCTACTTGCAATTATTATGAGAGAGGAACTACATCTCCACCTCTCTATGTTTCCAATACGATAAAGTTGTAAGAAACTGTTTATACCATGCATTGGCCTTTACTTGGTGTGCATGAATTGTTCTTTTATGACATGCTGATGCATAGGAAGAGAGTTAGACTTCGTAATTGCATTATATATGTTTCTTTGTGCACACTACTAAATTACAAATCATTGTTAATTAAAATTGGCTTTGATATACCTTGGGATCCGGGTGGATCAATTACTTGAGCACTTTATGCCTAGCTTAATGGCTTTTAAGAAAGTGCTGCCTGGGAGACAACCAGGAAGTTTTAGAGAGACATTTTCTTCTGTTCTGTGCTTTTAAAAAGTTTAAAAACAAAAAAATATAGAGGGGAACCTAAAACTTTTACAAAAAGAAAAGTGAAAGTGAGACAGATGAGCAATGTGGAAGTGGGGGCTAGCCTTGAACTTTGTTCATACCCATGGAAACTTTGTGAATCTTGATTACAGAAACTTTTCAACAAAAATAATTATCCCCTTGTACAAATCCATTTTATTATAAAAATAATGTGCCATGATTTACCTTTAGGATGTTTAAATTGCTTGTTTGGTGTGTGCAGTGCAAAAATAGAAACTTTTTCTGTAGTGTTTGAATTTCTATATTTTACTGGAACATAAAAAAATTCTGAAATTTTTACACAGTACTGATATGAAATTGTTTTATTTTTTCCTAATTTTTCAGAATTTTTGGAGTTACAGAAGTATATGTACCATCTGCATCTTTACAGACTGTCCTGTTTTCACAGATTGCTGTTATAGATTCTTTATTTGCTTATGTTTGAAATCTTGTTGAGCCCCATTGACTTGGGAGACATAGAATTGTGATAGCATACAGTGGATAATGTTTTATTGTAATTATACAATAATGTTACAGGAGGACATGATTGGATTTGATGCTATATGTACTAACCTCTCTAATAAAAAGTTTGGTTAAGTTTTGTGTGAATGAAGTGTTCGAAGATTGAGGAGGTATCGATATGAGAAGAATAAGGAGAGGCAAGGGTTCAAGCTTGGGGATGCCCAAGGCACCCCAAGTAAATATTCAAGGAGACTCAAGCGTATAAGCTTGGGGATGCCCCGGAAGGCATCCCATCTTTCTTCGACAATTATCGGTATGTCTCGGTTTTTGTTTTGTTCACATGATATGCGTAAATTCTTGGAGCGTTGTGTGCTTTTTATTTTTCTTTTAATAATGCACCATGCTGGTATGAGATAGTCCTTGTTTGATTTATATAATGCTTCATGCACTTCACTTATATCTTTTGAGTATGGCTTTATAGAATGCTTCATGTGCTTCACTTATAATATTTGAAGTTTGGATGCATGTTTCTTTACATTTGGAAAACCGTTATTTGTAGAATGCTCTGTTGCTTCACTTATATTTGTTAGAGCATGGGCAACCTTTTAGAGAAATAATTAAACTCTCATGCTTCACTTATATCTATTTAGAGAGTCAATAGGAATTGGTCAATCATATGGTTAGTCATAAAATCCTACATAAAACTTGTAGATTACTGAATATGGTATGTTTGATTCCTTGCAATAGTTTTGCGATATTAAGATGGTAATATGTGGGAGGTACTAGTGAATGATTGTGGTTTAGTAAGAATATTGGTGTTAAGGTTTGTGATTCCCGAAGCATGCACGTATGGTCTGTCATTATGCTAAGAAGTTGGAGCATGATTTATTTTTGATTGTCTTCCTTTGTGTGGAGGTCGGGGGCGCGCGATGGTTAACTCCTACCAACCTCCCCTCTAGGGGCAGGCGTAGTAGTACTTTTCTTCGAGGGCTAATAACTTTAGCAATAAGTATGTGAGTTCTTTATGACTAATGTGAGTCCATGGATTATACGCACTCTCACCTTTCCGCAATTTGCTAGCCTCTTCGATACCGTGCATTGCCCTTTCTCACCTCGAGAGTCGGTGCAAACTTCGCCGGTGCATCCAAACCCCATGATATGATATGCTCTATCACACATAAGCCTCCATATATCTTCCTCAAAACAGCCACCATACCTACCTATTATGGCATTTCCATAGCCATTCCGAGATATATTGCCATACAACTTCCATCATCATCATATACATGACTTGAGCATTCATTGTGATATTGCTTTGCATGATCGTAAGATAGATAGCATGATATTTTCATGGCTTGTCCGTTTTTTGATATCTTTACTACGCTAGATCATTGCACATCTTGGTACACTGCCAGAGGCATTCATATAGAGTCATCTTGTATAGTTTTTATCGAGTTGTAAGTAAATAAAAGTGTGATGATCGTCATTATTAGAGCATTGTCCCAGTGAGGAAAGGATGATGGAGACTATGATTCCACCACAAGTCGGGATGAGAGTTCGGACGAAAAAAAAAGAGAAAAAAAAGAGGCCAAAAAGAGCCCAACAAAAAAAAGAGAAAAAAAGAAAAAAAAGAAAAAAAATGAGAGAAAAAGAGAGAAGGGGCAATGTTACTATCCTTTTTCCACACTTGTGCTTCAAAGTAGCACCATGTTTTTCATATAGAGAGTCTCCTATGCTTTCACTTTCATATACTAGTGGGAATTTTTCATTGTAGAACTTGGCTTGTATATTCCGATGATGGGCTTCCTCAAATGGCCGAGGTCTTCATGAGCAAGCAAGTTGGATGCACATCCACTTAGTTTTCATTGTTGAGCTTTCATACACTTATAGCTCTTAGTGCTTCCGTTGCATGGCAATCCCTACTCCTTGCATTGACATCAATTGATGGGCATCTCCATAGCCCGTTGATTAGCCTCGTCGGTGTGAGACTATCTTCTTTTTTGACTTCCCCTTATTGATCTCTATTACCATATTCTATTCCACCCATAGTGCTATATCCATGGCTTGCGCTCATGTATTGCGTGAGGTTTGAAAAAACTGAAGCGCATGAAAAAGTATGAACCAATTGCTTGGCTAAAACCGGGGTTGTTCATGATAAGTATTTTATGTTAAGAAGATGGAGCATGACAGGGCTATATGATTTTGTAGGGATAACTTTCTTTAGCATTTTTATTTTGAAAGGCATGATTGTTTGTTGGTATGCCTGAGTATTAATGTCTTTATATCAAATTATAGACTATTACTTTGAATCACTCGTATCTTAATATTCATGCCATGATTAGATTATATGATCAAGATTATGTTAGGTAGCATTCCACATCAAAAATTATCTTTTTATCATTTACCTACTGGAGGACGAGCAGGAATTAAGCTTGGGGATGCTGATATATCTCTGTCATATCTATAATTTTTTATTGTTTCATGCCAATATTTTACAACTTTTACATACTTTTGGCAACAATTTATATGATTTTCTTGGACTAACATATTGATCCAGTGCCCAGTGCCAGTTCCTGTTTGTTGCATGTTTTTTGTTTCGCAGAAAAACCATATCAAACAAAGTCCAAACGCGATAAAAATTTACGGAGATTTATTTTGGAATATATGTGATTTTTGGGAAAAAGAATCAATGCGAGACGATGCTCGAGGGCCCCACAAGCTCGAGGGGCGCGCCCCCTACCCTGGGCGCGCCCGGCAGGCTTGTGGCGCCCCTGTAAGGAGGTTGGTTCCCTTCTTTCGCCGCAAGAAAGATAATTACCGGATAAAAATTCCCTCAATATTTCAGCCCAATCGGAGTTACGGATCTCCGGGAATATAAGAAACGGTGAAGGGCCAGAAAACAGGGGCGTGAAACAGAAGAGAAACACAGAGAGATATCCAATCTCGGAGGGGCTCCTCCCCTCCAGGAGCCATGGCGGCCATGTACCAGAGGGGAAACTCTCCTCCCATCTAGGGGGAGGCCAAGCAAGAAGAATAAGGTGGGGGGCTCTCTCCCCCTCTCTCCCGGTGACGCTGGAACGCCGCCGGGGCAACCATTGTAACAGCGATCTATACCAACAACTTCGCCGCCGTCATCACCCACTCTCTCCCCCTCTATGCAGCGGTGTAACACCTCTTCTCCCCGCTGTAATCTCTACCTAAACATGGTGCTTAATGCTACATATTATTATCGAATCATGTGTTGCCATCCTATGATGTTTGAGTAGATTCGTTTTGTCCTATGGGTTGATTGATGATCGTGATTGGTTTGAGTTGTATGTTTTATTTTGGTGCTGTCCTATGGTGCCCTCCATGTCGTGCAAGCGTGTGGGATTCCCGCTATAGGGTGATGCAATACTTTCATGATTTGCTTATAGTGGGTGGCTAGAGTGACAGAAGCTTACACCCGAGTAAGGGGGTTGTTGCGTATGGGAGTAAAGGGGACTTATTACTTAATGCTATGGTTGGGTTTTACCTTAATGATCTTTAGTAGTTGTGGATGCTTGCTAGAGTTCCAATCATAAGTGCATATGATCCAAGTACGGAAAGTATGTTAGCTCATGCCTCTCCCTCATTTAAAATTGCAATAATGATTACCGGTCCAATTATCGATTGCCTAGGGACAAATCTTTTTCTTGTGTTACAAAAGGCTTTCTACTAAACAACTAACTTTTATTATCTTGCAAATTACTCGTAGTTTTATTACTCGTAGTACTTCTAGTTTTATCTTGCAAACTAATCCCATTACACCTACAAAGTAGTTTTATTCTTGTTCTAGGTAAAGCGAACGTTAAGTGTGCGTAGAGTTGTATCGGTGGTCGATAGAACTTGAAGGGAATATTAATTCTACCTTTAGCTGCTTGTTGGGTTCGACACTCTTACTTATCGAGAAAGGCTACAAACGATCCCCTATACTTGTGGGTTATCAGACTCCGGGCGAATAAGCTCCGGTTCTTCCAGAACTAGGGGAGTCCCTTCCCCTTGGTCCCTGGCAGCTGAGGTGTGGACCTCGGCCATGGGCGTATAGGTACCACTCTATGTGTTCAACACAGGAGGGTCCGGATGAGAAGAAACTTCCCCAAGCACATCATGAGCAGGGGAGGGACGTGCGCACACTCGAGGAGCTCTTGCCAGCTCAGTCAGAGGGACGGTGCAGTCCAACTCCGCTCCGAGAAGGCGGCATTGCGGGCCGTAAAAGCAAACAATGCGGCAAATCAAGAACATGATGATTAAAATTTATTATGTACAAATGTTTCAAACAGGGTACCTTCTCGGCTGCGGTTTCTCTCTGCGCGGTGGGGAAAGCATGTCCTCGGAGGAACCAGAGCATGCAACCTTTGCGGGGGCCAAGGACCGGCTTGGCTGGGTGGCAGAGGCTTTCCGAAGCCTTTTACGAAGCCGAGGAGGGTCGTCCTCCTCGGCGTCTTCGGATGCCGCCCTCCTTCTCTTAGGGGAGGATTCCTCACCCTCCTTCTCTTCCTCCTTCTCCTTTTCTTTCTCTTCCTCCTCGTGGATGGAGGAATTGTGGGTGTTTTTGGACCTAGCATTCGAGATAGCTCTTTGGCTGCATAGGCCCTCCTTCTTCTTTGGTTCCCCCTTCTCTTCAACCGGGACCCCATATGGCTCCTCGGCTAGAAGCGCTTCAAACTGGGGGGTGTCCTGGCCTCTTTGGGCAGTGGCAC
Source organism: Thinopyrum elongatum (assembly GCA_011799875.1). Taxonomy (NCBI): domain Eukaryota; kingdom Viridiplantae; phylum Streptophyta; class Magnoliopsida; order Poales; family Poaceae; genus Thinopyrum; species Thinopyrum elongatum. The sequence goes on along the minus strand of CM022300.1, from coordinate 603,743,813 downwards.
CAGAGACCTCATCTTCCGAGCCTTCTTGCACCGAGTCTAATCATGGAATGTCAAACCAATTACTTTATTGAAAGTTGAAGAATATTGAAAGAACAGCGGCATGAGTAGAACTGTTCATACCTTGGATGGACTATTCTCGGCATCATAAATGACGTCTCCTTCCTCTTTGGGGAAGGTGTTCTTGGACGGATTGAAGAGCGACGTCCACATCCCGTCAAGGTTGGTGCGGAAGAAGTGTCACACGGTCACCTCATCCTCAGGTTTGTAACACCACAGTTGATTGGCCCTGAGTTGAAGAGGTAGGATGCGGCGATGACGCATAACGTGGACGACGTTCACCAGCTTGATGCCTTGCTCGATCACCGCCTCGAGTCTCCTTTAGAGCATCTTTACCTTGTCTGGGTTTCCCCAGTCGAGGCCCTTCTTCGTCCAGGAGACGAGCCTCTTCGGGGGCTTGGCCGTAAAAGCAGGGATCTCTTTCTGGCCTTTGGTGGGCATGTCGGTGATGTAGAACCACTCCCGCTGCCACACCTTTATTGTTTCCACAAAGGTGCCCTCTGGCCAGAGTACCTTTGGGAGTTTGCTTATCATGGCCCCACCACATTCAGCAAGTTGGGGGCCACTGCCCTTCGGCTTGACGCTAAAGATCTTCTGCCATAAACCAAAGCGCGGCTCGACGCGGAGGAACGCCACACTTATAGTGATAAAGGTGGCTATATGGAGGATTGAGTTCGGGGCAAGGTGGAGGAAGTCTAACCCACAGTAAAATAGTAATCCCCCTCACAAAGGGATGAAGAGGGAACCCCAGACCTCGGACGAATTGGTGGACAGTAACCACCCTCTCCCCTTCCTTGGGAGTGGGAATGGCGGAGTCAAAGCAGCTGGTCTCGCTCGTCACCGGGGCCGGCACTTGGCCGCTGTGGGTATGTACCCCGCAGACCGAAGCTCATGAATGGTGCCCATCATAATGGGGGAGGACACCCAGTGTCCCTTTAGCTCGGCGTCGGATGCCGCGGCTTCAGCCTCTTTTCCTTTGTCGGCCATCGCTGGTGGGGGATGCGGGAGGAGGTGGGAAGCTTGGAGATGGATCTGAGGGCACCGACGCTTTGTGAGATTTGAGCAATGGAGCAGGGGATGGAAGCGTGGGAGAAATGATTTACTGCCCTTTGCTTTTATACGTCAGTAAAAGATCAAGAGTCCCCTTGCCACGTCGTATTAGTCACTTATTCCCAACCCTCCGTGCCATTATACGCACATCGATTGAACCAATTTGTTGATAATATCCCTTAAAAACTGAGGCACGATCTCTGTATTGATGAGACATGCCAATGAATGGCAGCCGCGGGCCACGGAATATTTTCGTGATAATTGATTCCACCCCACGATATGTGATGACGGTTCGATAAAAGCTGTCAGGGTTTGAACCCTCCCACTGGTTGTGCCTACGCGGCAAGTCTTTGAGACTAAGTTAACTCAAAACCTCGGGCGTGGGTGAATACCTTCGTAAAAAAGGACCCTGTACTTTCCCCGCCGTGGATAAGGTTTAAAATAGGTGGTTGGTAAAGTTGACTAAAAAAGGAGACCCAATGGTTTGTAAGCCAATTAAAGGCTTCGTATTCAAACACGAGCTGATAAGGAAGGAACTCGCCTGCCAAGCCAAAGACATCAAGCCGAAGAGATTAGTCGGAGGATGGAGCTGCAGTGTTTGGCTTCGAAGACCAGTTCAGGGGCTACCGACGGTGTCCTTGACTAAGGGTTACTAACCTATGCGGCCCGCAGTCCATAGGCCGGGCTTATGGCTCGCCAATCACTAAAAGGAAGTACTATCGGAGCTGTGAACCTCAATGTGATCAAAATGGAAACCTCCTAAGACTTGGTGTGCACTTCAAGGATTGCTCTATAGATGGCGCATCGACAACCGACCATGTGTGTAACCTAGGTACCCCCGATGGCATATATAAGCCGAGGGGTTTAGTCTTTAGAGGAATGATTAACAGCCTTCGAGTTTAGAACACAATCATATGATCTCGAGGTAGATTATCTTGTACTCTGTACTCCATCACATCAATACAATCAAAGCAGGACATAGGGTTTTACCTCTTCGAGAGGGCCCGAACCTGGGTAAACATCGTCTCCCTTCATACCCTGTTACCATTATTCCTAGACCTACAGCTCGGGACCCCCTACCCGAGATCCGACGGTTTTAGCACCGACAAGTAGTATAAAGACAACAACATAATTTGCAGATGCAATGCATAGAACTTGTATCTATCTGATTATAGTATACTTAGTATCAAAATAACAAAACACGAACGTTGCTGATTAATAACTCTCAACATAGCATATCATGTCAATGGTGCCCCCCTCTCACACACACACATTGAAAATGAACCTACGAAGGAAGCAACGCAAACTAGATACACACATGGAAAAAATGACACTCACGCAAAAAGAAGAAGAAAACTAATCAAAGGGGGTGACTATTTGACTGGCGCCCTTTTTTGGCGTTTAGCTCTCCACCATATGATCTAAATCCAAACGCCCAACTAGGTTCTTCCGCCTATAATAAAACTAAAATTAAGACTAAAACAAATTCAAAAAATAAAGTTTTCTGAGAAAGAGTAAACTATTGGCATTGTTATTACCCTTAAAGAAGAAAAAAATGAAAACAAATCGAAGAAAAAACTTACACAAAATTTCCACCTTTTGTAACATGCAGAGTATAAGCATATAATAGTGCAATTTTTGCCCTCTAGCTAGTATAATTTACACACATATTGTATAGAAATTCCATGTATAGTTGCCCACACAAAATCAAACGCTGGAGTTTTTTCCAGGAATGAAGTAGTGGCACATTGGTATTACTCCTTAAAAAAGAAACAAAATGAAAAAACACTTAAAACAAAAACTTGCACACAATTTGAACATAAATTACGGTTCTTATAATATGCAAGAATAGTCCTATAATAGTGAAAAAATTGCACTTAAATATAATCTGCACTTATACTATATAATAATTATATGTATACACTTACATACACCCAACATCCAAATATACACATGAAGAAAAAAAGAAAACTGATCAAGAAGAAAAGAAAGAAAGAAAGAAATAGAAGCAAACACACATAAAAAATGACTATACATTTTTTAGTCACTTCTCAAATAGCAAAACCAGTATAAAACGGAAATGAAAAAAGAAGGCGATAGGGATGAGCGACGTGAAAAACAAGTTTTTTCAATTTTACTAACTACCATAACATCTCACTTACTCTGCCTAATTAATACTCCCTAGTGTGGGCCGCGTCTAGGGAGTGCATGACCAAACAAGCGTGGACGCATTGTATGCATGTCTTTCCCAAAATAGTTTGCTACATGATGCATAGTTGTGTGGCTGCAAAGCATGGATGCACGCTGTGTGCTCCAGGCAGTGGGAGAGTATCCTATGATACCGGGCCACCGGTGCTCCCGTGATACGGGCTTTCGGGCCGTCGGATCTAAGATCCAACGGGGATCTTAGATCCGACGTCCCAAAAGCCCGTAACACGGGAGCACCGTTGGCCCGGTATCACAGGAGCACCGTTGGCCCGAAAGCCCGTATCACAGGAGCACCGTTGATCATCATTATTAGAGTATTGTCCCAAGTGAGGATAAGGATGATGGAGACAATGGTTAATTTCTTTGAAACTAGATCTTATTGGCAAGGTGGGTTCATAGAGGATCAACCAAAATATTATAAGGAATACTGCTTGTCTGGATACACTTATGGATACAATAAATAAATTGAACGATTATGCTAAAAGCTTGTGCTCTATATATGACATATCTTACTGCTGTGATGAATCTTGTTGCTTTAGGAGGCATACACACCTTCTTTCCAATGTGAGTATAATGATAATGAAACCTTAGCTTCGTAAGTTAAGGGAGATTATGACTTTGATGATGTAGAACAGATTGAAGAATTTGATGCTTGGAAGGGTGCCTTTGAAATTGCCTCTTTGCTTGAAAATATTGATGATGCTCCTTACATATCCGAGAATTTTGCTATTCTTAAATATGGCTTTGGTAATTACAAGGATGTTAATGGTTATATTACTGAATATATTAAGAGAGTCTTAACTTCCAAACAAAAGACCGATACCTTGCAGGAGCCTATGGAAGAAGAAATTGCTGAATTGGAAGCTCATTGGATGAAAAAGAGGAGGAGAGTGAAGAACAAAAAAAGGAAGAATGGATTAAAAACCCATGCCAACCTTCTAATGATAGTAACTCTTTAACTCATACATTATTTGATTGCCCTCCATGCTTACCAAAGGAGGATGAGTGCTATTTGATGAATGTTATGATCCTATGGATTCTTTTGAAATATCCCTTTTTGATGAACCTGATGTTTGCTATACTTATGGGCATGATGCCCCTATGAATGAAACATATAGATATGATTTTGCTATTGTTATTGATGATAATCTTTGCTGTTGTGATGAATTTAATGATGCTCCTTAATTTATTCATACTATTAATATTCATGATAATGAGGAGTTTTACTTAGAAAATTTATATGATAATGCTCTAGATGATGGTCCTATGTTACTTAATGATATTAATTATAATGCTACTGAAAATGGGATTGGAGAGGTCTTAACTTTAGCTAGAAGGAGTCCCATACATTTTGAGAGTGATCAATCATCTTGTTATAATATTGTCAAAATTGGGTTTGGAGAGGTTATAACTTTATATAATGTTGATCGCACTATTTTGGAGAGTTATAAAATTTATGTGCTTTTAGGTCATGATGTGATAGTTATATTGTTGAGTTTGTTCATGATGCCACTGGAAATTATTATGAGAGAGGGAAATATGGTTGTAAAAATCCTCATGTTACAAAGTTTCCTCTCATTATGCTAAAAGTTCTGAAGTTGTTCTTACCTTCCTATGCATCCAAATTACAAAAAATAAATAAATTAGTTGTACTTGTTATCCAAAAACTTTTTCAAAAGAGAAGTGACTAAGAAGGTGAGGATTGATTACGTAGGGGTCGACCTTGAACACTTGTGTTCATGCCTATGGAAACAATGAAAATCTTTTCATGGAAGCTTCTCAGCTAAAAATATGTGTTTATTTTGTTTTACCAATTGTACCATAAAAATAAAGTGCCGGTTCTCAAAAAAAAGTGGCAAGAAAAGCCCGTAGTGCTTGAAAGTTTTCAGTTTTGTTTTGCTGTCCAGAAACAAATTTTATTTTTGCGCCTCACCCTAAAAAATGTTAAAAATCACCAGAACGTGCAAATGATTTTATTCTTTTTGGAGAGTAAAACTCTGGTTGTTGGCTTTCATAATCTATCTCAATCTTGCTGTTTGGAGTGACGAAATTACCTCTTTGAACCTGATCTTTACAGGCTGTTCTGTTTTGACAGATTTCTATCTTTATTTGCGTTGTCTCTTATACGAGCTTTGTTTGTGGTTTGTTTTCGTGGAAAGGTGTCACAAATGCTTAGTATACAATATCTAATATTAAATTGAGAATTTGCAAGTTGTCCCTTGATGTGTGCAAAATTGACACATCTTTATCCATGTTTAAACTGTATTTGTATCATGAAAATGATGAGAATATTACTCTACACCTGCCACTAATCATTAATGTGCAAATTTATTTGCAAATATCCTTATGATTTATTTTATTGCAGTTATGGACATGAAAATCACGAATATCAATCATTTATGAGGAGAATCAGCAGATTGGGAGTTGACCAAGCAAACCAGCTCCCGAAGTCAATAATCAGGAGCCTTAATGACCACCAGTAGGGCCGAGTGCGATTGTACCATGCGCCGTTGACACCATCAGATCAATCTAAGCAACTTCCATCAAGGGCCCTGAGGCTAATTAGCATCAGAAGGCCTTCGAAAACCTAATTCCGTCCGGCGCCATTATAAGAAAGGAAGGAAACATGTGAGTGCCTGGCTTAATAGGGATGATAGACTACTCATATTAACAAGGAATTCCTTCTTTTCAGGGAGCCCATTCAGAAAGAACTCCAAAGTTAAGCGTGCTCAGCTTGGAGCAATTTCAAGATGGGTGACCGACTGGGAAGTTGGTCCCAGGTGCGCACGAGTGAGGACAATGTGCGCTGGAAAGACTAGTGTTGATCTGTGGGGCCAGTCTAGATCCCGCCAGGAATAACGGCCAGTAACCAGTGTAACACCCCTAGTGGTTAGCCACAGTAATTCCATTTGATAATGCCAAGTCAGCATGATTAACAGTGCATGATCATCATTAGCATCATATTGCATTTCAACTCCTAAGTCAAATTCAAATTTAAATGAAAGTGAAATATGAAAGTTGTGCAACATAGAAACTAAAATGTTCAGTAAATAACACATATTGCAGAGACAATTCTAAAATTGTACCCAACATTTACTAAATTGGGTAAGTGACTCAAACCACCTCAAACAGTGGCTGAAATTAATATTTAGTAACCTTTTAAATTATTTAAAACAAATATGAAATGATGTTTTGTCCAAACTAATTTTAGGTGTTAGGGAGTAAAGCACGGGTATTTATGGACTAGGTCTTCCTTTTTACAAAAACCATTTGGGGCCCAAACAATTAGCAAACAAAAAGAAAAAAAGAAACAGAAAAGAAAAGAAAAAGGGAAAAGGCCCATTGTGCTGGGCCTAAGTCAGCACAGTGGCCGGCCCAGCCCGCCTGGCGCCTCCTCCCACCTCGCGCTGTTCACCGCCGAGCCGCAGTCGCCGCACGCGCACACCCGCGCCAGGCCCCCCCTCTCCCCGGTCGACAGCGGCCTCGACCGCGCCCACCCGCGCCTACAAGAACCCCTCCCTGACCCCGCGGACACGCCCTAGCTGCCTCCCTCTCCCTCTTCGTCGCCTCCCCACCGCACCCGACGCGGCCATGTCCAAGGGGCCGTGGTAGGCGTGGCCACCGTCGCCTGTTCGCACCGCCGTGTTGTCCGGCGGCTCTGTCGCGCACGACTACGTCGCCCCGCACCACCATTCTCCGCCCCCTTCTCAGATCCCCGCCGGCGATCTTCTTCGCCAACGGCTGCACCGGCCATCCCCCGAGCACGCGTACACGGCGACAACCACTGTGAGGCTCCCCCCTTCCTCCCCTGCTCTCTGCTCGCCCGCTCGGTAGCCGTAGTTGCTCCGCCCCGTACACATGCTCCGGCCGCCGCGGTCGCTCGTCGCCCGGCCATTTTGGTCGCCGTCTTGATGCCACACTCGCCCTGTTCGAACCGCCGTAGTTCGCTGCATCGAACGACACCCAGATCACGCGCTAACTCGCACCGAGTCGTCACCCGCATTGCTCGCCGGAGCTTTGCTCCGCCCTGCTCGCCGCTGGCCCTGCTCCGGCCACTCCCCGGCCCGGCCACCACCTCCAGCCGAACCGCGGCGCTCGCGCAGTCCCAACGGTGCCCGCGGCGTCGCAAATGGCCGGCCACATGCGAAACCGTCCCTGGCACGCGCCGGGGCGCTCCGGCCGGCCTGCCGACATGGCTGCCACGGGGGCATCCCCCTGGCCCACCCCTGGGCCCTGCCCTGGGCCGCTGACAGGTGGGCCCGTGGGGCCACTATTGACCGTTGACCTGGTCAACTGGTCTAACTAGTGGGCCCCACGGCCCTGTTAATTAACTGCTAAATAAAATGTTTAATTTAATTAATTAGTTAGAAGTCTCAATGACATGTGGGCCCCTCCTGATTAGATTAGTTTAGATTAAAAACTAACTCTGGATTAACTTTGTGACACTGACATGTGGGCCCCACTGTCAGGTTTGACTTTGGTCAACCCTCTGTTGACTGCTGACGTCAGCAATACGTCATGATGACGTCACCCCCATACTGTTCTGGATAATTCGAATTTAAATAAATATTTAAATTCCAGAAATTAATAAAACTTTAGAAAATCATATCTTTTAAACCGTAACTCCGATGAAAATAAATTATATATGAAAAATGGTCAGAAAAATCCCACGAATCCGAATACGCTACCCACATACCTGTTAGATGCCTCTAACTATCTAAACATGCAAATTTTTGCCTGTTTCAGCTAAATGAATAGTGCATGACTCGAATAAAATAATTTCAGACAAATTCCTAAAATAACTAAATGACTTAGACATGTCTTCAGGCAACCCTGCACTGCACGTTAGCGTAGCCTGCTCCGTGTTGCATATGTTTGCTCTATATTTATACTGTTTCCTCCCCCTCTTCTCTCTCGTTAGACCCCGACGCAGTTCCCGGTACCGCCGCAGCTCCGGAGCCCGAAGACACCATTGACAACCTTGCCCTTGCCGCCGAGCAACCAGGCAAGCCCCCCCTTTGATCATCCCGATATCGCCCATTCTAATTTCTCATGCTTGCATTAGAATTGCTGCTGCTACTGCTTTACCTATTCTGATGCATAGCCTGTTTATTGTAACCTGCTGTTGATAATTACCTGCTTATCCTAAACTGCTTAGTATAGGCTGGGTAGAGACCTATCAGTGACCCCACTTATCCCGACTGCCCCGCTGGATTATTCGAAGACCCGATCAACGGGATTGAAGACCAGGCCCTGGCACCGCACATCACCCCCCTTAGTTGTAACGACACTGCAGCGTTACTATCTAGTGCCGAGGGTGAAATCTCTTGTAGCACTTCTGATGTTAACTCTGTAGAGTAGCAAATCGGTCGTGGTCATCGAGGGTGATTCCTCCTTCACCGCTTCCGATAACGACGCCGTCGTACAACACCTCAAGTGTGAACCCAGCGAGGGTGATTCCTCCGAGTTCACCTTGACAGATACATCGAGTAGGAATCCAACGAGGGTGATACCTCGGATTCCCTGATGTTATGGACACACGGATAACTTTACACTGTTACTTGGAAGGCGGGTTGACCCTGGGGGGAACCCGCGTGTGATGTGAAGGCGGGTTGCCTGTATGGTGCCCGAGTGATGAATACGAGGCGTGACCGGGCATTCTTGGCCCTTGCCGCAAGTCCTCGAGACGGGGCGACGGGGTCACATCTTTCGTGAGTCTCTGCTCGTAACCGCACCCCCAAGGTACTAACGATTTGGATATGTGATTTGAGTGGGCCTCTGGCCCGATAGCACTAACCACCACGTGGGCATAGTATGGGCGTTCTGCATCATATGCATCAGCCGAAAGCTCTGTCAGACGTCCAGTTCAGTAGTGCGGCATGGAGTGATTGGCGCCATTGCGGTGGTGCTTGGATCTGGGCCATGTGCGCAACGAACCGGAGGGTGAGGGGCGATGGCCAAGACCCCCTTGCGCTTAGGATGTAGACCGGCGGGGACCTCTCTGCTGAGTTGTAGGTAGGGTTGCGATGTGTCGTTTGGCCGAGGTCGGGCATGACCCGGAAAGTGTGTCCGGCCGGAGTTAAGCGAGCGTGGTGGGTAAGTTGGTGCACCCCTGCAGGGAAGAACTAATCTATGCATAGCCGGATCCTCGGTAACGGACACTCGGAGTTGTATCCCAATCGATACAGCTAGAACTTGAGATGAGACCTGGATATATGGCTCTGGGATTGCTTCTCACAGGGAGTCGAGAAGGGATCTCAGGACGAGGTTGATGACTGTATGGCTCTGGGATTGCTTTCTCGCAGGAAGTTGAGAAAGGATCTCTGGGTGAGGTTGAGACTTAATGATACAGCTACATTATAGTGATCTGTTCTGCTCTCTCCTATTGCTGCAAGACCGCTGAAGATGCTAGTCTTCGATAGGACTAGGCCTTCTCTCTATTCTGGCATTTCTGCAGCCCAGCCCACATATACAGCCTTCTTTTGATAATGATGCATATGTAGTGTAGATCCTTGCTTGCTGAGTACTTTGGATGAGTACTCACGGTTGCTTTACTTTCTCTTTTCCCCATACCCCCACCTTGATGATACATCAGACGATGGAGTCCAGGAGGCAGATGTCCCTTCCGGAGCTTACTACCAGGAGGGTCCAGACGGCACGTACTACTGGATCGAGCCAGCCGACCAGGAGTAGGATCGGAGGTTCCCAGGCAGGAGGCCTTGTGCCTTTCGATCGTAGTGTTTTCTTTTGCCCCGCCTTCTAAAGGGCCTTTCTATGCTTTCTTTTATGTCTGTACTCAGATATCTGATGCTTCCGCTGACACTTGTACGCAAGCTTTTGTATTCGAGCCCTCGAGGCCCCTGGCTTGTAATATAAAGCTTGTATGACTTTATTTATGTTTTAGAGTTGTGTTGTGATATCTTCCCATGAGTCCTTAGGCTTGATCATGTGCATTTGTGTGTATGATTAGTGCACGATTAAGCCGGGGGCATCACAAGTTGGTATCAGAGCCGACTGACTGTAGGAACCCCCCCTCTTTCCAACTCCTTGGCCGAAGTTGAGTCTAGTGGTTCGAAAACTGTTTTACTAACTTGGCTGTGTGGCTTACGGGCCCACGTCACCAAATGGGTGGTATTAGGATCTTTTTACTCCTCGACCTTTACTCTGGGACTCTAATCTCTCTTCTATTCGGGTTAAATAAATTTTACTAACGCCGACACTTAGGATCTCATAACTCCTGTCTGCCCGGAGAGCTGGATATCTATGCGATTTCCCTGTCATTGATCTGATTAGTCTGAAAATCATTTTCCTTTCCATTGTTTTGTTTAACCTTTCTCTCTGAGTTGTGTTAAACTTCTCATTGTCATTTGACCGACCTGAATTTCCTCTGTCTCAGATGGACCGTTTGTTCCCACCGCGTCCTACGACACAGCTTGTGCTTCGCATTTGGGCTCGTGATGCCCCTGGGTTTCCAGCTGTCCTGATCGCTCTCATGACCAGACTTGGCTACCGCTGGTACCCCGAGTACATGGTCTACGAGGATTACCGCGAGTTCAACCAGGAGCAGTATCATGCTGATGTTCGTATCTATGATCGGCAAGATGACTCCGACACCGAGCTGCACCTTTTCCACGGTATCGGCGTGACGATTGAGATGGCAGTACACGATGACGCCTACTCTGCTGTCGCACTTCTCCGAGGAGAGTTCAACGATGTCTTTGATGACTCTGAGTTCCGATACATTCCTTATGCCCCTGCTGGAGATGCTACTGGATACTACACAGCTATCTGTGCCCCGTACGAGCCTCGTCGCTATGACCCGCGCATACTGATTCAGTGCACTCAGGCTCTGGATCGCACTGTTCGGGCTCTTGCCGTCGAGTTGGTTGCCACTCGAGCTCGTCTCTATGATGCTATGACGCAGTTGCTACCCGCTGTTCGTGCAGGGATACATCCGGAGCACATCCTTTACCCGCGGAGGACTCAGATGTATGCTGGTATTGATTGGCCTGCTGTTGGACGTCACACACCTGCACGTGGACCTCTTCTTACAGCTCGAGACCGGGTTCTGCATCAGAGTGCGCATGGAGCGCAGGAGCCTTCCGCGACCAACATTCGTCGTTCGCACGTGCAATTACCCCATTACGGTGGTTTTTCCCGACGTTGATGTAGCCTTTGCTATGCCTTGTTGTGTACTTCCTTACCGCGTGCCTGCGTGCCGCCTAGTATGTCTAGCCTTTAATTTGCGTCGTTATGCTGTCCGCATGTACCCGACTTTGAGTATGGATCTGTAAGTCTTAACTGACTACTATTATGTATCTGTTTCACTACTTAATTGTTGTCGAGTTACATCATGCTTGTCGCTAAACAATCACAATTACTTTTACTAAACTACCCCCTATTGATACTCAGCAGGATGGTTAGACCAGGTGGTCGTGGTCGTGGTTGTGGTCATGCCCCTGAACACCCGCCACCGCTAGACTATATGGCAGCCATGATGCAACAGTTCGAGCTCAACCGCCAGTTCATGACTGGAATTATGGCTCAGTTTCCGCATCAGAACAACCAGAACCAGAACCCTCCTTCAATGACTCTGCTGGAGTTTATGCGACTTAACCCCACTCACTTCCGCAACTCTGAGAAGCCACTGGATGCTGATGACTGGCTCTGCGACATCACTCATGAGATGGAGTCTGCTAATGTCGCCCCTGTCAACTTTGTCGCCTTCGCATCCTTTTTCCTAAAGGGACCCGCTGCTCAGTGGTGGGACTCACACAAGCGTACACTGCCAGCTGGAACAGTCATTACCTGGAATGAGTTCCTGGCTGCTTTCCGTGCACGTTACATCCCCCAGGCAATTATGGAATGAATGAAGAACCAGTTCTGCAACCTCACTCAGGGAAACAAGACTGTCGAAGCATATCAGCGAGAATTTCTTGACCTCTCCCGCTATGCAGAAGAAGACATCACCACAGATGCCCGTAGACAAGAGAAGTTCCGTAATGGACTACACCCAGACCTCGAGCTTGCCCTTGCTGCTCAAGACTTCAACGACTTTTCAACTCTGGTGAACAAGGCTATTATGGTTGAGACCGCTCAGATAAAGCATAAGGACTCGCAGAAGCGCTATCGCGATGCTGGCTCATCTTCGGGCTCAGCACATAAGCGTCGGGTCTGGATTCCCAACAATGTGTTCCGTCCCAATACCTCTGCGCCAAAGAACGACTATGCTGCACCACGTCTGCCTCCTCCACCACCGAGGCAGCCAAGAGCTCAAACTATTCAAAACAATGCTCCTCTTCTTCCTGAAGATGGCCTATGCTTCAAGTGCCGCAAACCAGGTCACCAGGCTAAAGACTGTCGCCAGGCTCAGAACCAGTTGGCTTTACCTCGTACTGGCCGTGGCAATGATCGTGGCAACAATCAGGCACGTAACGATAATACTGGGTCTGCTGCACAAGGTCGTGGACACACTTACAACATTGACATTGAAGAAGTCCAGGATCATCCTGCTACTGTGATGGGTACCTTTTCCTGTTAACTCAGTACCTGCTTCTGTTTTATTTAATTCAGGAGCATCACATTCATTCATCTCTGGAAAACTTGCATCCACGCATGGCATTCAATTTGAGAATATCCTTACTCCGTTAGTCATTGAAACTCCCATAGGTCATTGTCATTCCGACGTGATAGCACCCGACGTTACCATCAAAATTCAAGAGTTGGAGATCCGAATACCCCGAACTTTTCCCTTCTACCTCTAAATTCTAGGGACAAGAATTCTTGTTAGTAGAGGAGATTTGTAACACCCCCAGTGGTTAGCCACAGTAATTCCATTTGATAATGCCAAGTCAGCATGATTAACAGTGCATGATCATCATTAGCATCATATTGCATTTCAACTCCTAAATCAAATTCAAATTTAAATGAAAGTCAAAAATGAAAGTTGTGCAACATAGAAACTAAAATGTTCAGTAAATAACACATATTGCAGAGACCATTCTAAAATTGTACCCAACATTTACTAAATTGGGTAAGTGACTCAAACCACCTCAAACAGTGGCTGAAATTAATATTTAGTAACCTTTTAAATTATTTAAAACAAATATGAAATGATGTTTTGTCCAAACTAATTTTAGGTGTTAGGGAGTAAAGCACTGGTATTTATGGACTAGGTCTTCCTTTTTACAAAAACCATTTGGGGCCCAAACAATTAGCAAACAACAAGAAAAAAAGAAACAGAAAAGAAAAAAAAAGGGAAAAGGCCCACTGTGCTGGGCCTAAGTCAGCACAGTGGCCGGCCCAGCCCGCCTGGCGCCTCCTCCCACCTCGCGCTGTTCACCGCCGAGCCGCTGTCGCCGCACGCGCACACCCGCGCCAGGCCCCCCCTCTCCCCGGTCGACAGCGGCCTCGACCGCACCCACCCGCGCCTACAAGAACCCCTCCCCGACCCCGCGGCCACGCCCTAGCTGCCTCCCTCTCCCTCTTCGTCGCCTCCCCACCGCACCCGACGCGGCCATGTCCAAGGGGCCGTGGTAGGCGTGGCCACCGTCGCCTGTTCGCAACGCCGTGTTGTCCGGCGGCTCTGTCGCGCACGACTACATCGCCCCGCACCACCATTCGACGCCCGAGGGCCCTTCTCCACTGCAGCTGCTCCGCCCCCTTCTCAGATCACCGCCGGCGATCTTCTTCGCCAACGGCTGCACCGGCCCTCCCCCGAGCACGCGTACACGGCGACAACCACTGTGAGGCTCCCCCCTTCCTCCCCTGCTCTCTGCTCGCCCGCTCGGTAGCCGTAGTTGCTCCGCCGCGTAGGCATGCTCCGGCCGCCGCGGCCGCTCGTCGCCCGGCCATTTCGGTCGCCGTCTTGGTGCCACACTCGCCCTGTTCGAACCGCCGTAGTTCGCTGCATCGAACGATGCCTAGATCACGCGCTAACTCGCACCGAGTCGTCACCCGCATCGCTCGCCGGAGCTTTGCTTCGCCCTGCTCGCCGCTGGCCCTGCTCCGGCCACCATCTCCAGCCGAACCGCGGCACTCGCGCGGTCCCAACGGTGCCCGCGGCGTCGCAAATGGCCGGCCACATGCGAAACCCGCGGCTCGCCAGCGCTCTGCCGCCGTCCCTGGCATGCGCCGGGGCGCTCCGGCCGGCCTGCCGACGTGGCTGCCACGGGGGCATCCCCCTGGCCCACCCCTGGGCCCCGCCCTGGGCCGCTGACAGGTGGGCCCGTGGGGCCACTGTTGACCGTTGACCTGGTCAACTGGTCTGACTAGTGGGCCCCACGGCCCAGTTAATTAACTGCTAAATAAAATGTTTAATTTAATTAATTAGTTAGATGTCTCAATGACATGTGGGCCCCTCCTGATTAGATTAGTTTAGATTAAAAACTAACTCTGGATTAACTCTGTGACACTGACATGTGGGCCCCACTGTCAGGTTTGACTTTGGTCAACCCCCTGTTGACTGCTGATGTCAGCAATACGTCACGATGACGTCACCCCCATACTGCTCTGGATAATTCAAATTTAAATAAATATTTAAATTCCAGAAATTAATAAAACTTTAGAAAATCATATCTTTTAAACCGTAACTCCGATGAAAATAAATTATATATGAAAAATGGTCAGAAAAATCCCACGAATCCGAATACGCTACCCACATACCTGTTAGATGCCTCTAACTATCTAAACATGCAACTTTTTGCCTGTTTCAGCTAAATGAATAGTGAATGACTCGAATAAAATAATTTCAGACAAATTCCTAAAATAACTAAATGACTTAGACATGTCTTCAGGCAACCCTGCACTGCACGTTAGCATAGCCTGCTCCGTGTTGCATATGTTTGCTCTATATTTATACTGTTTCCTCCCCCTCTTCTCTCTTGTTAGACCCCGACGCAGTTCCCGGAACCGCCGCAGCTCCGGAGCCCGAAGACACCATTGACAACCTTGTCCTTGCCGCCGAGCAACCAGGCAAGCCCCCCCTTTGATCATCTCGATATCGCCCATTCTAATTTCTCATGCTTGCATTAGAATTGCTGCTGCTACTGCTTTACCTATTCTGATGCATATCCTGTTTATTGTAACCTGCTGTTGATAATTACCTGCTTATCCTAAACTGCTTAGTATAGGCTGGGTAGAGACCTATCAGTGACCCCACTTATCCTGACTGCCCCGCTGGATTATCCGAAGACCCGATCAACGGGATTGATGACCAGGCCCCGGCACCGCACATCACCCCCCTTAGTTGTAACGACACTGTAGCGTTACTATCTAGTGCCGAGGGTGAAACCTCTTGTAGCACTTCTGATGTTAACTCTGTAGAGTAGCAAATCGGTCGTGGTCATCGAGGGTGATTCCTCCTTCACCGCTTCCGATAACGACGCCGTCGTACAACACCTCAAGTGTGAACCCAACGAGGGTGATTCCTCCGAGTTCACCTTGACAGATACATCGAGTAGGAATCCAACGAGGGTGATACCTCGGATTCCCTGATGTTATGGACACACGGATAACTTTACACTGTTACTTGGAAGGCGGGTTGTCCCTGAGGGGTACCCGCGTGTGATGTGAAGGCGGGTTGCCTGTATGGTGCCCGAGTGATGAATACGAGGCATGGCCGGGCATTCTTGGCCCTTGCCGCAAGTCCTCGAGACGGGGCGACGGGGTCACATCTTTCGTGAGTCTCTGCCCCCAAGGTACTAACGATTTGGATATGTGATCTGAGTGGGCCTCTGGCCCGATAGCACTAACCACCACGTGGGCATAGTATGGGCGTTCTGCATCGTATGCATCAGCCGAAAGCTCTGTCAGACGTCCAGTTCAGCAGTGCGGCATGGAGTGACTGGCGCCATTGCGGTGGTGCTTGGATCTGGGCCATGTGCGCCACGACCCGGAGGGTGAGGGGCGATGGCCAAGACCCCCTTGCGCTTAGGATGTAGACCGGCGGGGACCTCTCTGCTGAGTTGTAGGTAGGGTTGCGATGTGTCGTTTGGCCGAGGTCGGGCATGACCCGGAAAGTGTGTCCGGCCGGAGTTAAGCGAGCGTGATGGGTAAGTTGGTGCACCCCTGCAGGGAAGAACTAATCTATGCATAGCCGGATCCTCAGTAACGGACACTCGGAGTTGTATCCCGATCGATACAGCTAGAACTTGAGATGAGACCTGGATATATGGCTCTGGGATTGCTTCTCACAGGGAGTCGAGAAGGGATCTCAGGACGAGGTTGATGACTGTATGGCTCTAGGATTGCTTTCTCGCAGGAAGTGGAGAAAGGATCTCTGGGTGAGGTTGAGACTTAATGATACAGCTACATTATAGTGATCTGTTCTGCTCTCTCCTATTGCTGCAAGACCGCTGAAGATGCTAGTCTTCGATAGGACTAGGCCTTCTCTCTATTCTGCCATTTCTGCAGCCCAGCCCACATATACAGCCTTCTTTTGATAATGATGCATATGTAGTGTAGATCCTTGCTTGCTGAGTACTTCGGATGAGTACTCACGGTTGCTTTACTTTCTCTTTTCCCCATACCCCCACCTTGATGATACATCAGACGATGGAGTCCAGGAGCCAGATGTCCCAGCCGGAGCTTACTACCAGGAGGGTCCAGACGGCACGTACTACTGGATCGAGCCAGCCGACCAGGAGTAGGATCGGAGGTTCCCAGGCAGGAGGCCTTGTGCCTTTCGATCGTAGTGTTTTCTTTTGCCCCGCCTTCTAAAGGGCCTTTCTATAATTTTTTTATGTCTGTACTCAGATATCTGATGCTTCCGCTGACGCTTGTACGCAAACTTTTGTATTCGAGCCCTCGAGGCCCCTGGCTTGTAATATAAAGCTTGTATGACTTTATTTATGTTTTAGAGTTGTGTTGTGATATCTTCCCGTGAGTCCTTAGGCTTGATCGTGTGCATTTGTGTGTATGATTAGTGCACGATTAAGCCGGGGGCGTCACAACCAGTGGGTGTGTCCGAGGCCTTACAAGTTGGTATCAGAGCCGACCCTCGCAGTTACACGAATGTTTGCGGGTCAGGTGTGTGGTCATGTTGTGCATGACGCTTGTGGCCCGTCATGGCACACGACATGGCACATGTGCTGGACTGGACGCACAGACATGTGCTAAGAGGGAACGTTCCTGTGGCCCGACGAGGATGTCGGTTACTTTGAGTGGGGGTGTATGTGAGAGTCTAGCTTAATAGGGATGATAGACTACTCATATCAACAAGGAATTCCTTCTTTTCCGGGAACCCATTCGGAAAGAACTCCAAAGTTAAGCATGCTCAGCTTGGATCAATTTTAGGATGGGTGACCGACTGGGAATTTGGTCCCAAGAGCGCATGAGTGAGGACAAAGTGCGCAAGAAATACTAGTGTTGATCTATGGGCCAGTCTAGATCCTGCCAGGAGTAACAACCAGTAACTGGCGGGTGTGTCTGGGTGTTACAAAGCAGCCACTAGAGTGAGGCAGATCATCACCACCATCTCCACATAGTGTTGTCACCGCCACCACTCCATTCCCATCTCCATAGCGATACTCTACTTGTAATCTAGATCTCATCGTGATTGGCAACATTGTAAGAACTATTTATCATTCAATCTCAAGTACTATTTCTACAACAGAGATCCTGGGATGTGGTGTCATGGTGAACACTAGTATGTCTCCCTGCTGAGATTCACTAGAAGAAAATTTTGATTCTGCCACGAAACTTGTCTGCATCCGTGGCCCATCAACCACAAATTTTGGGCGTTCTTTCCTTTTCGTGGTCGATGTGCACCATCCGCCAGGATTTGGCCAAATCGTGGTCTATGTGCAGCCGGATGGTTGGCTCGCGCTGACAACCATGGTCTACGCACGTTATTCATGGTACATGGTGCGCTTCCGCTCGTGTTTTTGATTTTGTGTGCGACTTAATTTGCCTCTAATTGACACCCCGCGGTCATCTGAAGCCGGTGGTTCCACCATGTGAGTGACTCATAATACTGGTGATCGATGGTTGCCGACTTTTCTTTTTGGTTTCTCCTGTTACTTAAAGGTTGAGCGATCCAGTTGTGTTATGCTATAGCTGGTGGGTCCACCATGTCATTGTCTCTATACGGGGAATGTGTGCAATGTTGGGATTACTTGTTACGCATGATTGATGACTAATTGAAATGTACTCCTATGTTTGAACCAACCTGTTACTTGACCCATTTAAGCTTGATTGAGGGACTGCACGATTGTTAGAAGGTTGCATTCAACCTCAAAAGTTATTTTGTTATCATTTACCTACTTGAGGACGAGCAGGAATTAATCTTGGAGATGTTCATACGTGTAAAATGTATCTATAATATTTAAGTGTTGCATGCTACTTTTGTTGGGAAATGTAGTTGAAAACAAAAAAATTCGCACCTATGCACAACCAGGATCAATATGAAGATGCATTACGGGTTGTGATCATGATCGTTACCATCACCGAGTTGCAGGGAAAGAAGATCGTGTCAGTGTAGATCATACTTGGAGTCCCTCGAACCGTCGATGAACGATCCCTCGAACCGCCCATGAATAGTCCATCGAACCAAAGACCAAAAGCACGGCCTCTGTACTTGGTTGCAAGCGTGCAACCTTCATGATCCAGCAGCACTTCGCCGTCCAGAGCTAATCATTGCCAGAGAATTAGAGGGAGGAGATTAGAACCACACCGGTCTTCTAATTATGAGGATTAGAGAACTAGAGCAAGCTCTAATTAGTCAACTAGGACCAACTAGAACTAGGGCTAGAAGAACTAGAGGAGGCTCCAAAACTTGTATGTTCAAAGGGCCAAAGGCCTCAAGTATATATAGGTTGGAGGGAGGAGGAGTGGGGGCGCCACAAGGGAGGAAAATCCCTCCCTTTGGCCGGCCAAGGAGGGGGAATCCCCTTTCAATTCGGCCTCCCCTCCCTTCCCTAAGTGGAAAGGAGGGCACCACCTCCACTTGGGAACAAGTAGCCCAAGTAGCGTTCCACCACTTGGCCTTTTAAGGCCCGCTGATATTAAATTAAATATAAAAGCCTTCTAATGAATATTAGACCCTTGTATATATAATTTAACATCCCCCGAAACTTTTCCACCTCTATATAATTATCGGTAATACCCGATATTCACCGAAACCCTTTCGGTGACCTCGAACGCATCTGGATCCTCTCGGAACTATTCCTAATATTAATGAAACAATTCCACAAATATATCCTCATCACTATCATCCTACTAACACTCAACAAATCGTTATTGCCTTAAGCTTGTCACCCTGTAAGTTCGGTAACTCATAGACATGAACGAAACCGTTCGTTCAATGACCGACAGCGGAACCGGGGACGTCCATATCGATCCCTATGAGCATACGAATGATATTCGAGTTAACCTTTGGTTATCATGTGATGTTCCCTTTGATTCGCGATACTTTACAAAACCCGGTATGCATCGGTATCCTCTTGAGTCAATTCATTATACCGAAATCCTCGTTACTGATTTTGTTCTTCTTTCTCGTTGTTGTGTTCTGGCATCTCCGTGACATAGTCACCTGTGTCTGGCTAGACGATGATGGCTGCCATCACACCGAGAGGGCCCTAAGAATATCTTTCAATCGTCGGAGGAGCAAATCCCACTCTTGTGTTATCTAGTCCCTTGTCAAACTTTCTAATGAACCTGTAAGTTGTCGTTATGATCACCGTGTTACAGGTTACGTTGGAGCAACCCCAAGCCCACCGTACGGTAAGAAGTGACTACGTGTTAACACTCCGTGTTATTACAATTGATTACAGATGATATTATCTCAATTCATAAAAAACAAGTTTGGGTCGATTCAATATGATCGTTCTTCCAACGTCATAATCTCAATGTTGTTTTAGGACTATCGTTACGTTTAACGATATCCTAAGATCCGAAAAACGTGATCACCAACAACACTTGAGCTACTCTTAGAGGCGAGACTGGGAACCTTTATTTTATCCGTTTATCATTTCACACGTGCATATGAGTTTTCCACTGAATTGCATATTCCACGATCATAGCAGTTATAGCATGAAATATAAACACTTAACTATGAATATGAAAATATAATAATACAATATTATTGCCTCTAGGGCATATTTCCAACAGTCTCCCACTTGCACTAGAGTCAATAATCTAGTTAGCATTTTTATCTTTTACACCAATGGCAATCCGGTGTAAGTCCATGCTTTGCTTGTGGTATAGACTTCGTCCTATCGAATCTAACAACTTCAAATCTGTGTGTATCTTTTGCATATCTATGCATCTGTCATGTTTTCACATGAATTCATAATTTATGTGAAACAAGCTTAATATATATTGAATCACCGGCAATACCTTTGATTCCATAGATTGAGCCATAGAACCACTATCTGAGAACATTGTTCTATTTGCACAATCATCTAGAAACCATACCAAGTTCATAAATGAACCTTTGATTCATCACCCTCTATTGTTGCTTCTAAAGCGACAGTATACTCAGCCCTCTGTTATAGAATTCACCATAATAACTTTCTTGGACCAAGTTCAACTTACTGTGCCACCATAAATTATTTAATTGAAATCAAAATTCGCTTGGAGCACCGATTGAAGATTTTTGTTGATGTACTACTTACATCAAGCATGTATTGATGTAACTCCTTACAACAATCTCTTCATTTTCTCCGTATGTGGGAAACATGTCATCAGTACTCAACGACATTTTCACTGTTGTCATATGATCAATAATTTGACCATTCTGATAACTTTTACTCACAATTTACTTGGAGTACTGGACATATCTGGTTATTTACATACCATGGAATTAACACAAGCGTGATTGAAATCATGTATTTCACTCATCAGTATTTCAAGATACCGATTCTTGCTAAGAACTCCTTCCATGTGACTTTGACAAGAAACTCTTCTTGGCGTTTTTCATACTAAACTTCTTTAGTATTTTGTCAATATGTATTTTTGCTGAGCCCAATTAGACACTACTATCTCCATAGATTATTATGTCTAATACTAATACTAGATTGCCTAAGTACTTTACTTAAAACTATTTTTAGTAAAATCTTAAACCGTGTCAAGAAATTTATACAATTTCCAATCAACATTGTGTCATGTACACATAGTGTTTAGAAATATTACCATGCTCCCACTTACTTTCTTGTAAATACAAGCATCTTTGTTTCTATCGATGAAATCATATTATATGATCAATTCATAAAAACAAAGATTCCAACTCCACTATGCTTGCTTCAGATCATTACTGAATCTCTTGAAGTTTGCACACTTACTAGCATACTCTGGATCAAGAAAATTACCTTGGATTGTAACAAATATAAAACCTAGGTTCCATTTCCATCTCATGGGAATCATTTTGACATCCATCTGTTATATCTCATAACTGAAATATTTAGTAATTGCTAATTTAATTCGAACTGACTTGAAGTATTATTATGATGAGACAATCTCGCCATAATCAATTCCTTTATCTTGTCATAAACTATCTGCAACAAGTCAAGCATTATAAAACATTTTTATCTTTGTCAATCTATAGATCCATCACTACACTTTAGACTTTAAGTCTTTCAGAGGGTCTATCAAGTTCTAAATTTGAATTATGTGTATAGATGCTATCTCAGATTATTTTGGCGTACAACCAATTCCGGAGTTAGGGCACATCAACGTTTCAATAATATTTCGTCTGCACACCCTGAATGTCTGTACGAATTTTTCAACCTATATAGTTCAGTTGCACGTTCGACCGAAGTCTCTATATCCTATGTAGAGGCTTCTGTATCAGTCGCAGTAAGAAATTTTAGAATTACTTCTAACGTTTCTTTTCTTTGACTTGATAATGAAGATTCTGTAATCTCGTCGAATTGCACTGTCCTCCCACTTACTCTTTTGCAGAGAACATTTACTTCAAAATTTCCGCACTCTGTGCCAAAACACTTTGCCTCAGTGTAGTGATAGAGGAATATCCAACCATTTGGGATAACCTACAAAATAGCACTTATTTCAACAAATTTGATGGCGCTCTTTTCAGTGTAAAAGCCATAGTCTCTAAAGCATCACATCAAAAGTATATTGGCGGAACAATCAATGTCAACTCTGATCTCACCATTTCATACATAGCTTGATTACATCTACTCTAAACACTCTACTCTTAGTAGTGTTTCTAGGAGGTGCAAGCTATAAAATTCTTTTACAGCTCATCAGACATTCGCTAAATTTGTAACTCAAATATTCTTTTCTGCAATCCAATTCTAGAAACATAATTTTTTTTGTTACAATAATTTCTACTTCATTCTGAAAATCTTTTGAAACATTTCAACAGATCCAGATTTATGTCTCAATTAGTACAAATATTTACTTGAGTCATCCTTGAAGATAGATAAATCCATTGGTTGCAACAACACCTATTGGACTGCATACATTAATATGCATATTTCCAATTTATTTTGTTGGTCGTTCTTTATGGCATCGTTGGGGCACTGTAGTAGTCTGACCACCCTAAAGATGTGTGATGATATAAACCTGGAGCGGTCTATCGTTGCTGGAACTCTCCCATGAATATATGCCACAAGCTCTATGGCAGTGCACCACATCGAATTAGACAAGTTGTGGTTGCATTGGGTCAACGTATGTGTAAAATTCAAGGAACAGTCAGTAACATTTTCACAAATTGCTGTATTTTTGCTTGCTGACTATGTAGCTGTGTCCACTCTTCCGTGAGTTAAGCTACTACATCCAAAAATGCTTGTGTGCTTCTCATCTATGCGTCATGATGAACTGTCTAAATCTCTGAAGAGCAGCACAAGAATGAAGTTTCGACGAAATCACCGCTTGAGGCATGGTTTCAGTAATTTATTGCCACAATAAGCATTTTCGTACCGATTTCAGCAATGTTGCCCATAAAGGCATCGCGCACCACCGAAGTTATTGCTTCGAATATATATTTTCAATGGAGAAGCAACACTACCTTCTCCCAATTGCTTTGAGAAGTGTTGCGCATACCTGGGCACCAGTAAATCACGTCCTGATGTAGTGCGTTGGTAGCTTACGCGGCTACAAAAGTGGCATATTCAACTGAGAATTTTAAGTTGGACACTTTTTTCTTCTAATTGGACGCTAATTCATCTGAAAGATATGTATTCAACGTGACAAGACATTGATTATATTGGTGGTTGACATCAAATTTTATTTTGTATATCGAGCAAACTTTGTTGAAGAATTGGGCATTTTCCCATGAAAATTCTAGACAAAAAAGGATTATCATAGTAGCCATGATAATCGAAACAGACAAAAAATTGTTGATGATAGTCATGCAATTGAGACAAGCATCATATCAAATATCGATTGCTATTAGCAGTAAACCAAAAGCTAACCCTAACAAAGAGGAAAAGAGGATAAGATGGCATATGGAGCAATGGAAGAATATGCAGGGCTCCGTTCGTCATGTCGCAGAGCAGGGTGGAGCTAGCTTAATTCGAGGGTATGCAACACATACCCAATATTTTTTTCCAAAATATTTCAGCGTATATGCTCATATATACATACATACTACACACAGAGCTCACACAAAATCGGGAAGAACCACGTTCCAGCGCTCGCTCACGTCGTGCCTTCCCTACCTAGGCCAAAACGAATGTGCCATGCCACCCTAGATCTGCTAGGCCAGGAGGAATTAGACCAGGCAAGTTCATCAGGAAATAACAATATTTGAATTTTCTCGGTGTATCCTATTTGCTGGAAAACCATATACGACGAATTATGTGTCACATTGTCGAGCTTTCGCACATGAGTTGGCGATTGAGTGTTCAGCTTGGCCATCCCGTTAAGGCGTTCTAGTGTTCCCGGTTTCGGGAATCTTCTAGGAGGTTCCAAGCTGGTCTTTACCGGTTTTGGAAACCTTCTAGGAGGTTCCTGGACCGATTTTTAACTAGTATTTAGTTTTTTCTTTTCTTTTCTTTTTTCTGTTTCTTTAAATTTTTCTTTTTTCTAAAACACTCACAAATTTTAAAAAATGCTTACAATTCAAAATTGCTGTCAACTTTGAAAAATGTCCTTGTTTGAATTATTTTTTTGAAAAAAGGATCGCACATTAAAAATATGTTTGTGTTTTGAAAAAAAGTTCACAAATTTAAAAAATGTTCATATTTTCAAAAAAAAATCTCAAATTTGGAAAATGTTCGCGTTTTCATAAAAAGTTCACAAATTTGAAACAATGGTCGTGTTTTTAAAAAAAATCATAAATTTGAAAACATGTTCGCCTTCTCAAAAAATGTTTGCAAAATTTGTTCAACATTTTTTCAAACACTTGTTCAACATTTTTTCAAATGCTTGATTAATTTTTTAAATACATGATTAAATTTTTTTCATACACATTTTATTTTTTATACATTTTTTGTATACGTGATAAACCTTTTCTCTATACACATTTAACATTTTTCAAATGCTTGATCAACATTTTTCAAATCTTTTTATGAAGAGTGACTGTTGTAATAAATTTATTTAGAATATTTGGAAGTATAAACAAAAGTAAAAAAAGAAAGCAAAAAACAAAAACAAAAAGGTGAAAAGAAAACAAACTAGAAAACAAGGCCGGTGTTTCCCGCGCGCCTGGGCCGTCCCAACTGGCTATTCCCTTGAGCGAGGTGTTCCCTTTTGTCTCGCTTAATGCAAGACATAGGGGCGCCAGATTTTCCTTTTGTCTCACTTAATGCGAGACATAGGGGCGCCAGATTTTAACCTCAAAGGATTAGTAGTTATGTGGGAGGATATTCCCAAACATATTTACCCATCCAGCTTTGACCCGTCCAACTTTTCAAATGCACGACAATATGTCTCCTACGAATTCCTGCTGCATTGCGCGGCGTATCATCTGGTAAATATAAATCACAAGACCAAATAAATAAAAAAATCATACCTGTGTTAATGGGCCAGATCAGATAATACCCATCCATAGGATGCCTCATGCATCAACCCCTATTTAGAGCTAGCCTTTTCATTTTGTCCGCAGCTGAGCTAGGCTGGCCCCAAGTTTAATAAACCGAAAAAAGTTAGGCTAGCACAGTATATATTTGTCCCTCAGACTTAAGGCCCATAAACTATAGCCCACAAAATCCCGGCCAGCATGCCTGGTTAACTATTTCTCTCCACCCACCCTAAAGAACCTATTTCTCTCCTCGATGATCAACCCTCCTAAACTATGCCTCTCACGGAAGCAAATCCGTGCATCCACAAGAAGTAAATCTATGCCTCTCACAGAAGGAAATAAAAAAAGAAAACATGTTCTTTCGTGCATTTTTGGGGGTCCAAAACCTAAGAAAAACTTGGGGAAACAAAAAAAGCCAAAAAAGCCGAAAACGCGCACAGAAAAAAAACAAAACCTGGAGGGAGCGCCCAGTGGGCGACACATGGCGGCGGTGAGAGCGCCAAGTGTCACGCTCCCAGCCCATGCCAAGTGACCCTTGCGGGGGCTCCCAAAGGAGTACTCCTCAATTAGTTGCTCTCCCTATTTAGAGCTAGCCTTTTCTTTTTGTCCACAGCTGAGCTAGGTTGGCCTCAAGTTTAATAAAATGACAAAAAGCTAGGACGGAACAGTATATATTTGTCCCTCAGACTTAAGGCCCATAAACTATAGCCCACAAAATCCTGGACAGCATGCCTGGTTAACTATTTCTCTCCACCCCCTGAAGAACCTATTTCTCTCCTCGACAATCAACCCTCCTAGACCCTACCGCCGTCACCGCCACTGTCCCGCCTCCTCACAGATAGCTCAGGCAGCAAATCCCTTAACACGTTGTACCTTAAAATCCATTTAAGGTACCCCTTAAAATTGTTTTAAGGTACCCCTTAAAACTGTTTTAAGGTAGCCCAGTCTGTTGCCCTACTCTAGCCGCCCTGATTGCTGCCCGCACCGCTAGCCCAACCCGTCGCCCTGCTGCTCCGGCCCCCGCCTGCGACTCCTTACTTCGGACGCTAGGCCGACGACGCACGGAGGCAGTGCTAGGCCGGCGGCGTGCGGATACAAAGGCGCCAACACTCGGGACATTTATATAGAAAATTTCAAACTTGAGCATTCACACATGGGCATTTATATAGAAAATTTCAAACTTGGTATGCTCATTGCATTTCAATGGTTCAATTTTGACAAAAACATTGTAATATATCTTATAACCCTAACATTTCATTTGGATAGCAAGCAAAACTAAATACCCTAGTTCTTCAAGAAAGTAGGTCTCTCTCTCTCTCTCTATAAATTTGGCAAGCATAACTTTGATGACAATGTGAGAATGACATAAATATAATTCGCAACAACATTTTTATATTTTATTTGATACCTAAAATACTTACTATTCTATTCTAAATTTACTATTATATTCTATTCAAAAGACCTACATTTACTAATTTTCTATTCTATTCAAAAGACCTACATTTACTGAAAAAATTCTATTCTATTTAAAAGACCTACATTTACTGAAGATTTTCTATTCAATTCAAATAATCTACATTCTATTGTATTCAAAAAACATTAAAAAAAACCTACATTCTACAAGAACAGAGGGAGAGGGATGGAGGTAGACAGGAGGGAGGGAGGAGGGAGGAGGGCATCCGGAGGAGGAGGACGGCGGGCGGCGAGAGGAGGGAGGGAGGAGGGAGGAGGGCGTCCGGAGGAGGAGGACGGCGGGTGGCTAGAGGAGGGAGGACAGAGAGGAGGGCGGCGTGAGGAGGAGGGAGGAAGATACCTCAGGGGAGACAACGGGCGACGGCGGCGGCAGAGAGAATGAGCGAGAGAGTGTGAGAGAGATGAGTGAGGAAGAGGTGGACGGGCCGCGGAGGAAGAGGATAAGGATGGCTTAGCAGTAGCGAGGGGCGCGGGCCGGCGCTAGTTCTAAGCCCGTTATCTGTAGCGCGGGACTCGCAAACGGCGGTACTGCTAATCCAGGCCCACCGTGCCCCGGGGGCTAACCATAGTAGCAGCGCGGGCCGCGCAACTGACGCTGCTGCTATCACGTTACTGGTAGAGCAGGCCCAGAAACATGCGCTGCTACTACGGCTAGCCCGGGGGGCATTATGGGCCCCGCTTAACAGTAGCGCCTGTCTTTTTAACCAGCACTGCTGCTACTTTTTACCTGCAATGCCGCGTCCCAAGGCGCACTACTGGTAAGTATTAGCAGCGCGCGCGCTTAACCAGCGCTACTGCTAAGCCTCTACCTATAGGCTTTTCCCTAGTAGTGCAATTTGCAGGATACTCTAATGAAGATGCTGCATCACATCTCAATACCTTCATAGAATTATGTGTGGATAATGATATTGTTTATTTGAATTTTTTCCCTTCTCATTAAGGGACAAAGCTAAAACTTGGTTTCATCCTTACCTCGCAATAGTATTGATTCATGGGATAAATGTAAGGGTGCTTTTATTGCGAAGTATTTTGCACCCGCTAATATTATATCTCTTAGAAATAAAATCATGAACTTTAAGCAACTTGAGCAAGAACATGTTGCACAATCTTGGGAGAGAATGAAATTAATGATCAAAAATTGTCCCACTCATGGATTAAGCTTATGGATGATAATACATAATTTTTATGTGGGACTAAACTTTGTGTCGAGAAATCTTCTAGACTCTGCTATAGGTGGTACCTTTATGGGAATTACATTAGGAGAAGGCACAAAGCTTCTCGATAACATGATGACAAATTATTCTCAATGGCACACCAAACGAGCTCCAACTGGTAAGAAGGTAAACTCTGTCGAAGAAGTTTCTACTTTGAGTGATAAAATGGATGCTCTTATGAATATGATTACTAGTAAAACTGCTCATGTTGATCCAAATGATAATCCATTATCTACTTTAATTAAGCAAAATAATGATGCTATTGATGTGAATTTTGTCGCTAGAAATAATTTCAACAACAATGCTTATAGAGGGAATTTCAACCCTATACCGTATCTCGGTAATCCCTCAAATAATTATTGTAATTCCTATGGTAATTCATGTAATAATAATAGGATACCTAGTGAAATTGAGAACAGCATTAAAGAATTTATTCGTTCTCAATATATTTTTAATGCCATGGTAAAAGGAAAACTACATAAAGTTGATGATATGGCTAGAAACATGGATAGAATTGCTCTTGATGTGGATACTCTTAAAATTAAAATTATGCCACATAAAAATTATGTTACTGAGTCTCTAAAGTCTATTCAAGTCACCATGGATGAAAGTAGAAAAAGAATTGAAAGGATTAGAGCTAAGCATGAATTCCTAGAAAAGAACTCGCACCCGGTTTTTATCATAATTATGATGAAGATATTAAAATGATTGGTGTGACACCGGTTGAATCTTTGTTTAGTAATATAAAACTTTATGAAAAAGAGACTGGAGATGAGTCAACTTTAGCTAGAAGGCGTCCCAATTTCTCGGAGGGTGACGATCATCTCTACCTAATATTAAAAGGAGGATTGTTTCTCCATTTTTTTAGTACTTCTATTTCTTTAGTACGTCCTTTATTTTCGCATCGTCCGTCATTTTGTACGTCATCCATCACACTAAGAAATTCTCGATAAAAAGTTTTGCTCTCGTGGGGGATCTCATTGTCCGCCATTTTTTTACGTCGTCCATCACACTAAGAAATTCTCGCTAAAAAAGTTTTGCTCTCGTGGGGGATCGACCTCAAGACCATCCTGTTGATAGGGCACGCACTAGCCAGCCTATCAAGGAGCTCCTGTATTCTTAAACAGAGATAAAAAATATATATGTAATGGATGGATGGAAACAGTGGGCCGGCCCATCAACACTGCACAAACTCCATTGTTTTTACAAAAATACCACCTTGCCCGCTTACATAGAATTCTTCCAATTTATATATGTTTTTTAGTTTCCTGGTATTAAGGAGCTATCTTAGGAATTAAATAATCAAGGAGAAAAGAAAGGATTGAGACAAAGAAATAAGGAGGACGTGCAATAAATAAAGCAAGAAAGGAATGAAGACCAATAATAATGAAGGAAAAGAATTGAGACAAAATAAAGAAGGGAAGGAAAGAAATAAGGCAAGAAATGAATTGAGAGAAAATAAATAAAGAAAGGAAAAAAATAAGGCAAGAATGGAATGGAGACAAAAGATAATGAAGGAAAGGAATTGAGACAATATGAAGAAAGAAAGGAATGGAGACAAAGAATAAGAAAGGAAAGGAATTCAGACAAAATAAGAAAGGGGAGTGATGACCCACAAGTATAGGAGATCAATCATAGCCCTTTCGATAAGTAAGAGTGTCGAACCCAACGAGGAGCTGAAGGAAATGATAAGCGGTTTTCAGCAAGGTATTCTCTGCAAGCGTTGAAATTATCGGTAATAGATAGTTTGATAGCAAGGTAATTCGTAACAAGTAACAAGTAACAATAGTAACCAAGGTGCAGCAAGGTGGCCCAATCCTTTTTATAGCAAAGGACAAGCCGAAACGGTCTCTTATAATAAGCAAAGCGTTCTCGAGGACACATGGGAATTTCATCTAGTCACTTTCATCATGTTTGTTTGATTCGCGTTCGTTACTTTGATAATTTGATATGTGGGTGGACCGGTGCTTGGGTGCAGTTCTTACTTGAACAAGCCTCCCACTTATGATTACCCCTTCTCGCAAGCTATCTTCGTGTAGCCCTCTCCGGTCCTGAATTCCAGCTGCCGGCAATCTCCCTCTTCATGTGAAACTTGCAAAATAAGAGAGAAAAGGTGTAACATCCCAAATTTTTAATTTGGAATGTTATACATAGATCATTCACTGCATATCATATTTTATTGCATTTCGTTTTACGATCCTCGAAAATTCTAAGCAACTCAAGGACCCACGGAGAGAGTTGGGGATTTCACCGTTTTAATATTTGAATTTTCTCAAATATTGAAACAGGGATCAATTTGGTTTAACTATTTTTCTCTCCGAAAATATTTCATATTAAAAATATGTGAGAGGAGATAATATGACTTCTCCAAAATAAATGGAATATTGGAGGAAAAATATTAAAATCAAATAAATATTTTATTTGGATTTTTATTGCAATTCTATTTGAATTTAGAAAAATATGCATTTTTCAAAATTGCATTAGAGTCCCAAATAAATGTTTACCTTGTCCGGGAGATTTTTAGAGGACGGGGAAAATTTATTTCGGGAATTTTGGAGTCCGTTTAGTATTTCTTTTATTTGTTTTTCTGCGCGGAATTATTTAAAAAAAAAAAAAACTCCGCCGGACCGAACTGGGCCGAAGCCCAGCCGGCCCAGCAGGCCGCCGCCGCCTTCGTCCCCGTCCCCGAGCCGGATTCCTCCAGGGAGTCCGAGCCGCCGCCGTCGCCGCCCTCGCCCCCTCGCCCAAGTCGCCCCCCCCCCCCCTTAAATAGCCGCACCCTCTCTCTCGACCGGGCCGGCAAAGCCGCCGCTCCGCTCGCGCGCGCCCCGTGCCCGAGCCGGACTCCGCCGGGTCCGGGACGCCGCCGCCTCGTCGCCCCATGCCCCAAGCCACCCTGCCCCAGGCCCGGCCCTTTATTGCCGCCCGCCCCGCGCCCCGACCCCCACCACCAACAGCCGCGCGCGCACGCAGCGGCAGCCGCAGCCCGCGCCAGACGCCGCCGCTCGCCGCCGAGCCGCCGCACCCCGCCGCCGCCCGCGTCGCGCCGCCCGCCGCTCCGCCACCCCGCAGCCCCGCCGCCCCGCGCCGACGCCGCCGCCCCGCCGGAGCCTCGCCGGAGGTAGTAGCTGCTGCCGCCGTTCGTTTTTTTCGGTTAACCGTTCGGTTTTTTTTGTAAACCCTAGATCTAGATTCGGTTTTTTTTTAATTCCGGTTTATTTTTTTTAGATCGGTTTTCCGTCGGTTTAGTTATTTAGCGGACGTTCGTCCGTACGTTCGTTTTAACGAACGGTTTTCACCGTTTAACCGCAGACAGCGAACGTTTGTTCGTTAGCCTGTTCGTTAGTTTTTTCGTTTTCTCGGATTTTCCGCGATTATTTTCGATCGCGATTTCTGATCCGATTTTCGTTTTAGTATAACTTTTCGCTCGTTTGTCGGAATCAGGCGATTCAAGCGCCTAGATCTTCGTCTCGAAGCCCTCTTTCTGTTTAACCAACTTAAACAAGTTTTTGCTACTGTAAAATTTGACTTTAGTCCAGATTAGTAATCGAAGCTTGTTTCTTTCGCAGTTTGAGTTTAGTTGCTCCGTTTGATTTGATTCTTTTTGCAAACCGGAGTTCTTAGGTTGAACTTTCTGGTTAAATCATCTCGTTTGAGTTTTACCCGTGCATCTTCGCTTGATTGCTTATGTATGCTATTGGTTGTTTGCGATAGAATTCCCGGAGTGCGAAGCGTGCTACTACGAGTCTCTAGGATTTGCAGATCGTCAGCAAGGCAAGTAACACATTGATCATACTTCTTCGTTACCCAGTTTTTATGCATTAGTTTCGACCCTCAAATATTGCATGATTAGGATGTGATTAACTTGTGGGTACTGGGAAGTAGATGATGAGGTAGAACCTATTGCCTTTTTAATATCAAACCCTTGGGAGTTACTTCTACGCTATGCTTATGTTGCCATGCTATGCTCGTAGACGTGGATTGGGTTTGAGTGTATCCATGACAGATGTGAGATTTTTTTAATGGTTCAACTTAAGGTGGCAACTTTAATACACATCTGGGTGGATTGCTTGTTTGGGCACCTGGGGATATACCAGTGTTGTCCTAGGAGATCCCGGGGATATACCGTGTGATCCTCCTACGGTCCGCCACCCAGGCTCAAAGGGATCATAAGATTATTCATGCTAGAAACTTCCGTGTGCAGCCACAAGCTATTATGGGCTCTAGCATAGTTGAGTATGTTACATGACCTCTTTCAGTGGTAGGCTAGCAGATGTAGGGGAAAGTAGGTGTAACTGTCTACCCAGAGTAAAGAGTAAATGTTTCTGAAAGACTGTGTCTCGGTCATCCGTTTCTCAAACACCATGTAGTGCGAGAAATCCAACGGAGGAGATCGAGTCTTGTGGGGAAAAGTGCACAAACCTCTGCAGAGTGTACAAACTAGTCATGATTAGCCGTGTCCCCGGTTATGGACATCTTGAGTATCTGGTTCTTGGATTATCATATTGAATCCCATCACTCTAAATTAATTTGTTGGGATTAATAATTACTTTTAATTGGGATTGAGAGGGGGATTTACCTTCTCAATGTTCAACAACCACCATGATAGTTAAATAAAATATATTCCTTTGTTGTAGGAAAAAATTGGCTTTTCGCAAAACAGTATAACCCTAGAGCTTTTCCACCAGCCAAATATGCATGTAGTATTAGCAATTATTCTGTTCATTGCTCTACTGTGTTATATTGCCAGCATATTCCATGTGCTGACCCGTTTCGGGCTGCAACGTATCATGTTGCAGACTTTTCAGACGAAGAGTAAGGTGTGCTAGGTCGTTGTCGTGCACTCAGCTATGCCATTGGAGTTGATGGACTCACCTTATCTTCCAAGCCTTCCGCTGTTATCCTACTTAGATGGCCTTAAGCCATATTTATTGTAGTCAGTTCTCTTTTGAGACATTCGATGTAATAAGTGTGTGATTGCACTCTGTTATAAATCCTTCGAGTACTGTGTGTGTCAGCATTACCGATCCAGGGATGACACTTGAACACAGAGATTCGATCCATTCGGGTCGGGTCGCTACAGAGATGGTATCAGAGCACACGCTGACTGTAGGACACGACCACTAAGAAAAGCCATAGGTCACTCTTCTCTACTCATTTCTGACTTCTCTCCATCTTCTATTCCCTAGGATGGCGGACTCAAGGAACAAGTTTACACAACCGGATGAAGACACACCTTTTGGACGACACTTGAAGGAAGTCACTAGGTACCTGAACATCGGAATACCAAGCTTCACCGGGACCTACACCGCCACTGTACTAGAAGAGGAACTCAAGTCTACACGCGATGGATACGAGGAGGAAATCGCCGTACTAGTGGAAAAGAATGACGACTTGACAAGGAAGCTAGGAGTATTCATGGGAGACCCCACGCCCGGAGAAGAAGACGACGAACCTGAGGAAATTCGATCTGAACACTACATCATCATCGACGACACCGACTCCGACCCCGACAGTAGTGATGATGATTATGAAGACGAAGCTGGAGCGGATATCATGGAGTCTTCCACCGATCAAAATTTCTAGATGACCACCATATTATCATTAGTATTTTCCCCATGTAAATAGTAATAGTCCGAGCACTTTTGTAACGGTAGTTAGATCGATTGTATGCTCTTGCTTGAATTGAGTGGTGTGTAATGAATGTGTTTGTCTCATGTGCATATGGGTAGTGCCTTCTCACTAGACCTTACTCTATTCTAATCTCTTCCCTCTAAACCCATCAGATGCCTCCGAGACGCGACACCGGATTTGTTTTCCCACCGGAGCTCACTAAGTTGATTCAACAGCAGAATACCCTGATGCAGCTACTAGTTCAGAACCAAGGCAACAACAACAACAACAACAACCCACCGCCACCACCACCAGTTGACAACTTAGCACGTTTTCTGAGGTTGCAGCCGCCGGTGTTTTCCAGTAGCACCGAGCCAATAGTTGCGGATGACTGGCTACGCAGGATTGGAAGGGAGTTGACCACCGCAGGATGCACAGACGCTGAGAAGGTGCGTTTTGCCGCACATCAATTGGATGGACCCGCAGCCTCATGGTGGGAGAATTACACAGCCACATTCGCTATAGCCAATGTCACTTGGGATCAGTTTCAGCAAGCTTTCCGCACTGCACATGTCTCAGCAGGAGCTATGAGCATGAAGAAGCGTGAGTTTCGCAACTTAGGCCAGGGAAACCGTACCGTGGGGCAGTACGTGGATGAGTTCAGTAAATTAGCTCGCTATGCCCCGGATGATGTGGCCACTGATGCCGCGAAGCAGGAGAAGTTTATGGAAGGGTTGAATGATGAGCTGAGTATGCAGTTGATGGTGGCAACATTCAACAACTACCAGGAGTTGGTAGACAAAGCTCTTATGATTGAAGGGAAGCAGCAGCAGATTGATAGCCGCAAGAGGAAGTATGGACAAGGGAAGTTCAACTCAGGAGCTCAGCAGAAGCCCCGTTTTATCCCGAACTCGGGAGGTTATACACATAACCATGGAGGCCATTCTCACAATGGAGGAAGTTCACACAACCATAATGGCCACGAGAATGGAAATGGACATGGAGCAGGCAGCAATCAGAACCGCTCTAACCCAGCCACACCCGCCAAGAAGGATCAAAGCCACATTACCTGTTTCAAGTGCGGGAAGACTGGACATTATGCCAACGAATGTCCAGAATTGAAGAACGGCAATGGTAATGGAAGCGCTGGGAAGAAGCCCAATCCATTCAACCGAGGACAAGTGAACCACGTGAACGTGGAGGAGGTTGAGGAGCAGCCTGATGCAGTTATCGGTAAGTTTTTGGTTAAGTCTTTTATTGCAATTGTTCTTTTCGATACTGGTGCATCGCATTCATACATATCAAGGGGATTCGTGGATAAGTATAAGTTGCCCACTAAGGTACTTAGGACACCCATGTTAGTAAGATCACCCGGTGCGGAGTATATGGCAAGACAAGGATGTTTTCAGATGCCATTGATCATTGGAAGTCATGTTTTCCCCTCAGACCTGATATTTGTGAAGTCACAAGGATTGGATGTGATACTAGGCATGGATTGGCTATCGATGTATGGAGGAAGCATCGATTGTGCGAGTAAGTCGATTTTGCTTACCACCCCGAGGAAAAAGGATCAAGTATGTACTAGGCATGTGCCTAGAAGGAGCCAAGTAAATTCTCTCACGGGAGTTGTTCAGGAGGAGGTGCCTATTGTGAAGGATTACCCAGATGTATTTCCAGAGGAGTTACCAGGCATGCCGCCGGATCGAGACATTGAATTCTTGATAGAGTTGTGTGCCAGGCACCGGACCAATATCAAAGAGACCATACCGGATGCCCGCAAATGTGGAGGAGATTAAGAAGCAGATCAAGGAATTATTGAAGAAAGGTTACATTCGACGAAGTTCATCACCGTGGGGAGCCCCAGTGCTCTTAGTTGAGAAGAAGGATGGATCCTTGTGAATGGTTTGTTGATTATCGCGCATTGAATGAAGTGACGATTAAGAACAAGTACCCACGCCAATGATTAATGATTTGTTTGATCAGTTGCAAGGAGCTAAAGTGTTCTCCAAGATCGATCTGAGATCGGGGTATCACCAGCTGAAGATCCGAGAACAGGATATACCAAAGACAGCCTTCACCCACCCGGTAGGGTATATGAGTACACAGTTATGTCATTTGGATTGACTAATGCCCCTGCCTATTTCATGAGTATGATGAACAAGGTGTTCATGGAGTTCTTGGATAAGTTTGTCATGGGTTCATTGATGATATCTTGGTATACTCAAAGAATGAAGAGGAGCACAAGAGCTCTGCGTTTAGTTCTCGAGAAGCTCAGGGAACATCAGTTGTATGCAAGTTCAGCAAATGTGAGTTTTGGTTGAGAGGAGTTGGATTTCTTGGACATGTTATATCCGGGCGAAGGTATATGCAGTAGACCCCACTAAGGTTCAGTCTGTCACTGAGTGGTTGGCACCCACCCTCAGTAGGGGAGATCCGCAGTTTTCTTGGACTTGCAGGATATTATCGGAGATTTATCGAGAATTTTTCTAAGATTGCGAAGCCTATACGGATTTACTGAAGAAGGACACTAAGTTCAAATGGACAGATGAATGTGAGGCAAGTTTTCAGGAACTGAAGAAACGTTTGGTTACAGCCCCAGTTTCGTTCTGCCGATATACGCAAGGATTTCCAATGTGTATTGCGACGCTTCTCGCTTAGGACTGGGAGGAGTACTTATGCAGGAAGGAGAGTTGTTTCATATGCCTCACGTCAGCTTCGGCCACATGAGTTGAATTATCCACGCATGACTTGGAGTTAGCAGCTGTAGTTCATGCACTTAAGACTTGGAGACATTTTCTTATTGGGAACCGTTGTGATGTGTACACGGATCACAAGAGCTTGAAGTATATTTTCACTCAGAAGGAGCTGAACCTCAGGCAAGGAGATGGTTGGAACTTATAAAGGATTATGATATGAAGTTGCATTATCATCCAGGAAAGGCCAATGTCTAGCAGACGCTTGAGCCGGAAGGGTTATGCCAATACCCAATGGAAGTGGGATAAACTTGGCATGGATTTCATCACCGGATTACCCAGGACCCCGATCAGGATATGATTCTTCTGGGTAGTAGTGGATCGTTTGACCAAAGTAGCTCACTTTATTCCAGTGAAAACCACATATACGAGTGCGAAGTTGGCCAAGATATATATGACCAGGATCGTATGTCTGCACGGAGTTCCGAGGACCATCGTATCAGATAGAGGAACCCAGTTTACTTTCAAAGTTTTGGCGCCAACTACACCAGACATTGGGAACCAGGCTAGAGTTTATACCCCTTCCATCCGCAGACAGATGGACAGACCGAGAGAGTCAATCAGATCCTGGAGGACATGTTAAGAGCTTGTGCGCTAGATTATGGATCTAGTTGGGATGACAATCTGCCCTACGCGGAGTTCTCATACAACAACAGCTACCAAGCCAGTTTGAAGATGGCACCTTTCGAGGCTTTGTATGGAAGGAGGTGCAGAACACCGTTGATGTGGGATGAGTTGGAGACCGTCAGTTGTTTGGACCGGATTTGATTAAGGAATCCGAAGAGAAGGTTAAGCTGATTCGAGATAGACTGAAAGTAGCCCAGTCCAACAGAAGAGTTATGCCGATCCAAAACCAAGGGAGGTAACCTATGAAGTCGGAGACAGAGCATATCTACGTGTGTCGCCACTTCGAGGAGTTAAACGGTTCGGAGTCAAAGGAAAGTAGCCCCGAGGTTTTAGGACCGTATCGTGTTTGTGGAACGTATGGGTGAAGTTGCCTACAAGTTGGAATTGCCCGAAGGACGTCAGGAGTTCATGATGTTGTTCACGTTTCCTAGTTGAAAGTGCCATGCGGAGATGGCTGATATTTCTCTAAGAGATATAGTGCCCTAGAAGCAATTCAATTGGATAGTGATCTAACCTACGAGGAGAAACCCGTCAGATTCTCAGTTTGCCAGCCGAGTTAAACGCAACAAAGTTATCAAGTTTTGCAAAGT
Organism: Thinopyrum elongatum; assembly: GCA_011799875.1. Classification (NCBI taxonomy): domain Eukaryota; kingdom Viridiplantae; phylum Streptophyta; class Magnoliopsida; order Poales; family Poaceae; genus Thinopyrum; species Thinopyrum elongatum. Next base: position 603,706,300 of record CM022300.1, on the reverse strand, counting down.
TCAGTGGAGTCATCATACCGAGAGGGAAGCTACCTGGGAGCGCGAAGAAGACCTCCGGAAGGACCACCCACACCTATTTTCTGGCCAACCCGAATCTCGAGGGCGAGATTCATCTTAAGGGGTAGGTTTGTAACATCCCAAATTTTTAATTTGGAATGTTATCATAGATCATTCACTGCATATCATATTTTTTAGCATTTCGTTTTGCGATCCTCGAAAATTCTAACAACTCAAGGACCCACGGAGAAGTTGGGGATTTCACCCGTTTTCATATTTGAATTTTCTCAAATATTGAAACAGGGATCAATTTGGTTTACTATTTTCTCTCCGAAATATTTCATATTAAAAATATATGAGAGGAGATATATGACTTCTCCAAAATAAATGGAATATTGGAGGAAAAATATTAAAATCAAATAAATATTTTATTTGGATTTTATTGCAATTCTATTTGAATTTAGAAAAATTGCATTTTCAAAATTGCATTAGAGTCCCAAATAAATGTTTACCTTGTCCGGGAGATTTTTTAGAGGACGGGGAAAATTTATTTCGGGAATTTGGAGTCCGTTTAGTATTTCTTTTATTTATTTTTCTGCGCGGAATTATTTAAAAAAAAAAAAAAAAACTCCGCCGGACCGACCTGGGCCGAAGCCCAGCCGGCCCAGCAGGCTGCCGCCGCCTTCGTCCCCGTCCCCGAGCGACTCCTCCAGGGAGTCCGGGCCGCCGCCGTCGCCGCCCTCCCCGCCCCTCGCCCAAGTCGCCCCCCCCCCCCCCTTAAATACCCCCCCCCCCCTCTCTCTCGACCCCCCCGCACGCCTCCGCCCTCCCGCTCGCGCTCCCCCCGCTCTGCCCTCCGACTCCTCCGTAGTCCGGGTAACTCCTTCCCTCGAACGTATCCCGCCCCCCCTATCCCCCTCCCCCCTTCCCCCTCCCCCGCCCTTTCCTTCCTCCCGCCCCACCGCCCCGACCCCCACCACCAGCAGCCGCCGCCGCCGCATGCAGCAGCAGCCGCAGCCCGCACCAGCCGCCGCCGCACCCCGCCGCCGCCCGCGTCGCGCCGCCCGCCGCTCCGCCACCCTGCAGCCCCGCCGCCCCGCGCCGACGCCGCCGCCCCGCCGGAGCCTCGCCGGAGGTAGTAGCCGCTGCCGCCGTTCGTTTTTTTTCGGTTAACCGTTCGGTTTTTTTTGTAAACCCTAGATCTAGATTCGGTTTTTTTTAAATTCCGGTTTATTTTTTTTAGATCGATTTTCCGTCGGTTTAGTTATTTAGCGGACGTTCGTCCGTACGTTCGTTTTAACGAACGGTTTTCACCGTTTAACCGCAGACAGCGAACGTTCGTTCGTTAGCCTGTTCGTTAGTTTTTTCGTTTTCTCGGATTTTCCGCGATTATTTTTGATAGCGATTTCTGATCCGATTTTCGTTTTAGTATAACTTTTCGCTCGTTTGTCGGAATCAGGCGATTCAAGCGCCTAGATCTTCGTCTCGAAGCCCTCTTTCTGTTTAACCAACTTAAACAAGTTTTTGCTACTGTAAAATTTGACTTTAGTCCAGATTAGTAATCGAAGCTTGTTTCTTTCGCAGTTTGAGTTTAGTTGCTCCGTTTGATTTGATTCTTTTTGCAAACCGGAGTTCTTAGGTTGAACTTTCTGGTTAAATCATCTCGTTTGAGTTTTACCTGTGCATCTTCGCTTGATTGCTTATGTATGCTATTGGTTGTTTGCGATAGAATTCCCGGAGTGCGAAGCGTGCTACTACGAGTCTCTAGGATTTGCAGATCGTCAGCAAGGCAAGTAACACATTGATCATACTTCTTCGTTACCCAGTTTTTATGCATTAGTTTCGACCCTCAAATATTGCATGATTAGGATGTGATTAACTTGTGGGTACTGGGAAGTAGATGATGAGGTAGAACCTATTGCCCTTTTATTATAAAACCCTTGGGAGTTACTTCCACGCTATGCTTATGTTGCCATGCTATGCTCGTAGACGTGGATTGGGTTTTGAGTGTATCCATGACAGATGTGAGATTTTTAATTAATGGTTCAACTTAAGGTGGCAACTTTAATACACATCTGGGTGGATTGCTTGTTTGGGCACCTGGGGATATACCAGTGTTGTCCTAGGAGATCCCGGGGATATACCGTGCGATCCTCCTACGGTCCGCCACCCAGGCTCAAAGGGATCATAAGATTATTCATGCTAGAAACTTCCGTGTGCAGCCACAAGCTATTATGGGCTCTAGCAGAGTTGAGTATGTTGCAGGACCTCTTTCAGTGGTAGGCTAGCAGATGTAGGGGAAAGTAGGTGTAACTGTCTACCCAGAGTAAAGAGTAAATGCTTCAGAAAGACTGTGTCTCGGTCATCCGTTTCTCAAACACCATGAAGTGCGAGAAATCCAACGGAGGAGATCGAGTCTTGTGGGGAAAAGTGCACAAACCTCTGCAGAGTGTACAAACTAGTCATGATTAGCCGTGTCCCCGGTTATGGACATCTTGAGTATCTGGTTCTTGGATTATCATATTGAATCCCATCACTCTAAATTAATTTGTTGGGATTAATGATTACTTTTAATTGGGATTGAGAGGGGGTTTTACCTTCTCAATGTTCAACAACCACCATGATAGTTAAATAAAATATATTCCTTTGTTGTAGGGAAAAATTGGCTTTTCGCAAAACAGTATAACCCTAGAGCTTTTCCACCAGCCAAATATGCATGTAGTATTAGCAATTATTCTGTTCATTGCTCTACTGTGTTATATTGCCAGCATATTCCATGTGCTGACCCGTTTCGGGCTGCAACGTATCATGTTGCAGACTTTTCAGACGAAGAGTAAGGTGTGCTAGGTCGTTGTCGTGCACTCAGCTATGCCGTTGGAGTTGATGGACTCACCTTATCTTCCAAGCCTTCCGCTGTTATCCTACTTAGATGGCCTTAAGCCATATTTATTGTAGTCAGTTCTCTTTTGAGACATTCGATGTAATAAGTGTGTGATTGCACTCTGTTATAAATCCTTCGAGTACTATGTGTGTCAGCATTACCGATCCAGGGATGACACTTGAACACAGAGATTCGATCCATTCGGGTCGGGTCGCTACAAAAGGCATAAGAATTGTACCATAAAGTGAAATAATGACTCAAAACATAATAAATAACAGTTGGAAAACATGATGCAAAAATGAGCGTATCAACTCCCCCAAGCTTAGACCTCGCTTGTCCTTAAGTGAAAAACCAAAATCGATAATCATGACCACATGTTTAGAGAGAGAGGTGTCGATAAAACAAAAATATGAACCTAAAAGCATCATGATCATTATTATAACAGCAATATATCATCATAAAACTTCTCATGAATAAGTGACAATTCATCCACAAGGCAAAGTATGAACCATAAATCGTATTGAAAACTAACAAACTATGATATCGATCACTTAAGCAATTGTAATTCATCATATTATCAGAAAGAGTCTATGTAAGAGCTTTGTTTGGCAAGTTCACATACTCAACTATCATTTAGTCTTCTATGATTGCTGACACTCATGGCATACTTATGGAGCAAAAGTTTCAGTCAGACACACAGAAAGATAGGGGCTTATAATTCCGCCTCCCAATTTATTTACCTCAAGGGTAATGTCAACAGTAATAATGCATGATCACCTACAATCAACTGGATATACATGCCTAGATCTTTCCCCACCATATGATGCTTGCCAAGAGAGAAAATAAAAATGGAATAGAGGAGAATACTATTGACTCTTGCATAAAAATAAAATATAAAGTAAAGGATAGGCCCTTCGCAGAGGGAAGCAGAGGTTGTCATGCGCTTTTTATTTTTGGATGTGCAAGCTCTTAAGGTAAAGGAACGTCACTTTATATTGCCCCTTGTGAAAGCAAACTTTATTATGCAGTCTGTCGCTTTTATTTCTTCACCATCATAAGATTGTACAAAGCTTATTTTCCCTTCCAATAAAAGATCATACATATTTCGGAGCAATTTTTATTGCTTTTGCACCGATGACAACTTACTTGATGGATCTTATTCAATCAATAGGTAGATATGGTGGACTCTCATGACATGAAACTGGGTTCAAGGGTTTTTGGATGCACAAGTAGTATCTCTACTTAGTACAAAATTTTGGCTACCAAAAGATAGGGGGCAAGCACCACTGATACGACTCCAACGTATCTATAATTTTTTATTGTTCCATGCTATTATAGTATCAATCTTGGATGTTTATTTTGCAATTATATACTCCCTCCGTCTGGAAATACTTGTCCTAGAAATGGATGTATCTCGACTTATTTTAGTTATAGATACAACCATTTTATCCATTTCTAGGACAAGTATTTCCAGACGGAGGGAGTATCATTTTTTGGGACTAACCTATTAACCCAGTGCCTAGTGCCAGTTGCTGTTTTTCTGCATGTTTTTGGCTTTTTAGGTAAACAGTACCAAACGGAGTCCAAACGAAGAAAAAACTTTGGATTAATTTTTTATGGACCAAGAGAGACCCTAGAAGCTTCGGGAGAAGACCTGAGGAGCCACGGAGGCGCCACAAGCCTGCCAGGCATGCCCAGGGGGGTACACATGCCCCCTAGGCTGGTGGGCCCCTTGTGGCACCTCTTAACCTAATTCCAAGCCTATAAATTCTCAAATATTCCCAATACATCAGAGAGCCACCTGAAACACTTTTTTGGCCGCTGCAAGTCTCTGTTCCTTCGAGATACCATCTGGAGGCCTTCTCCGGTACTCTGCCGGAGGTGGAATCAATCACGGAGGGCTTCTACATCAACCTTGGTGCCCTTCCGATGATGCGTGAGTAGTTTACCACAGACCTACGGGTCCATATCTAGTAGCTAGATGGCTTCTTCTCTCTCTTTGATCTTCAATACAATGTTCTCCTCGATCTTCTTGGAGATCTATTCGATGTAATCCCTTTTTCCGGTGTGTTTGTTGGGATCCGATGAATTGTGGGTTTATGATCAAATTATTCATGAATATTATGTGAGCCTCTTTTAAATTCTTATATGCATGATTGTTATAGCTTTGTATTTCTCTCCGATCTATCCGTTTGGTTTGGCCAACTAGATTGATTTATCTTGCAATGGGAGAGGTGCTCTGTGATGGGTTCGATCTTGCGGTGCTCAATCCCAGTGATAGAAAGGGACATGACACGTATTTGTATCGTTGCCATTAAGGATAAAAAGATGGGGTTTATTCATATTGATTGGGTTTACTTTGTCTACATCTTGTCATCTTGCTTAAGGCATTACTCTGTTTTCCATGAACTTAATACCCTAGATGCATGCTGGATAGCGGTTGATGGGTGGAGTAATAGTAGTAGATGCAAGCAGGAGTCAGTCTATTTGTCTCGGATGTGATGCCTATATACATGATCATTGCCTTGGATATCGTCATAACTATGCGCTTTTCTATCTGTTGACCAACAGTTATTTGTTTACCCACCGTATGCTATTTTCAAGAGAGAAGCCTCTAGTGAAAACTATGGCCCCCGGGTCTATCTTTTATCATATATAAAATCCAAAAATACCTTGCTGCAATTTATTTACCGTTATTTTATTTTGTGTTTTATTTTATCTATCTATCACTACAAGATTTCATCCTTACAATTAACCGCCAAGGGATTGACAACCCCTTGTTTTGCGTTGGGTGCAAGTATTTGCTTTTGTGTGTGTAGGTGCTGCTAAACAGGTTCTGTGTGGTTCTCCTACTGGATTGATAACCTTGGTTCTTAACTGAGGGAAATACTTATCTCAACGGTACTGCTTCATCCTCTCCTCTTCGAGGAAATCCCAACGCAGCTCACAAGTAGCAGGAAGAATTTCTGGCGCCGTTGCCGGGGAGACATCACCAAAACCTATCAAGTACGTACATGCAAACTATCATCTACCTGCATTTACTTTATTTGCCATTTGCCTCTTGTTTTCATCTGCCCCACTTTTGAAACAGTTGTACAAAAAACACAAAAATATGTCCGTTTGCCTTTTTTGCTTGCTTTCTTGTTTGCTTGCTTGTTTGGTCGTGATGTCTCAAGAGAATACTAAGTTGTGTGATTTTTCCAATACTAATAATAATGATGTTATTAGTACTCCGATTGCTTCTCCCGCCACTAGTGCGGAGTCGTGTGATATTAATGCTGCTTTGCTAAATATTTTTATGAAAGAACAATTTTCTTGTAGTCCTAGTGAAGATGTTGCATCACATCTTAATACTTTCATTGAATTGTGTGATATGCAAAACAAAAAAGATGTGGATAATGATATTGTCAAATTGAAATTATTTCCGTTCTCACTATGAGATCGTGCTGAAACTTGGTTTTCATCTTTACCTAGAAATAGTATTGATTCTTGGCATAAGTGTAAAGATGCCTTCATTGCCAAGTATTTTCCTCCCACAAAATATTTCTCTTAGAAATCAAATCATGAATTTTAAGCAACTTGAGCATGAACATGTTGCACAATCTTCAGAGAGAATGAAATTAATGATAAGAAAAATGTCCTACTCAAGGGCTAAATTTATGGATGATCATACAAAAATTTTATGCGGGGTTAATCTTTGTTTCTAGAAATCTTTTAGATTCCACCGCGGGTGGTACCTTTATGGAAATCACGTTAGGAGAAGCTACAAAATTGCTTGATAATATTATGTCAAATTATTCTCAATGATATACCGAAAGAGCTCCCACTAGTAAGAAAAAAATTATGTTGAGGAAATTAATACTTTGAGTGATAAGATGGATGCTCTTATGAAATTGGTTGCTAATAAAAGTTCTCATGTTTATCCTAATGATGTGCCATTGTCTACTTTGATTGAGCAAACTAATGATGCCATTGATGTGAATTTTGTCTCTAGGAATAATTTCAGTAGCATTGCTTATAGGGGTAATTTCAATCCTAGACCGTTTCCTGGAAATTCCTCTAATAATTATGGCAATTCCTATGGTAAGTCCTATTGTAATAATAATAGGATACCCTCTGATCTTGAGAACAATATTAAAGAATTTATGAATTCTCAAAAGATTTTCAATGCTACGATAGAAGAAAAAATAAGTAAATTGATGATATGGCTAGGAACATGGATAGAATTGCTCATGATGTGGATACTCTCAAAATTAAAATTTTGCCACCCAAGCATGATATTAGTTATTCTATTAAATCTATCTATGTTTCCATTAATGAAAGTAAAGAAAGAACTGCTAGGTTGAGGGCTAAGCGAGAATTTCTAGAAAAAGTGATTCCGCCTGGTTTTTATCATAACCATGATGAAGAAATTAAAATGATTGGTGTTTCCCCTATTGAATATTTGTTTAGTAACATAAAACTTGATGATAATGGGACTGAATATGAGTCAACTTTAGCTAGAAGGCGTCCCAATTGTTCGGAGGGTGATAATCTTAATGAAAAAATTGATAAAAGTGGGTTTGGAGAGGTCAAAACTTTAGCTAGTGATACACCCACTACTTTGGATTACAAGGACTTTAATTATGACAATTGCTCTTTGGTTGAATGTATTTCCTTGTTGCAATCCATGATAAACTCACCCAATGCTTATGAACAAAATAAAGCGTTTACCAAACATATCGTAGAAGCTATGATGAAAGCCTATGAAGAAAAATTAGAGATGGAGGTTTCAATACCTAGGAAATTGTATGATGAGTGGGAACCAACTACTAAAGTTAAAATTAAAGATTATGAGTGCAATGCTTTATGTGATTTGGGTGCTAGTGTTTCCACCATACCAAAAACTTTATGTGATGTGCTAGGTTTTACCAATATGGATGAATGTTCTCTTAATTTGCACTTGGCGGACTCTACTGTTAAGAAAACTTTGGGTAGAATAAATGATGTGATTATTATTGAAAATAGAAATTATATGCCCATTGATTTCATTGTGCTTGATATTGATTGCAATCCGTCTTGTCCTATAATACTTGGTAGACCATTCTTGCGTACCAAAGATGCTATTATTGATATGAAAGAAGGTAATATAAGATTTCAATTTCCATTAAATAAAGGGATGGAACATTTCCCTAGAAAGAAAATTAATCCACCATATGAATCTATTATGAGGGCCACCTATGGAATTCACTTGAAAGATGACATCATTTTAAACTATGCATTACGCCTAGCTAGGGGCGTAAAACAATAGCGCTTGTTGGGAGGCAAACCCATAGTTATCTTCATTTTTCTTGTTTCTTTTTTGTTTTTTAATGTGCACACAATTATGCTACTATTATGATTGTGTTTTTGTGTTTAATTTAGTGTTTGTGCCAAGTAAAGCCTTTAGGATGATGCGGGATAATAGTTGATTTGATTCTGTGAAAAAACAGAAACTTTTACTCTCAGTCCAGAAAAATCTAAAAATCACTGGAATGTGTTTTTTGCTCTGAATTGTTTTACAAATGATTGGTATAAAAATTTTCCATGTTGTCCTAATTATTGAGAATTTTAGGAGGTGTAGAGGTATGGTCATTATTCAGATTGCTACAGACTGTTCTGTTTTAGACAGATTCTATTTTCACTGCATAGTTTACTTGTTTTGATGAATCTATGGATTATATCAGCGGGGGTATAAGTCATGGATAAGTTGGAATACAGTAGGTATTATGCAATAATAAAATATGAATGGGTTCATAATAGTACCTAAAGTTTGTGATTTGATTGTTATACTAACGGATCTCATGAGGTTTCTGTTGAGTTTTGTGTGCTGAAGTTTTCAAGTTTTGAGTGAGATCACGATGGATGAAGGAATAAGGAGTGGCAAGAGCCTAAGCTTGGGGATGCCCAAGGCACCCCAAGGTAATATTCAAAGAGACCCAAGCATCTAAGCTTGGGGATTCCCCGAGTGGCATCCCCTCTTTCGTCTACCAACCATCGGTAAATTACTTGGAGCTATATTTTTATTCATCACATGATATGAGTTTTGCTTGGAGCGTCATTTATTATAGTGGTCTTTAGCTTGTTTGCTTTTTAGTTTGCCACAATCATCCCTTGCTGGACTCACCTTTTTAGAGAGACATGCATTTATTCGTGATTTGTTAAAATACTCTTTGTGCTTCACTTATATCTTTTGAGCTAGGCAGTTGCTCTAGTGCTTCACTTATATCTTTTAGAGCATGGCGGTTGGTGATATTTTAAAGAAATAGTTGCACTTTGATGCTTCACTTATATCTTTTTGAGAGTCTAATAAATAGTAATGGCAATTTGCACGGGTTATGAAATTGGTCCTAATATGATAGGTATTCAAGAAGGATATAATAAAAAAATTCATGTAGATCACTGAATATGATAAGTTTGATTCCTTGCAATAGTTTTGTGATATTGAGGCGGTGATATGTGGGAGGTACTAGTGAATGATTGTGGTTTACTAAGAATATTATAGTTAAGGTTTGTGATTCCCGAAGCATGCACATATGGTCTGTCGTTATGCTAGGAAGTTGGAGCATGATTTATTATTGATTGTCTTCCATTGTGTGGCGGTCGGGGGCACGCGATGGTTAACTCCTACGAACCTCCCCCCTAGGAGCATGCGTAGTAGTACTTTGCTTCGAGGGATAATAGACTTTTGCAATAAGTATGTGAGTTCTTTATGACTAATGTGAGTCCATGGATTATACTCATTTTCACCTTTCCGCAATTTGCTAGCCTCTCCGGTACCGTGCATTGCCCTTTCTCACCTCAAGAATTGGTGCAAACTTCGCCGGTGCATCCAAACCCCGTGATATGATACGCTCTATCACACATAAACCTCCTTATATCTTCCCCAAAACAGCCACCAGACCTACCTATTATGGCATTTCCATAGCCATTCCGAGATATATTGCCATGCAACTGCCACCGTTCCGTTTATATGACACACATCATCATTGTCATATTGCTTTGCATGATCATATAGCTGATATAGTATTTGTGGCTCAGCCACCATTCATCATTTTTTATACATGTTACGCTAGTATCATTGCACATCCTGGTACACTGCCAGAGGCATTCATATAGAGTCATATTTTTTTCTAGTATCGAGTTGTAATTTTGAGTTGTAAGTAAATAAAAGTGTGATGATAATCATTATTAGAGCATTGTCCCAGTGAGGAAAGGATGATGGAGGCTATGATTCCCCCACAAGTCGGGATGAGACTTCGGACGAAAAAAATAAAGAAAAATAAAAAAAGGCCAAAAAGAGCCCACGAAAAAAAGGAAAAAAAGAAAAAAAAAGAAAAAAAAAAGAAAAATGAGAGAAAAAGAGAGAAGGGGCAATGTGACTATCCTTTTCCACACTTGTGCTTCAAAGTAGCACCATGTTTTTCATATAGAGAGTCTCCTATGCTTTTATTTTCATATACAAGTAGGAATTTTTCATTATAGAACTTTGCTTGTATATTCCGATGATTGGCTTCCTCAAATGCCCGAGGTCTTCGTCAGCAAGCAAGTTGGATGCACACCCACTTAGTTTTCATTGTTGTTTGTACACTTATAGCTCTTAGTGCATCCGTTGCATGGCAATCCCTACTCCTTGCATTGACATAAATTGTTGGGCATCTCCATAGCCCATTGATTAGCCTCGTCGGTGTGAGACTATCTTCTTTTTGGACTTCCCCTTATTAGTCTCTACCACTATATTCTATTCCACCCATAATGCTATGTCCATGGCCTGCGCTCATGTATTGCGTGAGGGTTGAAAAAGCTGAAGCGTGTTAAAAAGTATGAACCAATTGCTTGGCTAAAACCGTGGTTGTTCATGATAAATATTTTGTGCTATGAAGATGGAGCATGACAGGGCTATATGATTTTGTAGGGATAACTTTCTTTATCATTTTTATTTTGAAAGGCATGATTGTTTGTTGGTATGCCTGAGTATTGATGTCTTTATATCAAATTATAGACTATTGCTTTGCATCATTCGGATCTTAATATTCATTCCACAAAAGAGATTACATGATGAATCTGATAGGTAGCATTCCACATCAAAAATTCTATTTTTATCATTTACCTACTCGAGGACGAGCAGGAATTAAGCTTGGGGATGCTGATACGTCTCCAACGTATCTATAATTTTTGATTGTTCCGTGCTATTATAGTATCAATCTTGGATGTTTATTATGCAATTATATATCATATTTTGGGACTAACCTATTAACCAGGTGCCCAGCGCCAGTTGTTGTGCATGTCTTTGGCTTTTTAGGTAAGCAGTACGAAACGGAGTCCAAACAAAGAAAAAACTTTGGATTAATTTTTTCTGGACCAAGAGAGACCACGGAGGCGCCACAAGCCTGCCAGGCACGCCCAGGGGGGACGCATGCCCCCCAGGCTTGTGGGCCCCTCGTGGCACCTCTTGACCTAATTCCAGGCCTATAAATTCTCAAATATTCCCAATACATCAGAGGGCCACCCGAAATACTTTTTCCGCCGCCGCAATTCTCTGTTCCTTCGAGATCCCATCTGGAGGCCTTCTCCGGTACTCTGCCGGAGGGGGAAGCAATCACGGAGGGCTTCTACATCAACCTTGCTGCTCTTCTGATGATGTGTGAGTAGTTTACCACAGACCTACGGGTCCATAGCTAGTAGCTAGATGTCATCTTCTCTCTCTTTGATCTTCAATACAATGTTCTCCTCGATCTTCTTGGAGATCTATTCGATGTAATCCTTTTTTGCAGTGCATTTGTTGGGATCTGATGGATTGTGGGTTTATGATTAGATTATTCATGAATATTATTTGAGTCTTTTATGAATTCTTATATGCATGATTGTTATAGCTTTGTATTTCTCTCCGATCTATCCATTTGGTTTAGCCAACTAGATTGATTTATCTTGCATTGGGAGAGGTGCTTTTTGATGGGTTCGATCTTGCGGTGCTCAATCCTAGTGACAGAAAGGGACATGACACGTATTTGTATCGTTGCCATTAAGGATAAAAAGATGGGGTTTATTCATATTGATTGGGTTTACTTTGTCTACATCATGTCATCTTGCATAAGGCGTTACTCCATTTTCCATAAACTTAATACCCTAGATGCATGCTGGATAGCGGTCGATGGGTGGAGTAATAGTAGTAGATGCATGCAGGAGTCGGTCTACTTGTCTCGGACGTGATGCCTATATACATGATCATTGCCTTGAATATCATCATAACTATGCGCTTTTCTATCAATTGCCCAACAATAATTTGTGTACCCACCGTATGCTATTTTCAAGAGAGAAGCCTCTAGTGAAAACTATGGCCCCCGGGTCTATCTTTTATCATATATAAAATCCAAAACTACCTTGCGGCAATTTATTTACCGTTATTTTATTTTGTGTTTTATTTTTTCTATCTATCACTACAAGATTTGATCCTTATAATTAACCGCCAAGGGATTGACAACCTCTTGTTTTGCGTTGGGTGCAAGTATTTGCTTTTGTGTGTGTAGGTGCTGCTAACGAGGTTCTGTGTGGTTCTTCTACTGGATTGATAACCTTGGTTCTTACCTGAGGGAAATACTTATCTCTACTGTACTGCTTCATCCTCTCCTGTTTGAGGAAATCCCAACGCAGCTCACAAGTAGCAACCACATGTTAGAGGATCCATGACAATATAACTTCTATGTGAATATAAGCAAACATAACTCATTACGTTGTCTTCCTTGTCCAACATCAACTATTTGACATAGAATATTTAATGGGGGCTCACAATCATAAAAGATGTCCAAGATAGTATATCTATATAAGAGACCTCTCTTTCCTTATTACTTTTTTCATGGATTGCAACAATGACCAATGCTATGTTTGTTAACTTCGAACAAGTTTTATCAATTATACTTTTTTTATGTGGAGTCATCACTCCCCATGGGATTAGCATATGATCTCCTTTTTTATTCACTTATTTTATTTCTAAGATTGGATCTATCAAAAGTAAGACAACTCCACACAAACTGCTCTTTATTATGTCACTCTCACACTCGATTACATAGATAGATAGATCACAAAGCAAACACTCGAAACTAAAGCATACTAAAACTTTATTCATCTAGATCACAAAATAACTAAGGATCAAACTAAGGTAGATAATTATGATAATAGTGGTGGTGATACAATACCGGGGAACCTCCCCCAAGCTTGGCACAAGCCAAGGGTGGTGCCCATACCTGTGTACTCAAGTCTCCTTCTTGGGTGATGGTGGTGATGATTCGGTAGGCTTGTCCTTCGTCTTCCAAGGCATAGGCTCTCCATCATAAAAGGATAAACGTGTTTCCAAAGTCCTGAAACTTGCAACTAAACTCATACCTTTAAAATTGGCCTCATATTCAAAATTTTGATTTTGTAAATCATAAATTTGGGCTTGAACATAATCAATCCGATCACTAAGCTTGAAGATAACGTCCCCAATATCCTTGCTGTCCACCTTGTGCTCACGGATGAATTCTGTGATCATGGAGTGGTTGGCATTGAGTCCGCACTCCACCATCCCTTGGCACTTGAAGATCTCCTGTTCCACCGCTTCTAGCCTGGCCTCCTCGCTCCCGGTCTTCTTGGGCCCTTGCACGTCCCGGATGTGAAGCACCCCCTCACGCATCTCAATAACCTGAGGGTGTTTCATCACCTCCGGAAGGTACGGGTTGATGACCTTCTCATAGAAATTGTCCTTGGACCAACTTGGAGGCGCCATGGTGATCTAGATCTGTCAGAAAAATAGCCCGAAACAAGAACAGAGGATAAACTTGCGATACAGTGGTCAAAACATCCGAATGTATATATAATGAATTTTTTTCGTGCAGGACAAGTAATATGGAAGAAAAACGAAGTCAGGAAAGTCCACGAGGGAGCCACAAGCTTGGTAGGCGCACCCTGGGGGTAGGGCGCGCCCCCCAGGCTTGTCGCTTCCTCGTGCACTTTTTGGACTATTTATTTTTTTCCTAATTTTTTATATATTCTGAAATGAACAAAAAGTGCTTTTATGGAATTTTTGGAGTTGGTTCACTTACCGTACCACATACCTACTCCTTTTTAGGGTTCTGGAGCATTCCGGAAGGTTTCCTCTATGTGCTCCTCCGGTGTCATTGTTTGAATTATATTAGTTTCAACATTAATATGCATACCTGAGATATAATGTTTAATCCTTTGCCCATTAACAACTCTCGGATTAGTGCCTTCAGAGTTGTTTATTTTAATGGCTCTGGAGCGATAAACTTCTTCGATGATGTATGGCCCTTCCCATTTAGAGGGAAGTTTTCCTGCAAAGAATCTTAAGCAAGAATTGTATAATAGAACATGGTCGCCCACTTTGAATTCCCGTTTCTGAATTCTCTTATCATGCCATCTCTTAACTTTTTCATTAAACAACTTGACATGCCCCCCCAACAAGCCACCAACATGTCTCCTAGAAACATGGGTGCTCCCTAGACAAAAAGCCACCAAACATGCAACCCCCGATTCGTGGGATCTTGTCCCCTCGCGCTGAGACAAGATGTTTTCCGCGAAACTTTTTTCTGAAAAATTCCGAAAGGTCCCAGAACATTTCCGGCACCCTCTAAAATAATTCTGGGCATGTTCCGAAACATTTCTGGTATGGTAGTTTTCATCAGCGAAAAGCAACAACAGCGGTTACGGCAGCTCCGGAACATTTCTGGTTTTTTTTTTTCCGAAAATTCCCAGATGTTCCCAGACCAATTCTGGCATCCTCTAAAAATTTCCAGGCGGTGCCGAAACCCTTTTTGACCTAATAATATATTCCAAAACAACTTTTTGGTTTTACCGAAACTCTTTCGGTGTTCTCTCTCCGGAACTCTTCCGTTGTCTCCGAAACATTTTCGGTTATTTTCTCTCAGACTCCCTGTCTAGTATTTAGCAGATAGATGACCCTTAAGCGTGTGACCCTATAGGTTCGGTGAAGTATAGACATGACCCGGAACCCCTTCCAATCGATGATCCACATCGGAGCCGTGGACACCCATATTGACCCCTATACCCACACGAATGAATATTCGAGTGAACCTCCAGTTGCCATGTGCTATTCCTATTGCTTCGTGATATGTTACAAATACCCGAGGTGAGACATGTTGGTATCCCTGTGGATCAACTCCTTGTCCACTATGCCAGTTACCTCGTTACCGGTATTGTTCTCTTTTGTCGTTCCGTGTTTCGGCATCCCTGTGATCAAATCACCCTGTGTCTGGCCAGACGATGATGGATACCGTAACACCGAGAGGGCCCAGAGATATCTCTCCATCGTCGGAGGAGCAAATCCCAATCTCGAGCTATCAACGTTACTTGACACACTTTTCCATGAACCCGTAAGCCGCCGTAATAGCCACCCATTTACGGATGACATTTAACAAACCCCAAAGTTCATGGAGCAAGCATGAAGAAACTCGACACTCTCATGGTCTAAGGAATTATGCAAACATTAACTTCCTGTGTTATTAACCATTAACTTATGACGAATGTATCTCATAGCATAACATCAATTCGGGTCGATTCAACACAAATGTTCTGCTAACATTGTGCCCTCAAAGTTGCTGGCATAGACATGCCCATGATTGGGAAAACATAATCATCATGCAACACTTGAGCTAGTCTTAGAGGCATGACTAGGAATACATTTTACCGTTTATTATTCCACACGTGCACATAGGTTTTCCCCAGAGCCTTTATGGATATACGGGCTCGGGAACCACAGCAGTTATAGCATGGAACATAAACCTAATTATGAACACGGAGAAAATAATAGCATTTATTATTGCCTCTAGGGCATATCTCCTACAGTAGGCACAATTGGGTCAATATTGTAAACAATTGTTTCTTCTTTAACACTAACATGATCTTCATTTAATTCAATAGGTGGATGAAACTTAAACCACTTCTCTTTAGGGAGATCAACATGAGCAGCAAAAGATTCACAGAAAGTAGCTACTATCTTAGAGTCAAGTCCATATTTAGTATTAAACTTATGAAAGGCATCGGTTTCCATAAAAGATTTGACACAATCAAACTTAAGATTTATACCTGACTCTTTACCTTTGTCGATTTTCCAATCTTCATAGTTGCGTTTAATTCTTTCCAGAAGATCCCATTTGAATTCAATAGTCCTCTTCATAAAGGAACTAGTAGAAGAAGTATCGAGCATGGATTGATCATTATGAGAAAGCCGAGCATAAAAGTTTTGAATAATTATTTCTCTTGAGAGCTCATGATTGGGGCATGTGTGCATCATATATTTAAGCCTCCCCCAAGCTTGAGCGATACTTTCTCCTTCACAAGGCCAAAAATTATATATATAATTCTGATCACGATGAACCAAATGCATAGGATAAAACGTCTGGTGAAATCCCAGCTTTAACCGGTTCCAATCCCATGTTCCAGTATCATCCAATAGCCTATACCATGTCAATGCTTTTCACTCCAAAGATAAAGGGAATACCTTCTTCTTAACTCCATCCTCGGATAAACCTGCAATCTTAAACAATCGACAAATTTCATCTATGTATATCAAGTACATATCAGGATGTACCTTTCCATCTCCTGCATAAAGATTAGCAAGGAGTTTCTCTATCATACCCGAAGGAATTTCATAATAAACATTTTCAGTAGGTTTAGTAGGTTGAGGAGCAACTCTCAGTGCTTCTGGTCGAGGTGAAGATACCCCGAACAAACCCCTCAAAGGATTACTTTCCATAGTAATAAGTGACAGTAAATTTCAGCACGTAATATAAATGTTTCCTTACCAAATTCCACCTACCAAAGGCGCTTCAGTCCTCGGCAACGGCGCCAGAAAAGAGTCTTGATGACCTACAAGTATAGGGGATCAATCGTAGTCCTTTCGAGAAGTAATAGTGTCAAACCCAACGAGGAGCAGAAGTAAATGATAAGCGGTTTTCAGCAAGGTATTCTCTGCAAGCGCTGAAATTATCAGCAACAAATTGTTTGATAGCAAGGTAATTCATAACAAGTAACAAGTAACAATAGTAACCAAGGTGCAGCAAGGTGGCCCAATCCTTTTTATAGCAAAGGACAAGCCGGAACGGTCTCTTATAATAAGCAAAGCGTTCTCGAGGACACATGGGAATTTTATCTAGTCACTTTCATCATGTTTGTTTGATTCGCGTTCGTTACTTTGATAATTTGATATGTGGGTGGACCGGTGCTTGGGTGCTGTTCCTACTTGAACAAGCCTCCCACTTATGATTACCCCCTCTCGCAAGCATCCGCAACTACGAAAGAAAAATTAAGATAAATCTAACCATAGCATGAAACATATGGATCCAAATCAGCCCCTTACGGAATAGCGCATAAACTAGGATTTAAGCTTCTGTCACTCTAGCAACCCATCACCTAATTACTACTCCACAATACCTTTCCTTAGGCCCAAAGATGGTGAAGTGTCATGTAGTCGACGTTCACATTGATGGAAATATGCCCTAGAGGCAATAATAAAATTGTTATTATTTTATATTTCCTTGTTCATGATAAAGGTTTATTATTCATGCTAGAATTGTATTCACCGGAAACTTAAATACATGTGTGAATACATAAACAAATACCGTGTCCCTAGTGAGCCTCTACTAGACTAGCTCGTTGATCAAAGATGGTTAAGGTTTCCTAACCATAGACATGAGTTGTCATTTGATAACGCGATCACATCATTAGGAGAATGATGTGATGGACAAGACCCATCCGTTAGCTTAGCATATGATCGTTCTGTTTATTGCTACTGCTTTCTTGAATGTCAAATACATGTTCCTCAGACCATGAGATCATGCAACTCCCGGATACCAGAGGAATACCTTGTGTGCTATCAAACGTCACAACGTAACTGGGTGATCATAAAGATGCTCTACATGTATCTCCGAAGGTGTCCGTTGAGTTGGCATGGATCGAGACTGGGATTTGTCACTCCGTGTTTCGGAGAGGTATCTCTGGGCCCTCTCGGTAATGCACATCATAAGAAGCTTGCAAGCAAAGTGACTAAGGAGTTAGTTACGGGATGATGTATTATGGAACGAGTAAAGAGACTTGCCAGTAACGAGATTGAACTAGGTATGGAGATACTGACGATCGAATCTCGGGCAAGTAACATACCGACGGACAAAGGGAATTACGTATGTTGTCATTGCGGTTCGACCGATAAGATCTTCATGGAATATGTAGGAGACAATATGGGCATCCAGGTTCCGCTATTGTTTATTGACCAGAGAGGCGTCTCGGTCATGTCTACATCATTCCCGAACCCGTAGGGTCCGCACGCTTAACGTTCATTGACGATATAGTGTTATATGAGTTATGTGAATTAGTAACCGAATGTTGTTCGGAGTCCCGGATGATATCCCGGACGTCATGAGGAGTCTCAGAATGGTCGAGAGGTAAAGATTTATATATGGGAAGTCATATTTTGGGTTCCGGAAAAAGGTGCAGTTTTTTCGGTATTGTGCCGGGAAGCTTCCAGAAGGTTCCGGAGGATTCCGGAGGGGTCCGGAAGTCCACAAGTGGGTCAACCACGTCCCAAAGGCTGGCATGGGCTAAGGGGAGGCGCCCTGGCCTAATTGGGCCACGCAGCTAGGGAAGGAAAAAAGGAGAGTCCTAGTAGGAATAGGATTGGACTTTGGAGTCCAAGTCCACGTGTGTACTATTCACGTGGTACTGTTCATGTGGCACTATTCCTTCTACTCCAAGCCCCTAAACATATATAAATAGAGGAGAGGGGGCGCCCCAAACAACACACAACATTGTCTTAGCCGTGTGCGGTGCCCCCCTCCATAGTTCCGTCCCTCGGTCATATTTTCGTAGTGCTTGGTCCAAGCCCTGCGGAGATAGCATCACCATCACCGTCACCATGCCGTTGTGCTGCCGGAACTCATCCACTACCTCACCGTCTTACTGGATCAAGAAGTCGAGGACGTCATCGAGCTGAACGTGTGCTGAACGCGAAGGTGCCATACGTTCGGTGCTCTGTCGGTTGGATCGTGAAGTTGTTCGACGACATCAACCGCGTTGTTCTAACGCTTCCGCTTACGGTCTACGAGGGTACGTAGACACACTCCCCCTCTCATAGATATGCATCAACATGGATAGATCTTGCGTGTGCGTAGAATTTTTTTATTTTCCATGCAACGTTCCCCAACACACATGACACCACTAAAGGAAGCAACAACATATAGGTCATCAAAATATCGAACGAACACCAAATTCTCATGATTACTTATAATCAGACATCTCCCATGTCCTCAAGAACAAAATTAACTACTCACAAATCATATTCATGTTCAAGATCAGAGGAGTATTGAATAGCATCAAGGTTCTGAACATATAATCTTCCACCAAATAAAACCAACAAGCATCAACTACAAGATGTAATCAACACTACTAGCAACCCACAGGTACCAATCTGAGGTTTTGAGACAAAGATTGAATACAAGAGATGAACTAGGGTTTGAGATGAGATGGTGCTGGTGAAGATGTTGATGAAGATTGGTCCTCCCACGATGAGAGGATCGTTGGTGTTGTCGATGGCTTCGATTTCCCCCTCCCGGAGGGAAGTTTCCCCGGCGAAATCGCTCCGCCGGAGAGCAAAAGTGCTCCGGCCCAGGTTCCGCCTCGAGGCAGCGGCGCTTCATCCCGAAAGTTTTCTCTTGATTTTTTCTAGGGCAAATGGCTTCATATAAGAGAAGATGGGCCCCGGAGGCCTGCCAGGGGCGCCACAAGCTCGGGGGGCGCGCCCAGGGGGGTAGGGCGCACCCTCTAGACTTGTGGCTGCCTGGTGGGTGCCCTTCTGGTATTTCTTTCGCCAATATTTTTTATATATTCCAAAACAATTCTTCGTAAATTTTTAGGTCATTTGGAGTTGTGCAGAATAGCTATCTCTGTTGTAGCCCTCTCCAGTCCTGAATTCCAGCTGCCGGCAATCTCCCTCTTCATGTGGAACTTGCAAAATAAGAGAGAAAAGGCTTAAGAATTGTACCATAAAGTGAAATAATGACTCAAAACATAATAAATAACAGTAGAAAAACATGATGCAGAATGGACGTATCAGGGAGAAAAGAAATCTCAAGCCGAGCAAATGCGATCAGGGGCCTCAACCTAGCACAAAACACGCGTATGCATTCTGCATGTGAAAAATCTATTATGTCAGCACATCTAATGTTTTTTTACATAGTACGCTATTACGTTTGGAATTTTGGCCATCTAATGTTTTTCTTTTGCGAGTAGACCATCTAATGCTGATGATCTGCTATAATAAAGGTCAGCCAAATGAAGTTCCTAATGTTTTGCTTTTAGGTGTTATTTTCTATCATATATTTCTTTTATCTGGTCAAACCACATTGTAAATTTTCATATATGGTCCACCAAATAAATGGCTTGGTTTTGGGGAGATGTTTTTTTTGTCTATTTTTCTCTTTTTAACCAGCAATGACTTCTTATATATAATAGGTTAATGTACCATTGCGAACACGATGGCAAGTTAAATCTTCTAATGTCGACATGGGGACAAACAACTAGCACATAAAACAATGTCAGACAAGACCTCGCATGGTGTAATACGGTTACGTGTATTATAGGCTCAGTTCCAAAAATAGTATTTTCATGATGGACTACAAGTAAAATATGTAGAAGATGTTTATGGATCAAGAAAAGAGATATCTAATTACGTCAGGGAGACCCGGATTAAAAGTCTTCACAAATTTATACAATGAAGAATTTCCATATAGTTTTCCTTAAAACAACAGTTTCAATATTTGTTTTCAATAAGACTCTTACTTGGTGGATAAACAGTGCATTCCCATTATATACATAAGAAACTCTATGTGGAATACGTAGCTAGCAAAATTTCAAGAATAAATTTAGTGTACACATTAATAGTTCATCTTTTAATAAAAACGCACTAATGTGGAATAAATAATTAAAAAAATAGATCATTTGATTTCCATTCTATAGAATTTATTGTATTGTGACGAAGGAACAGCGTGAAAGTAACATGACCAACATGTATCAGTTTCTTAGATTTATTAATATGCATGGGCTCGATGATATAAAAGCATATGTATGTCAACACAGACAAAATAGCTACGAGGACGACGTGCATGATCTAATGTTGTAGATTTGAAATAATGAAATAATATATGCATGTAAAAGATGATGTACAAGGCAAGCATGTATGGATTGGGGAAGCACGAGTTGTGGCTACAAGCCATGACGAGATTGAATAATATTTAGCAATTTCCAATACATATATAGTGAAGTTACATTGGCTTAAAAGAGCAAGCGACATATTAAATTTGTTTAAGGTGCACATGCAAGGAAGCATATAAAAGACATGGTAATGAAAATACAAATACGACCATGATGAGAAGAGAAGTTGCCAACTTTTTACGTATGAACCTTGATGTAAACTGCCTTAAAAGTTATGGTTGGAAAGGTAGACCCCATGGATTTGGAGTGGAAAAGAGGAAGTCATACACCAGTCTCAGTCAGAGAAATAAGGAAGGAAATCTTTGTAATTAAAATGGAATTATATGGAGCGCATAAGAAAAAATGTCGATGACCTATTGAGATATTTAAAATGGAATCACTTGGCCATATGGAGTCCCCGGAATTTTTATCCCATTGCAATGCATTTTTTTTTACAACGTCTCCCATACACCAGTCTCAGACAGGGATAGACGGAAATTACTGAGGCATGAGACGTGTAACAATGTCTCCCGTTGCAACGCACGGGCACTTATGCTAGTAATGATAAAAATATCAAAAGGGGGTTTGAAGAGGTTAAGACTTTAGATAGTGATGTGCCCACTACTTTGGATTACAAGGACTTTAATTATGATAATTGCTTTTCGATAAGGCAAGGTTCGCCGTGCACATCCGGTGCCCATGCATGAGAGCGATGCGACAGCTAAGGCAAGGTTCGCCGCGCACATCCGGTGCTCGTGCAGGCGAGGTACGAATTATTTGGCAGGACATACAGAGCACAAAGAAAGATGAGGCAACTGCCTGTGGTTAGATTAGAACGACCAGCAACTGGTGGCAATCGTTGCTAAAATTTGCAATTAATGGTGCAGAAAAGGTTAGGTGGTATATATGCTGGTATGTTTGATAGGCAAGACTACGTCATTTTAACATATTGATATGGTCATATATGTAATTTATTAGATTTGCTAATGATTATTCGGCCACTTGATAACGGAAGATAAGTTTGACATGCTCACTTACCCCCGCGCGCTTTCCCTAAAGCTGCCATACACGCTGTCAAAACTATGTAGGAAGAATTTTTTTTAACATGCAAGTCCAGTTCTGTACTAGTCATGTAGAAGAATACAATGGAAAAGGTCATACTGTTTGAATGATCAAGTAAACATTCAAAACGCCATCCTTTTAATACTCGAACAAAGGCTAGTTATGTAGTTATGTTTAGAAGAGTATATTATGGAAAAAGTGATACTGTTTTTAAAGGTCAAGTAGACATTCACAATGTCATCCTTTAAAGTAATGGATGTAATTTTTATTATTTCTGGTGTTCGCTGTACTTCCATGATTGAAGATGAATAGATTGGAAGTTTCTCGCAAAAAAAAAGGGATACAAGACTTGCCACGTCCAACACGTCGCCGACTCGGCTGGCAACCAACACGACGCAATCCGAACTCGTACATTTCGTCCGGTTTAGACTCACACGTGACTATCTAGGACTATACTACAACTAGATTAATTACTACATTCACCTCCTTAACCTTGTTGCTTTGTCTCCATTGCTTGCACTCCGACTTTCTTCCTCATCTCGATGAACTTCTGTCGGCCGAGGGACTTGGTTAGAATGACGACAAGATGGTTGTTTGTGTTCACGTGCTGGACCTCGATCATCCCTTCCAAAATGCAGTCACAGATGTGGTGGAACCGGGTATCTATGTGCTTGCGCCTCTCATGATGAACCGGATTTTTGCACAATGAGATTGCAGCTTGGTTGTCAATCTTCAATGACACCTTCTGCACCTCCTGCTTTGCAAGATCAGCTAGGAGTCTTCTTAGCCACACTGCTTGACAAGCTGCCATGCTTGCCGCTATGTATTCTGCCTCGCATGAAGACAGCGCAACCACCTTTTGCTTTTGAAAAATCCAGCTGATAGGATTTGGGCCAAGGTAGAATACCATGCCCATTGTGCTTTTATGGTCATCCACATCACCTGCCATGTCGCTATCTGAGTATCCATGAAGGACCAATCCTTCCTTTCCCTCTCTGTATGCGCAGCCAAAATTAATAGTGCCTTTCACATAGCGCAAGATTTGCTTGACCGCGCTCATGTGCTCGGTTGTCGGATTCTCCATGAAATGACTCCACCATCCCGACTGAATAAGCCAAGTCAGGTCGGGTATCCACCAAATATCTTAGGCTGCCCACAATGCTTCGATACATTGTGGTGTCCACCGACGGATTTGAGCTATGCTTGCTCAGCTTGTGATGTTGGTCCATTGGAGCTTGCATCTCGTTGGAATCTGTCATGCCGCACTTGTCCAATAACTTGACCGCATAAGCCGATTGACATAGGGAAATTTCTCCGGAGCTTTTCTTTACTTCGATGCCCAAGTAATAGCTGAGTAATCTTAGATCGCTCAAGCTAAAATTCTTCATCTGCGCCTTGAAACCTTCTATTTCTTGTGCGCTATCTCCGGTGATAATCAGATCGTCAACATAAACCCCAACTAGTAGGTTTGTGCCTTTGGAGTTCTTTGTATAGACTGCATGCTCGAGGGGACTTCCCTTGAACCCGGGTGAGACCAAACTTTGGTCTAACTTTGAGTTCCAAGCTCTTGGCACTTGCTTCGGCACGTAAAGTGCCATCTTGAGCTTGTTAACTTTCCCTTCTTCGCCTTTCTGCTCGTAGCCAAGGGGTTGTTCCACGTACACTTCTTCTGTGAGCTCACCATTGAGGAAAGCGTATTTAACCTCCATATGATGAACCTTCCAATCCTCTTGTGTTGCCAAAGCTAGGAGCACCGTCACCGTCTCGAGTTGAGCAACTAGTGCAAACACCTCCTCATAGTCAACTCCTTGACGTTGTACATAGCCCTTTGCAACGAGTCTTTCTTGTACTTCACAATGGCACCCTTTGTATCCTTCTTTAACTTGTAAACCCACGTCAAACCTATGGCCTTTTGGTTCGGAGGTCGGGTTACCAAAGTCCACGTGCCATTGCTCTCGAGCGCCTTCATCTCCTCATCCATAGCATGCGTCCAACTAGGACTCTTGCTCGCCTCTACAAAGTTAGCCGGCTCCTCAACTCCGAGCAAACATAGTTCAGAGTACTCAACACTACAAGGGAAAACCCTATAGGTAGAGGCTTACCAGAAGTGCGGGTAAGAGGCACGCGCTACTGCTAATTTACAGCAGTGCGGGTAGGTAAAGCGCTCTACAGGTAGGCTTGTAGCAGTAGCACGGGACGCCTAACGGCGCTACTGCTAAGTTGTCCCCCACAATAACCACCAGGCTACCTATAGTAGCAGTGCGGCCCACTGTACAAGCGCTACTACTAAACGGGTAGCAGTAGCGCGTGTTAAAAACATGGCGCTGCAACTACTGCTGCACTGTGCCACCTGGTGGGCCCCGCTTAGCAGCAGTGCGGGTCCAGGCACCGCGCTACTATAATGACACTTAGCAGTAGCGCTGGGCTCAGACCCGCGCTGCTGCTAAGTCAACCTTATCTCTACCGTGCCCGTCCACTTCCTCACTCTCCCTCACTCACTCTCTCTGCCTCTTCCTCCTTCCGCCGTCGTCGCCGTCGCTGCCGCATTGCTGCCACCGTCCTCGTTAAACCACCGCCCTCCTCCCTCCCTCGATAAGCCGCCACCGCCCTCCTCCCTCCCTCTCCCTCCTGCCTCCCTCCATCCCTCCTCCCTCCTCCCTCCTCGTACAGCCGCCCTCCTCCTCTCTCCTCCCTCCCTCTCCCTCCTGCCTCCCTCGATCCATCCTCCCTCCAAGGCTCTAAGAATCTTCTTGATGATGAATTTGTCGGTCATCTCTTCACTTCCTAAGCCGACAATCTCATTTGTGATGAGAGCAAGCCTAGAGTACATTTCGGTGACTCCTTCACCATCCTTCATCTTGAACTTGTCAAGTTGACTTTGAAGCACATCCAACTTGGATTCCTTGATGGACTCGGTACCCTCGTGCATATCAACCAAAGTATCCCAATTTTCTTTTGCATTCTCGAAGCGGCTGATCTTGTTGAACTCCTTGGGGCACAAACTGTTGAAGAGAATGTCACATGCTTGAGCATTGTATTGCAACATCTTCAATTCTTCCGCGGTTGCTTCACGATCCAATTCCTTACCATCCTCAAAGAATTCACCTAGCAAGCCAACACGAACAACAGCCCAAATGGCGGGGTTATGACCAAGAATATGCATTTTCATCTTATGTTTCCAACTAGCAAAGTTTGTACCATCAAAATATGGACCTCTACGGTGGTAATTTCCCTCACTAGACGCCATACTCTCCTAGGTTGTGAAACCAATGCAATGGAGACCAAAGTTCTGATACCACTTGTAGGATCAAAAGTATGTCTAGAAGGGGGGTGATTAGGCTACTTGACCAAATAAAAATCTATCATTTTCCCAATTTTAGTTGTGGGCAGTTTTTAGCAAATACACTGAGTCAAGTATCACCCTATGTAGGAGATATGCCCTAGAGGCAATAATAAATGTTATTATTTATCTCCATGTTCATAATTATGTTTATATTCCATGCTATAACTGCTATGGTTCTCGAGTCTGCAATAAGCATGAGGCTCAGAGGAAAACTTATATGCACGTGTGGAATAATAAATGGTAAAAAGTATTCCTGGTCAAGCCTCTAAGACTGGCTCAAGTGATTGCATGATGATTACGTTTTCCTGATCATGGGCATGTCTATGCCGGCAACTTTGAGGGTACAATGTTAGAAGAACATTTCTGTTGAACCGACTCGAATTGATGTTATGCTATGAGATACATTCGTCACAAGTTAATGGCTAATAACACAGAGAAAGTTAACGTTTGCATAATTCCTTAGACCATGACAGTATTGAGTTCCTTCGTACTTGCTTTGTGAACTTTGGGGTTTGTTAAACGTCATCTGTAACAGGGTGGCTATTACGGCGGCTTACGGGTTCACGGAAAGGTATGACAAGTAACTTGATAGCTCAAGATTGGGATTTGTTCCTCCGACGATGGCGAGATATTCTTTGGGTCCTCTCGGTGTTACGGTATACCGTCGTCTAGCCAGACACAATGTGATTTGATCACTGGGATGCCAAAACGCGGAAACGAGAAAAGAGAACAAAACTGGTAACGAGGTAACTGGCATAGTGGACAAATTGTTGATCCATGGGAATGCCGATAAGTCTCACCTCGGGTGTTTGTAACATATCACGAAGCCACAGGAATAGCACACGGCAACTAACAGATTCACTCAAATATTTATTCGTGTGGGTATAGGGATCAATATGTGTGTCCACGGTTCCGCTATTGATCATTGATCGAAAAGTGTTCCAGCCATGTCTATACTTCATCGAACCTACAGGGTCACATGCTTAAGGGTCATCTATCTGCTGAATACTAGACATGGAGTCTGAGAGAAAGTCACCAAAAAAGTTTCGAAGACAACGGAAGAGTTCTGGAGAGAAAGTCACCAGAAAAGTTTCGGAGACAACGGAAGAGTTCCGGAGAGAACACCGGAATAGTTTCGGTAAAACCAAAAAGTTGTTTCGAAGTATACCATTAAGTCAAAATGGTTTTGGCACATGCCTGGAAATTCTTGGAGGGTGCCAGAATTGTTCTGGGAACTTTTGGAATTTTTCCAGAGAAAAAAACCGGAAATGTTCCGGAGCTGCCGAAACCGCTTTGGTTGCTTTTCGCTGATGAAAATAATTGATCCGGGATTGTTTCGGAACGCGTCCAAAATTATTTTAGGGGGTACTGGAAATGTTCTAGGCCCACAGAAATATTTTCAGATTTAACGGTCGCGGAAAAATATTTTCATGAATAGTGAAAAGCACTTTATGGTTACTTTATGGAAAGGCACCTTTTAGGGCTTTTCCCAGAGCTTCTAGAAGGGAAGACTTGGAGGAGGGGGAACCCCTTTTGGGGGGGGGGCATGGGGGTTGCCGGCCAAGGGAGCTCCTCCATGGAGCTCCTCTTACCTCCCCATTATGCCCTTTATGTGTGACATAAAGCATGGGCATTTTGGGTTTTTCATGTGCCACCCTACCCCTTGATTTTTCCTATAAATAGAGGTGGAGAGGCACTCTCCACACTCACTCTTTCTCACATACAAATGCCATGCATGATCTGGCTTTCTCACTCCCTCCAAGCAAAATAGTTTCGTAGAGCTGAAAGGCTGTCTGGGAGCGGAAAGCACTGCTGGATAGCTGACACCGTATGTGTGCAACCCCGTAGAGAGGTCGTAGATTCGATCTTTTCCCATGGGGCTGTTCGAGGGTCCTCCCGAAGGGCTGTCCAAGAAACCGTCCGAGTTCCAGGGCCCTCCCGAAGGGCTGTCCGAGAAACCGTCCGAGTTCGGGGGTCCTCCGGAAGAGCTGTCTGTGACATCGTCCGGGGGGACTGTCCGACCGCCTCCCGAAGGGCTGTCCGTGGGGCAGACAAGGGAGAACATCCTCGCGGTTGGGAGGTTGTAAATCCTAGCTGTGGGGACCTGCACCGACAATTAACATCGACTCTACTTCTGCTGCGCTACGAGTCAGTAATGATCAGATCAAACCTTGCATGCATCTCCATAGTGATCCTGGGCATGCTCGCTGTACCGATTTTTTTTGTTTTCTGTCGCGCTCCCTGCTACTTGTAATCTGCGTCGGTAAAATCCTTGAAGAGGAAAGGAGATGCAGTACAGTAGAGATAAGTATTTCCCCCAGTTAAGAATCAAGGTTATCAATCCAGTAGGAGACACACACACGACCTCGTTAGCAGCACCTGCACACATGAAAACCAAACACTTGCACCCAAGGCAAAACAAGGGGTTGTCAATCCCTTGGCGGTTAATTGCAAAGATTAAATCTCGTAGTGGTAGATTAATAAAGTAAAACACAAAAGTAAAATAATTGCAGCAAGGTGTTTTTGTTTATATATGACGGAAAATAGACCCGGGGGCCATAGTTTTCACTAGAGGCTTCTCTCTTGAAAGTAGCATACGGTGGGTAAACAAATTACTGTTGGGCAATTGATAGAAAAGTGAATAATCATGATGATATTCAAGGCAATGATCATATATAGGCATCACGTCCGACACAAGTAGACCGACTCCTGCCTGCATCTACTACCATTACTCCACCCATCGACCGCTATCCAGCATGCATCTAGAGTATTAAGTTCATAAGAACGGAGTAACACCTTAAGCAAGATGACATGATGTAGACAAAGTAAACTCAAGCAATATGAATAAACCCCATCATTCCCTTAATATAAGTGAAGCATGAGAATTCATTTCTTCAAAATTTTAATCAACTCTCAAAATAATATAAGTGAAGCATGAGAGTTTATTTCTTCAAAATATAGCCACCACCGTGCTAAAAAAGATTTAAGTGAAGCACTAGAGCAACTGCCTAGCTCAAAAAATATAAGTGAAGCTCAAGGAGTATTCTAACAAATCACGAATAAATGTGTGTCTCTCTAAAAAGGTGTGTCCAGCAAGGGATGATTGTGGCAAACTAAAGAGCAAACAAGCAAAAGACCACTATAATACACGACGCTCCAAGCAAAACTCATATCATGTGATGAATAAAAATATAGCTCCAAGTAAGTTACCGATGGTTGGTAGAAGAAAGAGGGGATGCCACTCGGGGGCATCCCCAAGCTTGAACACTTGAGTCTCTTTAAATATTATCTTGGGGTGCCTTGGGCATCCCCAAGCTTAGGCTCTTGCCACTCCTTATTCCTTCATCCATCATGATCATACTCAAAACTTGAAAACTTCAGCACACAAAAATCAACAAAACCTCGTGAGATCCGTTAGTGTAATAATCAAATCACAAACCATAGGTACTATTATGTACTCATTCATATTTTATAATTGCATAATAGCTACTGTATTCCAACTTCCTCATGACTCATAACCCCCGATACGAACCATAGTTTCATCAAAACAAGCAAACTATGCAACGAAAATAGAATCTATCAAAAACAGAACAGTCTGTAGCAATCTGAATAAAAACCAAACTTATGGTCCTAAAAAAATTCTGAAAAATTAGGAGACCGTGGAAAATTTGTATATCAATCATGTGTAAAAAATTCAGAGCTAAAACACATTCCAGTGATTTTAGATTTTTCGGGACTGAGCATAAAAGTTTCTGTTTTTCACAGAATCAAAGCAACTATTATCCCACATCATCCTAAAGGCTTTACTTGGCACAAACACTAATTAAGACACAAAAACACAATCATAACAGAGGCATCATTGTGCAAAAACTCAAGAAAAAAATATAAATGATAACTATTGGGTTGTCTCCCAACAAGCTCTTTCTTTATAGCCATTAAGATAGGCTAGAGATTTCAATGATGCTCACATGAAAGATAATAATTGAAACACAAAGAGAGCGTCATGTAGCATGTGAAAAACACATTTAAGTCTAACATACTTCCTATGCATAGGCATTTTATAAGCAACCAAATTATCAAGACAAGAAATATCTATCATATTCAAGGGAAAAGAATAAAACATTGATGATCTCAACATAAGAGAGGTAATTTAGTAACATAAAAATTAATACAAACATATTTTCCTCTCTCATAATAATTACATGTGGGATCATATTCAAATTCAACTATATAGCTATCACATAATATATTTTCTACATGATCCACATGCATAAAAGTCTTATAATCTTCCAAGATAGTGGGATTAACATCAACTAAAGTCATGATCTCTCCAAACCCACTTTTATCAAAAATTTCATAAGATTGAAAACTCTCCAAATATGTGGGATTATTTTTACCTAAAGTTGACACTCTTCCAAACCCACTTTCAATATTATTGCAAACATTATTATCAATAGCATATTCATCATGAGTCTTAAATAAATTTTCAAGATCAGAAGAAGCATTATCACCCCAATCATGATCTTTGCAATAAGTAGTGGACATAACAAAATCATCATCCCCAAGCTTGTAGTTTTGCATATCATTAACACAATTGACATTAATAGAATTTATAATAACACCATTGCAATCATGCTTTTCATTCAAGGAGCTATCGTGAATCACTTTATAAATTTCTTCTTTTAACACTTCATCACAATTTTCAGATTCACGAATTTCAAGCAAAACTTCATAAAGATAATCTAGTGCACTCAACTCACTAGCAAATAGTTCATCATAATTGGATCCTTTAAAAAGATTAGCAAGAGGGTGAGTATCCATATGTCTTTACGTTTCCTTTCTGTTTTTGAGTGTGCACATGAAGGCAATAAAAGCAAGCAAGCAAACGAATAAAAAGGCAAACAAAAAATATTTTTGTGTTTTTTGCAAAATCGTTTTAGAAGAGGGGGAGATAAAAATGAGAGGCAAATGGCAAATAAAGTAAATGCTGGTAGATGATAGTTTGCGTGCACGTACCTGATAGGTTGTGATGATATCTCCCCGGCAACGCAGCCAGAAATTCTTCCTGCTACTTGTAATCTGCGTCGGTAAAATCCTTGAAGAGGAAAGGAGATGCAGTACAGTAGAGATAAGTATTTCCCTTAGTTAAGAATCAAGGTTATCAATCTAGTAGGAGACACACACACACGGCCTCATTAGCAGAACCTGCACACACGAAAACCAAACACTTGCACCCAACGCAAAACAAGGGGTTGTCAATCCCATGGCGGTTAATTGCAAAGATTAAATCTCGTAGTGGTAGATTAATAAAGTAAAACACAAAAGTAAAATAAAAGTAAATTAATTGCAGCAAGGTATTTTTGTTTATATATGATGGAAAATAGACCCGGGGGCCATAGCTTTCACTAGAGGCTTCTCTCTTGAAAGTAGCAGATGGTGGGTAAACAAATTACTGTTAAGCAATTGATAGAAAAGCGAATAATCATGACGATATTCAAGGCAATGATCATATATAGGCATCACGTCCGAGACAAGTAGACCAACTCCTGCCTGCATCTACTACTATTACTCCACCCATCGACCGCTATCCAGCATGCATCTAGAATATTAAGTTCATAAGAATGGATTAACGCCTTAAGCAAGATGACATGATGTAGACAAAGTAAACTCAAGCAATATGAATGAACCCCATCATTTTACCCTTATTGGCAACGATACAATACGTGTCATGTCCCTTTCTATCACTGGGATTGAGCACCGCAAGACCGAACCCATCACATTGCACCTTTCCCATTGCAAGATAAATCAATCTAGTTGGCCAAACCAAACCGATAGATCGAAGAGAAATACAAAGCTATAGCAAGCATGCATATAAGAAATCAGAGATGACTCAAATAATATTCATGAATAATCTGATCATAAACTCACAATTCATCGGGTCCCAACAAACACACCACAAAGAAGAATTACATCGGATTGATCTTCGCGAAGATCACGAAGAACAAGGTATTGAAGATCAAAGAGAGAGAAGAAGCCATCTAGCTACTAGCTATGGACCCGTAGGTCTGTCGTGAACTACTCACGCATCATCGGAGAGGCAGCAAGGTTGATGCAGAGGCCCTCCGTGATCGATCCCCCCTCCGGCAGAGTACCGGAAAAGGTCCCCAGATGGGATCTCGAAGAAACAGAGACTTGCAGCAGTGGAAAAAGTGTTTTGGCTGGCTCTCTATTGGTTTTCCGATTTTAGAGAATTTATAGGCTTGGAATTAGGTCAAACGGAGGTAACATGGGCCCACAAGCTACCAGGGCGCGGCCACCCCCCTGGGCGCACCTTGGTGGCTTGTGGCCCAAGTTTCTGTCATCTGGTCCTCTGTCGAAGCTTCCAGGGTCTCTTTTGTACAGAAAAAAATCATCAAAAAGTTTCGGGGCATTTGGACTTCGTTTGGTACTGATTTCCTAGAAGACCAAAAACAAGCAGAAAACAGTAACGGGAACTGGGCACTAGGTTAGTAGGTTAGTCCCAGAAAATGATATAAAATAGCATATAAATGCATAATAAACATCCAAGATTGATAATATAATAGCATGGAACAATCAAAAATTACAGATACGTTGGAGGCGTATCATTCCCCTACACCCTACACATGGAATTCTAAGAGCGTAGCAGCGGAAAGTAAAAACATTGCACATGTAAGTAAAGGAGGGGTTCAGAGATTTCAAATGCAATGAAGACACGATGATTTTTGGCATGGTTCTGATAGGTGGTACTATCGTACATCCACGTTGATGGAGGCTTCAACACACGGAGGGTAACGGCTGCGCGAGTCCACGGAGGGCTCCACCCACGAAGGATCCACGAAGAAGCAAGCTTGCCTATTCCACCATGGCTTCCGTCCACGAAGGACTAGCCTCAGTCGGGGTAGATCTTCATGAAGTAGGCGATTTCCTTCCCCTCACAAACTCCTTGGTTCAACTCCACATGATCTTGGAGGCTCCCAAGTGACACCTAACCAATCTAGGAGACACCACTCTCCAAAAGGTAATAGACGGTTTGTTGATGATGGTGTGCTTCAAATGATAGTCTCCCCAACACTCAAATACTCCCTCACAGATTTGGCTTTGGTAGGAGAAGGATTTGAGTGGAAATTAACTTGGGAAAGGCTAGAAATCAAGTTTCAAATGATTGGATTGGAATATCTTGATCTCAACACATGAGTAGGAGGTTCTCTATCAGAAAATGTATGGTGGAAGTGTAGGCACGTTCTGATGGCTCTCTTACTGGGCCACAACGCACACAACCGAGAAAGTAAGGAAGAAAGAAAAATAGCCGGCCGATACAATGGTGCCCAGGCACAACCACACACCCTAGAAGGACACCAAGCCAACATCGATTGAAAAAGAAAACCACTTGGGGTCTATTAGGTCACATCCGCGATCAAGCAACCGGAGCGGACAACAAAGCCACCACGGAAGGGGCAAGCCGACATGGGAGGCCATGCTATCACCAACACCTAGATGCCAACAGAGACAGTTGCATCCAACTCCATCGCCTAAAGAAGCCCCCTACTCCCGGGCCTTGGGACGAGAGGGCGCCGATTTGTCGTGCGATGGCTGCGCTCAACACCCTCGAGCCTGGATTAAAACTATCGCCGAGGTTACGAAGTGAGGGCTCCGAGCACCACCCCACAGTTGAACTCGTACACCTTGAGAGCGCCACGGTCGGGGCCACGGGACCGTCAGCATGAAGAGAAGAGTCTGTCATCCGCCACCATACCCCGACCACCAACAGGAAGGGCCTTGCTCAAAAGATGGAGCCTCCAAGAAGGGAACGACGCCATAACGTCTTCACCGCCTGGTCCAAAAATGAACCAAGGGTTTTCACCTAGAGCACGGAGGAGGCGGCCAACCACAGTGTCACCTCCATGGAGGTGAACAGCACTCGAGAGCGTTGCCATCACCGGCACCGACATCGTTGAGCAGAGCTTTCGCCTGGTATTGACCACCTACCATCCAACGACCACTATCCACACCTCACACGCACCCAGAAGGGACCGATAGAGAGGCGAGGTAGACGGGTAGCGATGAGGACAGCGCCCGAAACCCAGAAAGGTGAAATCTTGTCAACTCCCTGCCTTGCACGCCTCCCACACGGGTTGCCTTGCCGCCCGTACGGCCAAGACATCACACCAGCACCTGCCCGATGGCACCCGCTGTAACACCCCAAAAATTTAATCTTGTTTTATTAATTAAAATTTTGTCAGAAAGTTTTATTTTCTATTTTCTGACTCTTCTATTAATTTTAGAGCTACTTCTTTTCTCTGGATTTTTTTTAATTTTTTTTTCTTTCTTCTTATCTGAAACTTTTGGATAATATTGAGGGGCTTGAATGCTTTCTTAAAATATTTGATATCTGTTGGGTATGCAAGGGGAAGCATTTGTATAATACTTTTGCCAAGCATCAATTCTTCTAAAATGGCTTTTCCATTCTTTTGAGGGCTCCCATTGCACTACAACTGCTTTAAATATTTCTTATTAAATTCCATAAAAATTTGGAGGGGTCAAGCATTGCCTACAAATCACTTTTATAAAAACCTCTCTTGGTCTTTTAAAAATTTTGAGCTCCACTTCAAATTTTTTTAAATCTGGATCAGTTTGTAGGTTGCACTGCAACCTGTTTAAATATTTCTTTAAATAATACATAAAAATTTGGAGATGTCAGTAGATGCATATAACTCATTTTTATGCAAAAATCCAGCTTTGTGTTTTATAAATTTTGAGCAAACCTTCCTCTTTTTCATTCTGGTCCAGTTTGGTTTTTTGCACTACAACCCTATTTTAAATTACTCTAGTGATCTTGGGATTTTTCCTGCTATTAGTACTTGCTACTAAACCCTTAAGTCCAGGATATTGGACCCATTTGAATAATTTTGGTCCATGCAATAATAGCCTACATTCTCTGTCCAGATTTGGTTTTCTCAAAAACTTGCACTAACAAGTTTCTGGTTTTGCCAAACTAACCTTGCCACCATCACCTACACCTAAAGAGACCCCAGCCTGCAAATTTTGGTGGCCAGGAAAGCCTGCTAGGTGGCCTTGGCATTTTGTCGAGCACCTGTCGTGCATGACCAGTTTTGGCATGGTTCGAGGATTTGCATTAGGAACTTCCTTGCCAGGCCTAAACATCATGTCTTATAGCCTTGCATTAGCCCAGAACATAACCCTGGTAGTTTGCATGTGCATCATAGCTCGCTGGCTAGGCCTCGCATTTCATCGAGCACGTGGTGGGCAGGCCGAGAGCGCGAGCAGAGCGTGCGTTTTGCACGCGCCTGCCCGAGCCGCCTCACCAACCCCCGAGCTTATCCTGACCCTATGACGCGCGCAGCGTAGCGCCAAGCCCCGACCTGAACTCCCTCACGAGCACCACAGCACCTCGCCACGTCTCCGGCGAGCCAGGCGCTAGCCGCCATCGCCGCCTGTGGTGGTCGGTGCCGTATGGGCCACCTGGCGCGCCCCCGAGTATCCCAGCCCGCCGTGCTCATCCACAACCGCGTCGTCTACCTCTGCAAGCTCTGCCAGCCAGCCCCCACCTCCCCAGTTCTGCAATAGAGCCGCCGCCGTCGTGCTTATCCACGGGCAGCCGACGAACCGACCTTGGCTAGCTATAAAGGACCCACGAGACTGCAGTGCACCCATCCTCCTCCCCAGCCTCCGTAGAAAGCCCCCGCAGCAACCAGATTGACCGAAAGATGCCATCCCCTTCGCCTCCGGCCGAGACGCTCACCGCCACCCTTCTGTTTATTCCGACGCCACCAGAGCCCCTCCCTCTACTCTATCACCACCATTAGTGTAGGAGATATGCCCTAGAGGCAATAATAAATGTTATTATTTATCTCCATGCTCATTATTATGTTTATGTTCCATGCTATAACTGTTATGGTTCTCGAGTCTGCAATAACCACGAGGCTCGGAGGAAGACTCATATGCACGTGTGGAATAATAAACGGTAAAATGTATTCCTAGTCAAGCCTCTATGACTGGCTCAAGTGTTGCATGATGGTTCTGTTTTCCTGATCATGGGCATGTCTATGCCAGCAACTTTGAGGGCACAATGTTAGAAGAACATTTGTGTTGAATCGACCCGAATTGATGTTATGCTATGAGATACATTCGTCATGAGTTAATGGTTAATAACACAGAGATAGTTAACGTTTGCATGATTCCTCAGACCATGAGAGTATCGAGTTTCTTCATGCTTGATTCATGAACTTTGGGGTTTGTTAAACGTCATCCGTAAATGGATGGCTATTACGGCGGCTTACGGGTTCATGGGAAAGTATGTCAAGTAACTTGATAGCTCAAGATTGGGATTTGCTCCTCCGACGATGGAGAGATATCTCTGGGCCCTCTCAGTGTTACAGTATCCATCATCGTCTGGCCAGACACTTTGTGATTTGATCACGGGGATGCCGGAACACGGTAACGAGAAAAGAGAACAATACCGGTAACGAGGTAACTAGCATAGTGGACAAGTTGTTGATCCACGGGAATGCCAACATGTCTCACCTCGGGTATTTGTAACATATCGTGAAGCAACAGGAATAGCACACGGCAACTGGAGGTTCACTCGAATATTTATTCGTGTGGGTATAGGGGTCAATATGGGTGTCCACGGCTCCGATGTTGATCATTGATCAGAAAGAGTTCCGGTCATGTCTATACTTCACCGAACCTATAGGGTCACACGCTTAAGGGTCATCTATCTGTTGAACGCTAGACAGGGAGTCTGAGAGAAAGTCGCCGAAAATGTTTCGGAGACAACGGAAGAGTTCCGAGAGAGAGAACACCGAAAAAGTTTTGGTAAAACCGAAAAGTTGTTTCGGATAAAACCATTGATCCAAAAAGGTTTCGGCAAGCACCGGGAATGTTTTGGAGGTTGCCAGATTGGTCTGGTAATTTCTGGAATTTTTCTGGAGAAAAAACCGAAAAAAGTTTTCGGAGCTGCCGGAATTGTTTACCGGGTAAACGAAGATGGTTTTAAATTAAACCACCATACTGGAAATGTTCCGGAGCGCGTCCGTATAATTTTAGAGGGTGCCGGAAATGTTCTGGGACCTTCGGGAATTTTTCTAGAAATTACACGCGGGAAAACATCTTGTCCCAGCGAGGGGGGGCAAGATCCCACGTTTCGTGGGGGCTGTTTTTGGGGGGGGGCCCCCTAGGGGGCAGCCCCCTTGTTGGTGGACAAGGTGTTGGGGGGGGCCCCCATGGTGGGGGGCAGCCCCCACATATTATGGGATATGTTGGGAGGAGGTGGCAGCCCCTCATGGGGGCGCCATGGGGCAAAGGGGGGGGCCCCCATGAGACAACTCCCCACCTTTGGTGGGAGCTTGTTTTGTGGGGGGGCCCCACATGTTTTGTGGCTGAAATTTTCAGCCACCCCACCCCCTCCTTCCCCTATAAAAGGAGGTGGAGAGGAGCTCTCCATCCTCACTCAAACTCTCTCACACAAGCCATGCATGATCTGGCATTCTCTCTCCCTCCCACGAAATAGTTTCGTAGTGCCGAAAGGCTGTCTGGGTTCCGGTGGGAACTAGTTCTGGACGGCGAAGCCCTGCCGGATAGGTGACACCGTATGTGTGCAACCCCGTAGAGAGGTCGTAGTTTCGATCTTAGTGCCCGAGGGGCTGTTCGAGAGTGCCTCCCGAAGGGCTGTCCAAGTGACGGTCCGAGTTCTGTGAGTCCTCCCGAAGGGCTGTCCGAGTGACCGCTCGAGTTTCGAAGGTCCTCCCGAAGGGCTGTCCGCGACACCGTCCGGGGGACTGTTCGACCGCCTCCCGGAGGGCTGTCCGAAGGGAAGATGAGGGTATACATCCTCGCGGTTGGGAGGTTGTAAATCCTAGCTGCGGGGATCTGCACCAACGATCGTCATCGACTCTACTTCCGCTGCGCTACGAGTCGGTAACGAAACTGATCAAACCTTGTATGCAGTCTCCATAGTGGTCCTGGGCTGGTGCGTAGGTCGGAAATTTTTTGTTTTCTGCTGCGTTACCCTACAGTGGCATCATGAGCCGTGCTATGCGTAGATGCAGGTTGCGATCTAGAATACATAGAGATGTATGGGTGTTGCACAATATAATTAGGTAGTAGATGAGTTCTATTACTGAAAATTATTTGTGCGGGTAGCAGATGAAATCTGTTACCCGATGTTCTTGTTGCTTTCCTTGAATTTGCGTAGTCCTGATCTTGACAGCATTGTGGAATCTTACAAAGTTCTGGCAATCCGCGATCCTTTCATGCTGCTCCTGAGTATGCTGATTGACAGATCAACGAAGTGCTAACAGTTCTTTGGGTTCAACTTTAGTTAAAGAAAGATGGATATTTCGCAGACGAAAGGGCAATGCAGATATGATCTGCACGGGGGTCATGCGTATGACGAAGTTTAGTATGGGGCTCGAGATTTTTTTATCTCGGTTTTCATACACCCTGGAAAGTTAATCTAGCGACTTGGATTATCATACTTGATGATGGACGTTGGTAGCTTCGGTTTGTTTCGAAACCTTAGAAGCCACGTAAAACAAGTTCTTGCATGAACCGATTAGAGGCGTCTAACTTAGTTTTGCAGGAGGGTTTGCATGTGCATGTGATGTGGTATAGCAGTGCTCATAATAATTTGATTATGTATGAGATGACTATATGATGTAAATTGATTAACATGACCTGCGTGTCATGATTTGGCATGATGGCTGGAGCCATATGATTGCACTTTAAATGACCTGCGGGTCGACCTTGTGTAATGCATTATTTTATCAGCTATAGAGATAGCAATATTATCTGGTGCATCGACAAGGTGGTGGCAATCTTCGCGAAGGTGAACACCGACGCGAATGCTGAAGACGAAGAAATACAAGACTTCTCCGTCAGAAAGGGCTATACCATATCATGCTACTATGAATTGCCTGAGATGTTTATCCCTTATGATGCACCCTTCTTGATTGCGCGGTAGTCGCTTTTATTAGGGTGATCTCTCACAAAAATATCAAGTAGTTAGTGTTCTCCCAAGTGTAGCACCGTCTACAACACGTATCTTTTCGGGGTGCGCCATGTACACATGAGCACGAACGATTAGAGAGGTGTAAGGCGGGTGAAGGTCAGACCTCACTGCGTGATCACTTGGTTGTCTTGACGTTCAGGCAGGACAGTCCTGAGCTCGGAACACACGCATCGAAAGATGGACAAGAGTTACATAGAGATGTGATTGGCAAGTTGGCCTACCGATTGAAATTCACGTCATCAGTGATGAACCCATCAATGGCGTCGAATTGAAATGCGGATCTTGAATCACTCACAATCAATTATGAGAGATATTGATTTGAGTGGGAGCGCACTGATGAATTAACTTGTTTAAATTCTTAGTGCAATTAATTTTGAACACTGTCTAAGTGTATTTTGCATAATAGTTGTAGAATAATGGCTCGCATTTCCACCTTCCCTGTTAAAATTGAATAGCTGTTAAATATCTGGTTAAAACTTTACGGTTGGTAACGTAATGTGAGGATTGTCCTCAAGAGTGCCGAGAAGGACTTTGTCCTATCGCATACTTTGGTATTCTCTCGCTTATGCTATGGATCATGTGACTCTCGTCCTTCGATCCAAAAGCTAGAATTCCGTTTCAGTCAAGTGCAATACATTTGCTTCCATGAGACCTGAACTTTGAAAGTTTGGATAGTTATGTGATATTCATGGAATCTGAAAATCATTTTCAGAGACAGACAAAGGCTAAAAGATATGAGATATCCAAAGCAATGTTTTGTTTGCAAACTATTAGTAAAGGAGTTTACTATGCATTAGACTGAGAAGAGAGGGATCCAGAAGAACGCCTGTCATATGATGAAAGGTGAATAAAACAACAACTTAAAGAGAAAGGAAGTGTCCAAAGGGTGTTAGTGAAACTTTCACGCCTAGGAAATCCAGGGCTAACGCCACTCTTAAGTTGGGTGCTTCTTCTGAGAGTAGGAGAAATACTGAAAGTTAAACTGTTAGAAGTATAAAGGCAATAAGAAAGAAGACTGGAATATCCAGCTCATGTATGAATGTCATACAAGTTTTTGATGTATAGAAGGCTGGTCAAAGATATGGTTCTTGGGAATTATGGTTAAACATGTTAATCACTAATTCTTGGGTATTGTGAGTTAATCACAAATATACCCGCTCGATTGCATTCTGTTGCAACTCGATGTAAAAACTACTATGGCTTGAAAGACTAGCAAGGAATGAGGTTTTGGTATACACAGGGAACATAGTAAATGTTACTATACCTTCCATCGGTGTATTACCGTCTGTATTTATTTTCATAATTCATTTAGAGTTTCACAAACTCTAGCCCATTGCATAAGGTATGTTGCAAGAAGGTTGTTCATAAGAGAACTTTCGATGTTCGGTGTTATGAATAACATAAGGGCCATATTTTCATTATGAATGAGATGTATGTTATGAATATTGATAATAATATATTACCTCTGGATTTACATTCATAATTCAGTTTAGAGTTTTACACTCTAGCCCCTTGCACAATGTTGTTGCAAAAAGAGTTGTTCATAAAAACAACAATTGTTGTTTAGTATTATGAATAACATGAAGGGCCATACTTCCATCCAAGATGGGATGTATGTTATGAATATTGATGGTAAAATGATACATCCATAACACTGACGCTAAATGTCGCAAGACTAAAAGAATACCACACAAGTGTGGCACTGCATTTGGTCACATTGGAGAAACCCGCATGGAAAATTCCATTATGATGGATTTTGAAGTCGTTTGATTTTGAATCATCTGACACTTGCAAATTTCCTCCGAAAAGTGAAGTGACTGAAATACCGTTCACAGGCCATAAGGAATGAGCAACAAACTTATTGGTGATCATACATTTTGATGTGTGTAGTTCAATAAATGTTGTTGCAAGTAGTGGATTTATCTATCTTCAGAAATGACTCAAGTAGATATATGGATATTTACTTGATGAGACGTAAGTCTGGATCTTTTGAAATCATTCGAAAGGTTTTCAAATATGAAGTAGAAGTTATTGTAACAAGAAAATTATGTTTCTACAATTCGATTGCAGAAAGAAATATTTGAGTTACAAGTTTAGCGAATGTCTGATGAGTTGTGAAAAGAGTTTCATAACTTACACCTCCCGGAACACCACTGTGAGTGGAAAGTCCGTGAAGATGTAATCGAACGATTTATGACATGGGAAGATCAAAGATGACATAAATAAATTTTCCATTATCCCTTTTAAAGTGATGCTTTAGAGACTGCGGCTTTTACACTGAAAAGAGCTCCATCAGGTCTGTTGAAATGACACCATGGTATGGTACGCCCAACCATGTTATATCTTTTCTTAACATTTGGAATATGGGGCTTGTGTAAAAGGTTACAAACCTATTCCAAATCAGACAAGTGCTACTTTGTAGGTTATCCCAAGTCATTGGGTATTCCTCCCTCACTATACCGAGGCAAATAGGTTTGTCACAAAGAACGGTATGCTTTTTGAAGAAAATGGTTCTTTCAAAAAGGTGAGTGGGAGAATAATGCAACTCGACGAGATAACCAGTATCTCCGTCATCAGGTCAAAAGAAAGAGACCTTGGAAGTAATTCCAGAGTTTCCTACTGCGACTGATACGGAAGTCTCTACAATAAAATGTATGGACTTCGGTCGAACTTGCAGCTGAACCACGTAGGCAAGGCTCGTGCAAACCTCTCAGGTGCGCAAACGAGATATTGTTGTTAGACAACAATATACCTACGATACACAAGGAAGCGTTGATGGGCCCTGACTCCGGGATTGGCTAAATGCCAATGCAACCTGAGTTAGTTTCCACATAAGTGATTCAAGATTAAAACCTTGATACACCTTTCGGAAGACTTAGAGTCTAACGAATATTTATGGAACTTAAAACTGATACGGATAAAAATGTTTTATCCATAAAGCTCGACTTGTTGCAATAACAAGTTTAAAGAGTTGACTACGATGAGATTGTCTCACCGTAGCGATGCTTAAAGTCGGTTCTGGTTGAACTAGCAATTAATACATATTTCAATCATAAGATATGAAACATGGATGACAAAAGGATTTCCATCTGATGGAAATAAAACCTAGGACTTGTATGTGATACAGTCCAAAGTAATTTGTCGATCCAGAGGATGCTAGTAGGTATGCAAACTTCAGAGTTCCAGCGATGGACAGAAGAGAGCAAAATGGAGTCGGAATCTTCGTGTTTTGATGAAATGGTCAAAGGGGTTTGACTTCATCAATGGGTAACGAAGATACTTGTAATTCAAGAAAGTAAGTGGGAGCATAATAATATTTCTAAAAACCTTGTGTGCTTGACACATTGGTAATTGGAAATAAATTTCTTGACACGAATTAGGACTTCGTTTGAAAATAGTTTTTCGATGAAGTGCTTGGGCTAAAAAGCCTTTATATTAGGCATGATGATCTATGGAGATAGATTTACCTAATGGGGCTTAGCAAAGATACATATTGACAAAATGCTAAAACCTTTTAGCATTAAAAACGTCAAGGAGTGATTCTTGCCGAAGTCACATGGAAAGAGTTTTTGCATGACTCGGTGTCCCAAAACACTGATGAGCAAAATACATGATGGAGATTCCACACACTCTTGTGTTTGGATTAATCATGTATTCCATGGTATGTAAAACAACCAGATATGTCCAATACTCCCAAAGTTGTTGCGAGTATAGATACCAAAGTGATCAAAAGTACTGATCATGGGACAACAGTGAAAAAGGGTCATTGAGTACTATAGTAGCACTGATGGCATGTTTTCTCGCAAGCGGAGATCATGAAGAGTTCGTTGTAAAAGGTTACATCGATACAGTCTTCATCCATGCTCCAAGCGATTTTCGATTTAAATTGAGGGTTTTGTGTAACACACAATATGGTGGCACAGTAGTTTGAAATTGTTCCAAACAAGTTACTGTGGCG
Source organism: Thinopyrum elongatum (assembly GCA_011799875.1). Classification (NCBI taxonomy): domain Eukaryota; kingdom Viridiplantae; phylum Streptophyta; class Magnoliopsida; order Poales; family Poaceae; genus Thinopyrum; species Thinopyrum elongatum. The sequence goes on along the minus strand of CM022300.1, from coordinate 603,663,735 downwards.
AATTCTATAACAGAGGCGAAGTATGTTGCCGCTTTTAAAAGCGACAAAGAAGATGTTGAATCATATAGTTCATTCATGAACTTAGTATGGTTCCAAGATGGCTTTTGTCAATGGGACACTACTGCAGGTAGTTGCTCCATGACTCAGTCTGAGGAATCCAGGTTCGACCTGTGATTCACATACATACAAAACCAAGTCCACACAAAATATGAATTTTGTGAAAGCGTGAAAACGCGAGGATATGCAAAGATACACACGGAGCTGAAGTCGTCAGATCCGTTGGACATCAGGCTATACCACAAGCGAAGCATATTTACACCAGTGTGCCACAGGTGTAAAGTGCATTAGCATTAACTAGATTATTGACTCTAGTGCAAGTGGGAGTCTGTAGGAGATATGCCCTAGAGGCAATAATAAATGTTATTATTTATCTCCATGCTCATTATTATGTTTATGTTCCATGCTATAACTGCTATGGTTCTCGAGTCTGCAATAACCACGAGGCTCGGAGGAAGACTCATATGCACGTGTGGAATAATAAACGGTAAAATGTATTCCTGGTCAAGCCTCTATGACTGGCTCAAGTGTTGCATGATGGTTCTGTTTTCCTGATCATGGGCATGTCTATGCCAGCAACTTTGAGGGCACAATGTTAGAAGAACATTTGTGTTGAATCGACCCGAATTGATGTTATGCTATGAGATACATTCGTCATGAGTTAATGGTTAATAACACAGAGAGAGTTAACGTTTGCATGATTCCTCAGACCATGAGAGTATCGAGTTTCTTCATGCTTGATTCATGAACTTTGGGGTTTGTTAAACGTCATCCGTAAATGGATGGCTATTACGGCGACTTACGGGTTCATGGGAATGTATGTCAAGTAACTTGATAGCTCAAGATTGGGATTTGCTCCTCCGACGATGCAGAGATATCTCTGGGCCCTCTCGGTGTTACGGTATCCATCATCGTCTGGCCAGACACTTTGTGATTTGATCACGGGGATGCCGGAACACGGTAACGAGAAAAGAGAACAATACCGGTAACGAGGTAACTAGCATAGTGGACAAGTTGTTGATCCACGGGAATGCCAACATGTCTCACCTCGGGTATTTGTAAAATATCGTTAAGCAACAGGAATAGCACACGGCAATTGGAGGTTCACTCGAATATTTATTCGTGTGGGTATAGGGGTCAATATGGGTGTCCACGGCTCCGATGTTGATCATTGATCAGAAAGAGTTCCGGTCATGTCTATACTTCACCGAACCTATAGGGTCACACGCTTAAGGGTCATCTATCTGTTGAACGCTAGACAGGGAGTCTGAGAGAAAGTCGCCGAAAATGTTTCGGAGACAACGGAAGAGTTCCGAGAGAGAGAACACCGAAAAAGTTTTGGTAAAACCGAAAAGTTGTTTCGGATAAAACCATTGATCCAAAAAGGTTTCGGCAAGCACCGGGAATGTTTTGGAGGTTGCCAGATTGGTCTGGTAATTTCTGGAATTTTTCTGGAGAAAAAACCGAAAAAAGTTTTCGGAGCTGCCGGAATTGTTTACCGGGTAAACGAAGATGGTTTTAAATTAAACCACCATACTGGAAATGTTCCGGAGCGCGTCCGGATAATTTTAGAGGGTGCCGGAAATGTTCTGGGACCTTCGGGAATTTTTCTGGAAATTACACGCGGGAAAACATCTTGTCCCAGCGAGGGGGGGCAAGATCCCACGTTTCGTGGGGGCTGTTTTTGGGCTGTTTTTGGGGGGGCCCCCCTAGGGGGCAGCCCCCTTGTTGGTGGACAAGGTGTTGGGGGGGCCCCCCATGGTGGGGGGCAGCCCCCACATATTATGGGATATGTTGGGAGGAGGTGGCAGCCCCTCATGGGGGCGCCATGGGGCAAAGGGGGGGGGCCCCCATGAGACAACTCCCCACCTTTGGTGGGAGCTTGTTTTGTGGGGGGGCCCCACATGTTTTGTGGCTGAAATTTTCAGCCACCCCACCCCCTCCTTCCCCTATAAAAGGAGGTGGAGAGGAGCTCTCCATCCTCACTCAAACTCTCTCACACAAGCCATGCATGATCTGGCATTCTCTCTCCCTCCCACGAAATAGTTTCGTAGTGCCGAAAGGCTGTCTGGGTTCCGGTGGGAACTAGTTCTGGACGGCGAAGCCCTGCCGGATAGGTGACACCGTATGTGTGCAACCCCGTAGAGAGGTCGTAGTTTCGATCTTAGTGCCCGAGGGGCTGTTCGAGAGTGCCTCCCGAAGGGCTGTCCAAGTGACGGTCCGAGTTCTGTGAGTCCTCCCGAAGGGCTGTCCGAGTGACCGCTCGAGTTTCGAAGGTCCTCCCGAAGGGCTGTCCGCGACACCGTCCGGGGGACTATTCGACCGCCTCCCGGAGGGCTGTCCGAAGGGAAGATGAGGGTATACATCCTCGCGGTTGGGAGGTTGTAAATCCTAGCTGCGGGGATCTGCACCAACGATCGTCATCGACTCTACTTCCGCTGCGCTACGAGTCGGTAACGAAACTGATCAAACCTTGTATGCAGTCTCCATAGTGGTCCTGGGCTGGTGCGTAGGTCGGAAAATTTTTGTTTTCTGCTGCGTTACCCTACAATTAGCTCCATCATGACACCGAGGACCCTTTCCAGCATTCAATTTTGCCCGGGAGTCGAGGTGTGCAAAGCTCCATTCCCTCCCGAAGCTCCCCTCCGCCATGGAGGAAGGGCTGCTCGCCCTCGAGCTCCGTCGCTGCCCTAACCTCCTCCAATGGATGCGGCATCTCCTCCCGAGCACGTGCATACCCGGAGCGCATCGTTTGGTGCCCTTCATCGCCGGAGCTCGCCTCTGTCTCTGTCCCAGCCGCTCGCGGAGGAAAGGGACGAACCTGACAGCGCGGGCCCCCCCTGTCAGCGACCCCACGCCGGCGCGTGCTGTCTTAAGTGGAGACGTACTCTGCTAGGTGCGTTTCCTTTATTGCGAAAGCGTATTCTGATTCGAACCGTTTTCTTTAAAAAAAACAGAACTTTGACTATTCTTTGACTGGCTATAACTTTTAAAATAAAACTCCAAATGAGTTGATTTTTTTCCTACCTCTCTCAAATTTCACCTAGTTTAATTTAAGATTTATTCCAAAAATAATTAGGACAACTTTTTGTACTGTTTTTAATGTTTGTGTTAATTTGAATATTTTCAAAAAATAGGAATTGGAGGGAAGATTAAAACTTTCAAAAGTTTTGGAGTGCACCTCACCTCTCTGCACCTTGAAGGCAAGCATCTTGAACTCCGTTATGATATAAGCTGTGTGTTGTTTGCTAGAACATATGAACTCCATCAAAAGGAGTAACGTTATTTCATGTGGAAGTCATACTCTTGCATATCAACATATGGTAAAAATCTTTTTCTGTTATGTATGTGATATTGGTGACAGTAGCCACTTCTCATGCCACATATGCCTGGTGATGGTTCGGATGGAGTCCGAAGGAAGGTTGGGTTCCGGTGAACACAACCACGTGACTGACGTCTCGTTGTGGCAAGGATGTGTAGTGAGGCAAGATGGAGCATGAGGGGTGGTGACCCTATCAGGAAACTGTGAAAAGCATTGTTGTGCTAACCATGCAGGGAATACATAAACCTCCTGAGTCGACCATAGATCGAGTCTTGCTCCAGTAACCCCCATGCTTGTTTCGTACTACCACTTGTCCCTGCCGCTGGTGGGGTATGGTTTAGTAAGTTGTCAACCCCTTTCTTGGCACACACCGTACAGAGAGGCCATGGTGGAAGATACTGGGTGCATCCGGTAGGCATGCCACTTGGTCCGGGGGCATGGGTGTTTCCGGTTGGGACCGAGAGGGGGGCACCCCTTAGTAGCGCGCGATATAAATTTGATCCCATGCTAATCGAGGTTGTAGCCTCCCCACTTAGAGTTTTGCTTAACGAATGTCGTGGGTGATTCCAGGCATCGGGAAGTTAAGCTGGTGTGTGCGGGTCAGGTGTGTTTTCAACTAAAAGACCGTAAGCGGAATTAGTCCCGGTGGACTAAAGGAAACCGTTACTCGTGGGTAAAGAGTACACCCTCTGCAGAGTTTATATCTATTCGAATAGCCGTGTCCGCGGTTAAGGACTACAGTCTGGGATGGGTCAAGTGTCGGTCTTAGTGTCGGTCTTCGGAGGAAAACTTCTAAACCAGAATATTGATCATGACGTGTGACGAATGATGCTTGTGATTATTATTGTAGGAGATATGCCCTAGAGGCAATAATAAATGTTATTATTTATCTCCGTGGTCATAATTAGGTTTATGTTCCATGCTATAACTGCTGTGGTTCCCGAGCCCGTATATCCATAAAGGCTCTGGGGAAAACCCATGTGCACGTGTGGAATAATAAACGGTAAAATGTATTCCTAGTCATGCCTCTAAGACTAGCTCAAGTGTTGCATGATGATTATGTTTTCCCAATCATAGGCATGTCTATGCCAGCAACTTTGAGGGCACAATGTCAGGAAGGACATTTGTGTTGAATCGACCCGAATTGATGTTATGCTATGAGATACATTCGTCATGAGTTAATGGTTAATGACACAGAGATAGTTAACGTTTGCATGATTCCTCAGACCATGAGAGTATCGAGTTTCTTCATGCTTGATTCATGAACTTTGGGGTTTGTTAAACGTCATCCGTAAATGGATGGCTATTACGGCGGCTTACGGGTTCATGGGAAAGTATGTCAAGTAACTTGATAGCTCAAGATTGGGATTTGCTCGTCCGACGATGGAGAGATATCTCTGGGCCCTCTCGGTGTTACGGTATCCATCATCGTCTGGCCAGACACTTTGTGATTTGATCACGGGGATGCCGGAACATGGTAACGAGAAAAGAGAACAATACCAATAACGAGGTAACTAGCATAGTGGACAAGTTGTTGATCCACGGGGATGCCAACATGTCTAGCCTCGGGTATTTGTAACATATCGTGAAGCAACAGGAATAGCACACGGCAACTGGAGGTTCACTCGAATATTCATTCGTGTGGGTATAGGGGTCAATATGGGTGTCCACGGCTCCGATGTTGATCATTGATCGGAAAGAGTTCCAGTCATGTCTATACTTCACCGAACCTATAGGGTCACACGCTTAAGGGTCATCTATCTGTTGAACGCTAGACAGGGAGTCTGAGAGAAAATCACCGAAAATGGTTCGGAGACAACGGAAGAGTTCCGAGAGAGAGAACACCGAAAGAGTTTCGGTAAAACCGAAAAGTTGTTTCGGAATATATTATTTGGTCAAAAAGGGTTTCGGCACCGCCTGGAAATTTTCAGAGGATGCCAGAATTGGTCTGGGAACTTCTGGGAATTTACGGAGAGAAAAACCGGAAAAGTTCCGAAACTGCCGTAACCGCTGTTAATGCTTTCCGCTGATGAAAACCACCACACCGAAAATGTTTCGGATCATGCCCAGAATAATTTTAGAGGGTGCCGGAAATGTTCTGGGACCTTCTGGAATTTTTCAGAAAAAGTTTCGCGGAAAACATCTTGTCTCAGCGCGAGGGGACAAGATCCCACGAATCGGGGGTTGCATGTTTGGTGGCTTTTTGTCTAGGGAGCATGCATGTTTCATGGAGACATGTTGGTGGCTTGTTGGGGGGGCCCCCCCCATGGGGAGACAAGGTGTGGGCCGGCCCAAGGGCTGCCATGGTGGTGTCCCGTTGGTGCCCCCGTTGTGTTACCATTATGCCCTTTCATGTGTGACATGAAGCTTGGGTATTTTGGTATTTCAACATCCCACCCCACCTCTTGCCTTGGCCTATAAAAGGAGGAGAAGGGGCTGCCATTCTCCCCATCCCTTGCTCTCATACACATGCCAAGATGTTATCTGGCTTCTCTCTCCCTCCCACGAAAAGAGTTTCGTAGAGCCGAAAGGCTGTCTGGGTTCCGGCGGGAACTAGTTCTGGACGGCGAAGCCCTGCCGGATAGATGACACCGTATGTGTGCAACTCTGTAGAGAGGTCGTAGTTTCGATCTTAGTGCCCGAGGGGCTGTTCGAGAGTGCCTCCCGAAGGGCTGTCCAAGTGATGGTCCGAGTTCTGTGAGTCCTCCCGAAGGGCTGTCCGAGTGACCGTCCGAGTTTCGAAGGTCCTCCCGAAGGGCTGTCCGCGACACCGTCCGGGGGACTGTCCGACCGCCTCCCGAAGGGCTGTCCGAGTGGCAGACGAGGGTATACATCCTCGCGGTTGGGAGGTTGTAAATCCTAGCTGCGGGGATCTGCACCGACGATCGTCATCGACTCTACTTCCGCTGCGCTACGAGTCGGTAACGAAAATGATCAAACCTTGTATGCAGTCTCCATAGTGGTCCTGGGCTGGTGCGTAGGTCGGAAAATTTTTGTTTTCTGCTGCGTTACCCTACAATTATTATTGTGGATTAACCATTTATATTGTTGTTGAATTGTTGAGTATCCCTGGGATGGTTCTACCTCCTGAATACTCATTGTGGTTATTATTATATAAGCCCTTTATGTGGCGTCGCACAGACGCCCGACTGTGGCATGCTGATTATTTATTTTCCTTATAAGCCCTTTATGTGGTGTCGCTGAGACGCCCGACTGTGGCATGCTTGTTATTTATTTTCTTTATAAGCCCTTTATGTGGTGTCGCCCAGACGCCCGACTGTGGCATATTTGTTATTTATTTTCCTTATAAGCCCTTTATGTGGCGTCGCTCAGACACCCGACTGTGGCATGTTGATTATTTATTTTCCTTATAAGCCCTTTGGGTGGCGTCGCTCCGACGCCCGACTGTGGCACGCATGTTATCTATTTTTCTTATAAGCCCTTTGTGTGGCGTCGCTCAGACGCCCGACTGAGGCATGTTTTATATTATTATACTTTCGAGGCGTCGCTTCAGACACCCGATCGGTTTATTTTATCTTCATTCTCTGATTGCTTATTCCTGTTTAATACGAATGGCCTGCTTACGTGCATCATGAATTTTTTTTTTGGACTGACTAAGTGATCGTGGATTATTTCAGTGCATGATTATCACCTGCTATTTTATACCTGTTTTCATGATGTTTGCGAGTACATTCAAAGTACTCACTGGCTTGTCCCTGGCTATTGTCTTGGCCAGATTTCTTGCTTGGAAAGGAGCACAACGACGACAGCCCCGGAACCTAGGCAATGGAAATAGCAGCCGCGCGAAGATAGAGTTATCCAGGTCAGCTGTTCCTGTGGGAAATGGAGTCCCATAGACGCTGATGATCCTCAAACCGCTTCCGCCGTCAACCATTAGAAAACTTTTGTTGTACTCATAGACCAGAATGTTCTTGTACTGCATATTTTATATTTTGCTTGGAATTTCTGTATCAAGATTGTGTCTCATCAGCTAACAGTAATCCTGGGGCTGGTGAGCACAAGGGCCATTGACTGGGAAATTTATATCCTGGAAAACCGGTCCTGACACCCGCCGCGAAAGCACCGCCAAGCCCTCCACCCGGAGCCACCGCTCTGGCGTCCAAGGAGCCACCTTGCCCGCTTTCCATAGAGAGATGGGCCGCAGATGTGCAGCCAACCAACCTTGCTGCCGCACCAACGCTCCACCATAGCCTGCAAACCCTCCCCTGCCAACAGCCACCAGCGCGGAGACGAAAATTGGAAAGCTCAGATCCACAAGACCCCATGGGTAATGCACCAGATCGAGGAGGAGGAGCCCAGCCACGGCCAAGGACTCACGGATCCGGCCATGAGGTAGCGCTGCCCAAGGACGCGAGGCGGTCCAGTGCATGCAGCCTACTTGCAATTATTATGAGAGAGGAACTACATCTCCATCTCTCTATGTTTCCAATACGATAAAGTTGCAAGAAACTGTTTATACCATGCATTGGCCTTTACTTGGTGTGCATGAATTGTTCTTTTATGACATGCCGATGCATAGGAAGAGAGTTAGACTTCGTAATTGCATTATATATGTTTCTTTGTGCTCACTACTAAATTACAAATCATTGTTAATTAAAATTGACTTTGATATACCTTGGGATCCGTGTGGATCAATTACTTGAGCACTTTATGCCTAGCTTAATGGCTTTTAAGAAAGTGTTTAGAGGCGTGCAATTGTTTTATTTTAACACAGTACTAATATGAAATTGTTTTATTTTGTCCTAATTTTTCAGAATTTTTGGAGTTACAGAAGTATATGTACCATCTGCATCTTTACAGACTGTCCTGTTTTCACAGATTGCCGTTATAGTTTCTTTATTTTCTTATGTTTGAAATCTTGTTGAGCCCCATTGACTTGGGAGACATAGAATTGTGATAGCATACAGTGGGTAATGTTTTATTGTAATTATAAAATAATGTTACAGCAGGACATGATTGGATTTGATGCTATATGTACTAACCTCTCTAATAAAAAGTTCGGTTAAGTTTTGTGTGAATGAAGTGTTCGAAGATTGAGGAGGTATCGATATGAGAAGAATAAGGAGAGGCAAGGGTTCAAGCTTGGGGATGCCAAAGGCACCCCAAGTAAATATTCAAGGAGACTCAAGCGTATAAGCTTGGGGATGCCCCGGAAGGCATACCATCTTTCTTCGACAATTATCGGTATGTCTCGGTTTTTGTTTTGTTCACATGATATGCGTAAATTCTTGGAGCGTTGTGTGCTTTTTATTTTTCTTTTAATAATGCACCATGCTGGTATGAGATAGTCCTTGGTTGATTTATAGAATGCTTCATGCACTTCACTTATATCTTTTGAGTATGGCTTTATAGAATGCTTCATGTGCTTCACTTATAATATTTGAAGTTTGGATGCCTGTTTCTTTACATTTGGAAAACCGTTAATTGTAGAATGCTCTGTTGCTTCACTTATATTTGTTAGAGCATGGGCAACCCTTTTATAGAAAGAATTAAACTCTCATGCTTCACTTATATCTATTTAGAGAGTCAACAGGAATTGGTCATTCATATGGTTAGTCATAAAATCCTACATAAAACTTGTAGATCACTGAATATGGTATGTTTGATTCCTTGCAATAGTTTTGCGATATTAAGATGGCAATATGTGGGAGGTACTAGTGAATGATTGTGGTTTAGTAAGAATATTGGTGTTAAGGTTTGTGATTCCCGAAGCATGCACGTATGGTCTGTCATTATGCTAAGAAGTTGGAGCATGATTTATTTTTGATTGTCTTCCTTTGTGTGGCGGTCGGGGGCGCGCGATGGTTAACTCCTACCAACCTCCACTCTAGGGGCAGGCGTAGTAGTACTTTTCTTCGAGGGCTAATAAACTTTTGCAATAAGTATGTGAGTTCTTTATGACTAATGTGAGTCCATGGATTATACGCACTCTCACCTTTCCGCAATTTGCTAGCCTCTTCGATACCGTGCATTGCCCTTTCTCACCTCGAGAGTCGGTGCAAACTTTGCCGGTGCATCCAAACCCCGTGATATGATATGCTCTATCACACATAAGCCTCCATATATCTTCCTCAAAACAGCCACCATACCTACCTATTATGGCACTTCCATAGCCATTCCGAGATATATTGCCATACAACTTCCATCATCATCATATACATGACTTGAGCATTCATTGTGATAGTGCTTTGCATGATCGTAAGATAGATAGCATGATATTTTCATGGCTTGTCCTTTTTTGATATCTTTACTACGCTAGATCATTGCACATCTTGGTACACTGCCAGAGGCATTCATATAGAGTCATCTTGTATAGTTTTTATCGAGTTGTAAGTAAATAAAAGAGTGATGATCATCATTATTAGAGCATTGTCCCAGTGAGGAAAGGATGATGGAGACTATGATTCCCCCACAAGTCGGGATGAGAGTTCGGACAAAAAAAAAGAGAAAAAAAGAGGCCAAAAAGAGCCCAACAAAAAAAAGAGAAAAAAGAAAAAAAATGAGAGAAAAAGAGAGAAGGGGCAATGTTACTATCCTTTTTCCACACTTGTGCTTCAAAGTAGCACCATGTTTTTCATATAGAGAGTCTCCTATGCTTTCACTTTCATATACTAGTGGGAATTTTTCATTGTAGAACTTGGCTTGTATATTCCGATGATGGGCTTCCTCAAATGGCCGAGGTCTTCATGAGAAAGCAAGTTGGATGCACACCCACTTAGTTTTCATTGTTGAGCTTTCATACACTTATAGCTCTTAGTGCTTCCGTTGCATGGCAATCCCTACTCCTTGCATTGACATCAATTGATGGGCATCTCCATAGCCTGTTGATTAGCCTCGTCGGTGTGAGACTATCTTCTTTTTTGACTTCCCCTTATTGATCTCTATTACCATATTCTATTCCACCCATAGTGCTATATCCATGGCTTGCGCTCATGTATTGTGTGAGGGTTGAAAAAGCTGAAGCGCATTAAAAAGTATGAACCAATTTCTTGGCTAAAACCGGGGTTGTTCATGATAAGTATTTTATGTTAAGAAGATGGAGCATGACAGGGCTATATGATTTTGTAGGGATAACTTTCTTTAGCATTTTTATTTTGAAAGGCATGATTGTTTGTTGGTATGCCTGAGTATTAATGTCTTTATATCAAATTAAAGACTATTACTTCGAATCACTCGTATCTTAATATTCATGCCATGATTAGATTATATGATCAAGATTATGTTAGGTAGCATTCCACATAAAAAATTATCTTTTTATCATTTACCTACTCGAGGATGAGCAGGAATTAAGCTTGGGGAGGCTGATATATCTCTGTCATATCTATAATTTTTTATTGTTTGATGCCAATATTTTACAACTTTTACATACTTTTGGCAACAATTTATATGATTTTCTTGGACTAACATATTGATCCAGTGCCTAGTGCCAGTTCCTATTTGTTGCATGTTTTTTGTTTCGCAGAAAATCCATATCAAATGAAGTCCAAATGCGATAAAAATTTATGGAGATTTATTTTGGAATATATGTGATTTTTGGAAAAAAAATCAATGCGAGACGATGCTCGAGGGGCGCGCCCCCTACCCTGGGCGCACCCGACAGGCTTGTGGCGCCCCTGTAAGGAGGTTAGTTCCCTTCTTTTGCCGCAAGAAAGATAATTACCGTATAAAAATTCCCTCAATATTTCAGCCCAATTGGAGTTACGGATCTCCGGGAATATAAGAAACGGTGAAGGGCCAGAAAACAGGGGCGTGAAACAGAAGAGAAACACAGAGAGAGATCCAATCTCGGAGGGGCTCCTCCCCTCCGGTAGCCATGGCGGCCATGTACCAGAGGGGAAACTCTCCTCCCATCTAGGGGGAGGCCAAGCAAGAAGAAGAAGGAGGGGGCTCTCTCCCCCTCTCTCCCGGTGACGCCGGAATGCCGCCGGGGCAACCATTGTGACAGCGATCTACACCAACAACTTCGCCGCCGTCATCACCAACTCTCTCCCCCTCTGTGCAGTGGTGTAACACCTCTTCTCCCCGCTGTAATCTCTACCTAAACATGGTGCTTAATGCTACATATTATTATCCAATGATGTGTTGCCATCCTATGATGTTTGAGTAGATTCGTTTTGTCCTATGGGTTGATTGATGATCGTGATTGGTTTGAGTTGTATGTTTTATTTTGGTGCTGTCCTATGGTGCCCTCCATGTCGTGCAAGCGTGTGGGATTCCCGCTATAGGGTGATGCAATACTTTCATGATTTGCTTATAGTGGGTGGCTAGAGTGACAGAAGCTTACACCCGAGTAAGGGGGTTGTTGCGTATGGGAGTAAAGGGGACTTATTACTTAATGCTATGGTTCGGTTTTACCTTAATTATCTTTAGTAGTTGCGGATGCTTGCTAGAGTTCCAATCATAAGTGTATATGATCCAAGTACAGAAAGTATGTTAGCTCATGCCTCTCCCTCATATAAAATTGCAATAATGATTACTGGTCCAATTATCGATTGCCTAGGGACAAATCTTTTTCTTGTGTTACAAAAGGCTTTCTACTAAACAACTAACTTTTATTATCTTGCAAATTACTCGTAGTTTTATTACTCGTAGTACTTCTAGTTTTATCTTGCAAACTTATCCCATTACACCTACAAAGTAGTTTTATTCTTGTTCTAGGTAAAGCAAACGTTAAGTGTGCGTAGAGTTGTATCGGTGGTCGATAGAACTTGAAGGGAATATTAATTCTACCTTTAGCTGCTCGTTGAGTTTGACACTCTTACTCATCGAGAAAGGCTACAAACGATCCCCTATACTTGTGGGTTATCAGACTCCGGGCGAATGAGCTCTGGTTCTTCCAGAACTAGGGGAGTCCCTTCCCCTTGGTCCCCGGCAGCCGAGGTGTGGACCTCGGCCATGGGCGTATAGGTACCACTCTATGTGTTCAACACAGGAGGGTCCGGATGAGAAGAAACTTCCCCAAGCTCATCATGAGTAGGGGAGGGATGTGCGCACACCCGAGGAGCCCTTGGCCAGCTCAGTTGGAGGGACAGTGCTGTCCAACTCCTCTCCGGGAAGGCGGCGTTGCGGGCCTTAAAAGCAAACAATGCGGCAAATCAAGAACATGATGATTAAAATTTATTATGTACAAATGTTTCAAACAAGGTACCTTCTCGGCTGCGGTTTCTCTCTGCGCGGCGGGGGAAGCACGTCCCCGGAGGAACCGGAGCGTGCAACCTTTGCGGGGGCCAAGGACCGGCTTGGCTGGGTGGCAGAGGCTTTTCGAAGCCTTTTACGAAGCCGAGGAGGGTCGTCCTCCTCGGCGTCTTCGGATGCCGCCCTCCTTCTCTTAGGGGAGGATTCCTCACCCTCCTCCTCTTCCTCCTTCTCCTTTTCTTTCTCTTCCTCCTCGTGGATGGAGGAATTGTGGGTGTTTTTGGACCTGGCATCCGAGATAGCTCTTTGGCTGCATAGGCCCTCCTTCTTCTTTGGTTCCCCCTTCTCTTTAACCAGGACCCCATATGGCTCCTCAGCTAGAAGCACTTCAAACTGGGGGGTGTCCTGGCCTCTTTGGGCAGTGGCACCGGAGACCTCATCTTTCGAGCCTTCTTGCACCAAGTCTGATCATGGAATGTCAAACCAATTACTTTATTGAAAGTTGAAGAATATTGAAAGAACAGCGACATGAGTAGAACTGTTCATACCTCGGATGGACCATTCTCGGCATCATAAATGACGTCTCCTTCCTCTTTGGGGAAGGTGTTCTTGGACGGATTGAAGAGCGACATCCACAGCCCGTCAAGGTTGGTGTGGAAGAAGTGTCACACGGTCACCTCATCCTCAGGTTTGTAACACCACAATTGATTGGCCCTGAGTTGAAGAGGTAGGATGCGGCGATGAAGCATAACGTGGACGACGTTCACCAGCTTGATGCCTTGCTCGATCACCGCCTCGAGTCTCCTCTAGAGCATCTTTACCTTGTCTGGGTTTCCCCAGTCGAGGCCCTTCTTCGTCCAGGAGACGAGCCTCTTCGGGGGCTCGGCCGTAAAGGCAGGGATCTCTTTCTGGCCTTTGGTGGGCATGTCGGTGATGTAGAACCACTAACGCTGCCACACCTTCATTGTTTCCACAAAGTTGCCCTCTGGCCAGAGTACCTTTGGGAGTTTGCTTATCATGGTCCCGCCGCATTCAGCAAGTTGGGGGCCACTGCCCTTCGGCTTGACGCTAAAGATCTTCTGCCACAAACCAAAGCGCGGCTCGACGCGGAGGAATGCCACACTTATAGTGATAAATGTGGCTATATGGAGGATTGAGTTCGGGGCAAGGTGGAGGAAGTCTAACCCACAGTAAAATAGTAATCCCCTCACAAAGGGATGAAGAGGGAACACCAGACCTCGGACGAAGTGGTGGACAGTAACCACCCTCTCCCCTTCCTTGGAAGTGGGAATGGCGGAGTCAGAGCAGCTGGTCACGCTCGTCGCCGGGGCCGGCACTTGGCCGCTGTGGGTATGTACCCCGCAGACCGGAGCTCATGAATGGTGCCCACCATAATGGGGGAGGACACCCAGCGTCCCTTTAGCTCGGCGTCGGATGCAGTGGCTGCGGTCTCTTTTCCTTTGTCGGCCATCGCTGGCGGGGAATGCGGGAGGAGGTGGGAAGCTTGGAGATGGATCTGAGGGCGCCAGCGCTTTGTGAGATTTGAGCAATGGAGCAGGGGATGGAAGCGTGGGAGAAATGATTTACTGCCCTTTGCTTTTATAGGTCAGTAAAAGACCAAGAGTCCCCTTGCCGCGCCATATTAGTCGCTTATTCCCAACCCTCCGTGCCATTATACGCGCATCGATTGAACCAATTTGTTGATAATATCCCTTAAAAACCGGGGGACGATCTCTGTATTGATGAGACATGCCAATGAATGGCAACCACGGGCCACAGAACGTTTTCGTGATAATGGATTCCACCCCACGATATGTGATGACGGTTCGATAAAAGTTGTCAGGGTTTGAACCCTCCCACTGGGTGTGCCTACACGGCAAGTCTTTGAGACTAAGTTAACTAAAGACCTCGGGCGTGGGTGAATACCTTTGTAAAAAAGGACCCGGTACTTTCCCCGCCGAGGATAAGGTTTAAAATAGGTGGTCGGTAAAGTTGACTAAAAAAGAAGACCCAAAGGTTTGTAAGCCAATTAAAGTCTTCGTATTCAAACACGAGCTGATAAGGAAGGAACTCGCCTGCCAAGCCGAAGACATCAAGCCGAAGAGATTAGTCCGAGGATGGAGCTGCAGTGTTTGGCTTCGAAGACCAGTTCAGGGGCTACCGACAGTGTCCTTGACTAAGGGGTACTAACCTATGCGGCCCGCAGTCCATGGGCCGGGCTTATGGCCCGCCAATCACTAAAAGGAAGTACTACCGGAGCTGTGAACCTCAATGTGATCAAAATGGAAACCTCCGAAGACTTGGTGTGCACTTCAAGGATGCTCATAGAGGGCGATCGACAACCGACCATGTGTGTAACTAGGTACCCCGGTGGCATATATAAGCCAGGGGTTTAGTTTTAGAGGAACGATTACCAGCCTTCGGGTTAGACACAAATCATATGATCTGAGGTAGATTATCTTGTACTCGTACTCCATCACATCAATACAATCAAAGCAGGACGTAGGGTTTTACTCTTCGAGAGGGGCCCGAACCTGGGTAAACATCGTCTCCCTTCATACCCTGTTACCATTATTCCTAGACCTACAGCTCGGGACCCCCTACCCGAGATCCGACGGTTTTAGCACCGACAAGTAGTGTAAAGACAACAACATAATTTGCAGATGCAATGCATAGAACTTGTATCTATCTGATTATAGTATACATAGTATCAAAATAACAAAACATGAAAGTTGCTGATTAATAACTCTCAACATAGCATATCATGTCAATGGTGCCCCCCCTCTCACACACACACATTGAAAATGAACCTATGAAGGAAGCAACGCAAACTAGATACACACATGGAAAAAATGACACTCACGCAAAAAGAAGAAGAAAACTAATCAAAGGGGTGACTATTGAATGGCGCCCTTTTTTTGGCGTTTAGCTCTCCACCATATGATCTAAATCCAAATGCCCAACTAGGTTCTTCCGCCTATAATAAAACTAAAATTAAGACTAAAACAAATTCAAAAAATAAAGTTTTCTGAGAAAGAGTAAACTATTGGCATTGTTATTACCCTGAAAGAAGAAAAAATTGAAAACAAATCAAAGAAAAAACTTACACAAAATTTCCACCTTTTGTAACATGCAGAGTATAAGCATATAATAGTGCAATTTTTGCCCTCTAGCTAGTATAATTTACACACATATTGTATAGAAATTCCATGTATAGTTGCCCACACAAAATCAAACGCTGGAGGTTTTTTCAAGAATGAAGTAGTGGCACATTGGTATTACTCCTTAAAAAAGAAACAAAATGAAAAAACACTTAAAACAAAAACTTGCACACAATTTGAACATAAATTACGGTTCTTATAATATGCAAGAATAATCCTATAATTGTGAAAAAATTGCACTCAAATATAATCTGCACTTATACTATATAATAACTATATGTATACACTTACATACACCCAACATCCAAATATACACATGAAGAAAAAAAGAAAACTGATCAAGAAGAAAAGAAAGAAAGAAAGAAACAGAAGCAAACACACATAAAAATGACTATACATTTTTTAGTCACTTCTCAAATAGCAAAACCAGTATAAAACGGAAATGATAAAAGAAGGCGATAGGGATGAGCGACGTGAAAAACAAGTTTTTTCAATTTTACTAACTACCATAACATCTCAGTTACTCTGCCTAATTAATACTCCCGAGTGTGGGCCGCGTCTAGGGAGTGCATGACCAAACAAGCCTGGACGCATTGTATGCATGTCTTTCCCGAAATAGTTTGCTACATGATGCATAGTTGTGTGGCTGCAAAGCATGGATGCACGCTGTGTGCTCCAGGCAGTGGGAGAGTATCCTGTGATACCGGGCCACCGGTGCTCCCGTGATACACCGGTGGCCCGGTATCACAGGAGCACCATTGGCCCGATAGCCCGTATCACAGGAGCACCGTTGATCATCATTATTAGAGTATTGTGCCAAGTGAGGATAAGGATGATGGAGACAATGGTTAATTTCTTTGAAACTAGATCTTATTGGCAAGGTGGGTTCATAGAGGATCAACCAAAATATAATAAGGAATACCGCTTGTCTGGATACACTTATGGATACAATAAATAAATTGAACGATTATGCTAAAAGCTTGTGCTCTATATATGACATATCTTACTGTTGTGATGAATCTTGTTGCTTTAGGAGGCGTACACACCTTCTTTCCAATGTGAGTATAATGATAATGAAACCTTAGCTTTGTAAGTTAAGGGAGATTATGACTTTGATGATGTAGAACAGATTGAAGAATTTGTTGCTTGGAAGGGTGCCTTTGAAATTGCCTCTTTGCTTGAAAATATTGATGATGCTCCTTACATATCCGAGAATTTTGCTATTCTTAAATATGGCTTTGATAATTACAAGGATGTTAATGGTTATATTACTGAATATATTAAGAGAGTCTTAACTTCCAAAGAAAAGACCGATACCTTGCAGGAGCCTATGGAAGAAGAAATTGCTGAATTGGAAGCTCATTGGATGAAAAAGAGGAGGAGAGTGAAGAACAAAAAAAGGAAGAATGGATTAAAAACCCATGCCAACCTTCTAATGATAGTAACTCTTTAACTCATACATTATTTGATTGCCCTCCATGCTTACCAAAGGAGGATGAGTGCTATTTGCTGAATGTTATGATCCTATGGATTCTTTTGAAATATCCCTTTTTGATGAACCTGATGTTTGCTATACTTATGGCCATGATGCCCCTATGAATGAAACATATAGATATGATTTTGCTATTGTTATTGATGATCATCTTTGCTGTTGTGATGAATTTAATGATGCTCCTTAATTTATTCATACTATTAATATTCATGATAATGAGGAGTTTTACGTAGAAAATTTATATGATAATGCTATAGATGATGGTCCTATGTTACTTAATGATATAAATTATAATGCTACTGAAAATGGGATTGGAGAGGTCTTAACTTTAGCTAGAAGGAGTCCCATACCTTTTGAGAGTGGTCAATCATCTTGTTATAATATTGTCAAAATTGGGTTTGGAGAGGTTATGACTTTATATAATGTTGATCGCACTATTTTGCAGAGTTATAAAATTTATGTGCTTTTAGGTCATGATGTGATAGTTATATTGTTGAGTTTGTCCATGATGCCACTGGAAATTATTATGAGATAGGGAAATATGGTTGTAAAAATCCTCATGTTACTAAGTTTCCTCTCATTATGCTAAAAGTTCTGAAGTTGTTCTTACCTTCCTATGCATACAAATTACAAAAAATAAATAAATTAGTTGTACTTGTTATCCAAAAACTTTTTCAAAAGAGAAGTGACTAAGAAGGTGAGGATTGATGACGTAGGGGTCGACCTTGAACACTTGTGTTCTTGCCTATGGAAAAAATGAAAATCTTTTCATGGAAGCTTCTCAGCTAAAAATATGCGTTTATTTTGTTTTACCAATTGTACCATAAAAATAAAGTGCCGGTTCTAAAAAAAAAAGTGCCAAGAAAAGCCCGTAGTGCTTGAAAGTTTTCAGTTTTGTTTTGCTGTCCAGAAACAGATTTTATTTTTGCGCCTCACCCTAAAAAATGTTAAAAATCACCAGAACGTGCAAATGATTTGATTCTTTTTGGAGAGTAAAAGTTTGGTTGTTGGCTTTCATAATCTATCTCAATCTTGCTGTTTGGAGTGACGAAATTACCTCTTTGAACCTGATCTTTACAGGCTGTTCTGTTTTGACAGATTTCTATCTTTATTTGCGTTGTCTCTTATACGAGCTTTGTTTGTGGTTTCTTTTCGTGGAAAGGTGTCACAAATGCTTAGTATACAATATCTAATGTTAAATTGAGAATTTGCAAGTTGTCCCTTGATGCGTGCAAAATTGACACATCTTTATCCATGTTTAAACTGTATTTTTATCATGAAAATGATGATAATATTACTCTACACCTGTCACTAATCATTAATGTGCAAATTTATTTGCAAATATTCTTATGATTTATTTTCTTGCAGTTATGGACATGAAAATCACGAATATCAATCATTTATGAGAAGAATCAGCAGATTGGGAGTTGACCAAGCAAACCAGCTCCCGAAGTCAATAATCAAGAGCCTTAATGACCACCAGTAGGGTCGAGTGAGATTGTACCATGCGCCATTGACACCATCAGATCAATCTAAGCAACTTCCATCAAGGGCCCTGAGGCTAATTAGCATCGGAAGGCCTTCAAAAACCTAATTCCATCCGGCGCCATTATAAGAAAGGGAGGAAACATGTGAGAGCCTGGCTTAATAGGGATGATAGACTACTCATATTAACAAGGAATTCCTTCTTTTCAGGGAGCCCATTCAGAAAGAACTCCAAAGTTAAGCGTGCTCAGCTTGGAGCAATTTCAAGATGGGTAACCGACTGGGAAGTTGGTCACCGGTGCACACGAGTGAGGACAAAGTGCGCTGGAAAGACTAGTGTTGATCTGTGGGGCCAGTCTAGATCCCGCCAGGAATAACGGCCAGTAACCAGTGGGTGTGTCCGAGGCGTTACAAGTTGGTATCAGAGCCGACCCTCGCAGTTACACGGATGTTTGCGGGTCAGGTGTGTGGTCATGTTGTGCATGATGCTTGTGGCCCGTCGTGGCCCACGACATGGCACATGTGCTGGACTGGACGCACAGACGTGTGCTAAGAGGGAACGTTCCTGTGGCCCGACGAGGACGTCAGTTCCTTTGAGTGGGGGTGTATGTGAGAGTCTAGCTTAATAGGGATGATAGACTACTCATATCAACAAGGAATTCCTTCTTTTCCGGGAACCCATTCGAAAGAACTCCAAAGTTAAGCATGCTCAGCTTGGATCAATTTTAGGATGGGTGACCAACTGGGAATTTGGTCCCAAGAGCGCATGAGTGAGGACAAAGTGCGCAGGAAATACTAGTGTTGATCTGTGGGCCAGTCTAGATCCCGCCAGGAGTAACAGCCAGTAACTGGCGGGTGTGTCTGGGGTGTTACAAAGCAGCCACTAGAGTGAGGCAGATCATCACCACCATCTCCAAGATTGATAATATAATAGCATGGAACAATCAAAAATTACAGATACGTTGGAGACGTATCATTCCCCTACACCCTACACATGGAATTCTAAGAGTGTAGCAGCGGAAAGTAAAAACATTGCACATGTAAGTAAAGGAGGGGTTCAGAGATTTCAAATGCAATGAAGACACGATGATTTTTGGCATGGTTCTGATAGGTGGTACTATCGTACATCCACGTTGATGGAGGCTTCAACACACGGAGGGTAACGGCTGCGCGAGTCCACGGAGGGCTCCACCCACGAAGGATCCACGAAGAAGCAAGCTTGCCTATTCCACCATGGCTTCCGTCCACGAAGGACTAGCCTCAGTCGGGGTAGATCTTCATGAAGTAGGCGATTTCCTTCCCCTCACAAACTCCTTGGTTCAACTCCACATGATCTTGGAGGCTCCCAAGTGACACCTAACCAATCTAGGAGACACCACTCTCCAAAAGGTAATAGACGGTTTGTTGATGATGGTGTGCTTCAAATGATAGTCTCCCCAACACTCAAATACTCCCTCACAGATTTGGCTTTGGTAGGAGAAGGATTTGAGTGGAAATTAACTTGGGAAAGGCTAGAAATCAAGTTTCAAATGATTGGATTGGAATATCTTGATCTCAACACATGAGTAGGAGGTTCTCTATCAGAAAATGTATGGTGGAAGTGTAGGCACGTTCTGATGGCTCTCTTACTGGGCCACAACGCACACAACCGAGAAAGTAAGGAAGAAAGAAAAATAGCCGGCCGATACAATGGTGCCCTGGCACAACCACACACCCTAGAAGGACACCAAGCCAACATCGATTGAAAAAGAAAACCACTTGGGGTCTATTAGGTCACATCCGCGATCAAGCAACCGGAGCGGACAACAAAGCCACCACGGTAGGGGCAAGCCGACATGGGAGGCCATGCTATCACCAACACCTAGATGCCAACAGAGACAGTTGCATCCAACTCCATCGCCTAAAGAAGCCCCCTACTCCCGGGCCTTGGGACGAGAGGGCGCCGATTTGTCGTGCGATGGCTGCGCTCAACACCCTCGAGCCTGGATTAAAACTGTCGCCGAGGTTACGAAGTGAGGGCTCCGAGCACCACCCCACAGTTGAACTCGTACACCTTGAGAGCGCCACGGTCGGGGCCACGGGACCGTCAGCATGAAGAGAAGAGTCTGTCATCCGCCACCATACCCCGACCACCAACAGGAAGGGCCTTGCTCAAAAGACGGAGCCTCCCAGAAGGGAACGACGCCATAACGTCTTCACCGCCTGGTCCAAAAATGAACCAAGGGTTTTCACCTAGAGCACGGAGGAGGCGGCCAACCACAGTGTCACCTCCATGGAGGTGAACAGCACTCGAGAGCGTTGCCATCACCGGCACCGACATCGTTGAGCAGAGCTTTCGCCTAGTATTGACCACCTACCATCCAACGACCACTATCCACACCTCACACGCACCCAGAAGGGACCGATAGAGAGGCGAGGTAGACGGGTAGCGATGAGGACAGCGCCCGAAACCCAGAAAGGTGAAATCTTGTCAACTCCCTGCCTTGAAAGCCTCCCACACGGGTTGCCTTGCCGCCCGTACGGCCAAGACATCACACCAGCACCTGCCCGATGGCACCCGCTGTAACACCCCAAAAATTTAATCTTGTTTTATTAATTAAAATTTTGTCAGAAAGTTTTATTTTCTATTTTCTGACTCTTCTATTAATTTTAGAGCTACTTCTTTTCTCTGGATTTTTTTTAATTTTTTTTCTTTCTTCTTATCTGAAACTTTTGGATAATATTGAGGGGCTGGAATGCTTTCTTAAAATATTTGATTTTTGTTGGGTATGCAAGGGGAAGCATTTGTATAATACTTTTGCCAAGCATCAATTCTTCTAAAATGGCTTTTCCATTCTTTTGAGGGCTCCCATTGCACTACAACTGCTTTAAATATTTCTTATTAAATTCCATAAAAATTTGGAGGGGTCAAGCATTGCCTACAGATCACTTTTATAAAAACCTCTCTTGGTCTTTTAAAAATTTTGAGCTCCACTTCAAATTTTTTTAAATCTGGATTAGTTTGTAGGTTGCACTGCAACCTGTTTAAATATTTCTTTAAATAATACATAAAAATTTGGAGATGTCAGTAGATGCATATAACTCATTTTTATGCAAAAATCCAGCTTTGTGTTTTATAAATTTTGAGCAAACCATCCTCTTTTTCATTCTGGTCCAGTTTGGTTTTTTGCACTGCAACCCTATTTTAAATTACTCTAGTGATCTTGGGATTTTTCCTGCTATTAGTACTTGCTACTAAACCCTTAAGTCCAGGATATTGGACCCATTTGAATAATTTTGGTCCATGCAATAATAGCCTACATTCTCTGTCCAGATTTGGTTTTCTCAAAAACTTGCACTAACAAGTTTCTGGTTTTGCCAAACTAACCTTGCCACCATCACCTACACCTAAAGAGACACCAGCCTGCAAATTTTAATGGCCAGGAAAGCCTGCTAGGTGGCCTTGGCATTTTGTCGAGCACCTGTCGTGCATGACCAGTTTTGGCATGGTTCGAGGATTTGCATTAGGAACTTCCTTGCCAGGCCTAAACATCATGTCTTATAGCCTTGCATTATCCCAGAACATAACCCTGGTAGTTTGCATGTGCATCATAGCTCGCTGGCTAGGCCTCGCATTTCATCGAGCACGTGGTGGGCAGGCCGAGAGCGCGAGCAGAGCGTGCGTTTTGCACGCGCCTGCCCGAGCCGCCTCACCAACCCCCGAGCTTATCCTGACCCTATGACGCGCGCAGCGTAGCGCCAAGCCCCGACCTGAACTCCCTCACGAGCACCACAGCACCTCGCCACGTCTCCGGCGAGCCAGGCGCTAGCCGCCATTGCCGCCTGCGGTGGTCGGTGCCGTATGGGCCACCTGGCGCGCCCCCGAGTATCCCAGCCCGCCGTGCTCATCCACAACCGCGTCGTCTACCTCTGCAAGCTCTGCCAGCCAGCCCCCACCTCCCCTGTTCTGCAATAGAGCCGCCGCCGTCGTGCTTATCCACGGGCAGCCGACGAACCGACCTTGGCTAGCTATAAAGGACCCAATAGACTGCAGTGCACCCCATCCTCCTCCCCAGCCTCCGTAGAAAGCCCCCGCAGCAACCAGATTGACCGAAAGATGGCATCCCCTTCGCCTCCGGCCGAGACACTCACCGCCACCCTTCTGTTTATTCCGACGCCACCAGAGCCCCTCCCTCTACTCTATCACCACCATTAGCTCCATCATGACACCGAGGACCCTTTCCAGCATTCAATTTTGCCCGGGAGTCGAGGTGTGCAAAGCTCCATTCCCTCCCGAAGCTCCCCTCCGCCATGGAGGAAGGGCTGCTCGCCCTCGAGCTCCGTCGCTCCCCTAACCTCCTCCAATGGATGCGGCATCTCCTCCCGAGCACGTGCATACCCGGAGCGCATCGTTTGGTGCCCTTCATCGCCGGAGCTCGCCTCTGTCTCTGTCCCAGCCGCGCGCGGAGGAAAGGGACGAACCTGACAGCGCGGGCCCCCCTGTCAGCGACCCCACGCCGGCGCGTGCTGTCTTAAGTGGAGACGTACTCTGCTAGGTGCGTTTCCTTTATTGCGAAAGCGTATTCTGATTCGAACCGTTTTCTTTAAAAAAAACAGAACTTTGACTATTCTTTGACTGGCTATAACTTTTAAAATAAAACTCCAAATGAGTTGATTTTTTTCCTACCTCTCTCAAATTTCACCTAGTTTAATTTAAGATTTATTCCAAAAATAATTAGGACAACTTTTTGTACTGTTTTTAAAGTTTGTGTTAATTTGAATATTTTCAAAAAATAGGAATTGGAGGGAAGATTAAAACTTTCAAAAGTTTTGGAGTGCACCTCACCTCTCTGCACCTTGAAGGCAAGCATCTTGAACTCCGTTATGATATAAGCTGTGTGTTGTTTGCTAGAACATATGAACTCCATCAAAAGGAGTAACGTTATTTCATGTGGAAGTCATACTCTTGCATATCAACATATGGTAAAAATCTTTTTCTGTTATGTATGTGATATTGGTGACAGTAGCCACTTCTCATGCCACATATGCCTGGTGATGGTTCGGATGGAGTCCGAAGGAAGGTTGGGTTCCGGTGAACACAACCATGTGACTGACGTCTCGTTGTGGCAAGGATGTGCTGTGAGGCAAGATGGAGCATGAGGGGTGGTGACCCTATCAGGAAACTGTGAAAAGCATTGTTGTGCTAACCATGCAGGGAATACATAAACCTCCTGAGTCGACCATAGATCGAGTCTTGCTCTAGTAACCCCCATGCTTGTTTCGTACTACCACTTGTCCCTGCCGCTGGTGGGGTATGGTTTAGTAAGTTGTCAACCCCTTTCTTGGCACACACCGTACAGAGAGGCCATGGTGGAAGATACTGGGTGCATCCGGTAGGCATGCCACTTGGTCCGGGGGCATGGGTGTTTCCGGTTGGGACCGAGAGGGGGGCACCCCTTAGTAGCGCGCGATATAAATTTGATCCCATGCTAATCGAGGTTGTAGCCTCCCCACTTAGAGTTTTGCTTAACGAATGTCGTGGGTGATTCCAGGCATCGGGAAGTTAAGCTGGTGTGTGCGGGTCAGGTGTGTTTTCAACTAAAAGACCGTAAGCGGAATTAGTCCCGGTGGACTAAAGGAAACCGTTACTCGTGGGTAAAGAGTACACCCTCTGCAGAGTTTATATCTATTCGAATAGCCGTGTCCGCGGTTAAGGACTACAGTCTGGGATGGGTCAAGTGTCGGTCTTAGTGTCGGTCTTCGGAGGAAAACTTCTAAACCAGAATATTGATCATGACGTGTGACGAATGATGCTTGTGATTATTATTATTGTGGATTAACCATTTATATTGTTGTTGAATTGTTGAGTATCCCTGGGATGGTTCTACCTCCTGAATACTCATTGTGGTTATTATTATATAAGCCCTTTATGTGGCGTCGCACAGACGCCCGACTGTGGCATGCTGATTATTTATTTTCCTTATAAGCCCTTTATGTGGTGTCGCTGAGACGCCCGACTGTGGCATGCTTGTTATTTATTTTCTTTATAAGCCCTTTATGTGGTGTCGCCCAGACGCCCGACTGTGGCATATTTGTTATTTATTTTCCTTATAAGCCCTTTATGTGGCGTCGCTCAGACACCCGACTGTGGCATGTTGATTATTTATTTTCCTTATAAGCCCTTTGGGTGGCGTCGCTCCGACGCCCGACTGTGGCACGCATGTTATCTATTTTTCTTATAAGCCCTTTATGTGGCGTCGCTCAGACGCCCGACTGAGGCATGCTTTAGGCGTCGCTTCAGACACCCGATCGGTTTATTTTATCTTCATTCTCTGATTGCTTATTCCTGTTTAATACGAATGACCTGCTTACGTGCATCATGAATTTTTTTTTTGGACTGACTAAGTGATCGTGGATTATTTCAGTGCATGATTATCACCTGCTATGTTATACCTGTTTTCATGATGTTTGCGAGTACATTCAAAGTACTCACTGGCTTGTCCCTGGCTATTGTCTTGGCCAGATTTCTTGCTTGGAAAGGAGCACAACGACGACAGCCCCGGAACCTAGGCAATGGAAATAGCAGCCGCGCGAAGATAGAGTTATCCAGGTCAGCTGTTCCTATGGGAAATGGAGTCCCATAGACGCTGATGATCCTCAAACCGCTTCCGCCGTCAACCATTAGAAAACTTTTGTTGTACTCATAGACCAGAATGTTCTTGTACTGCATATTTTATATTTTGCTTGGAATTTCTGTATCAAGATTGTGTCTCATCAGCTAACAGTAATCCTGGGGCTGGTGAGCACAAGGGCCATTGACTGGGAAATTTATATCCTGGAAAACCGGTCCTGACACCCGCCGCGAAAGCACCGCCAAGCCCTCCTCCCGGAGCCGCCGCTCTGGCGTCCAAGGAGCCACCTTGCCCGCTTTCCATAGAGAGATGGGCTGCAGATGTGCAGCCAACCAACCTCGCTGCCGCACCAACGCTCCACCATAGCCTGCAAACCCTCCCCTGCCAACAGCCACCAGCGCGGAGACGAAAATTGGAAAGCTCAGATCCACAAGACCCCATGGGTAATGCACCAGATCGAGGAGGAGGAGCCCAGCCACGGCCAAGGACTCGCGGATCCGGCCATGAGGTAGCGCTGCCCAAGGACACGAGGCGGTCCAGTGCACGCAGCCTACTTGCAATTATTATGAGAGAGGAACTACATCTCCATCTCTCTATGTTTCCAATACGATAAAGTTGCAAGAAACTGTTTATACCATGCATTGGCCTTTACTTGGTGTGCATGAATTGTTCTTTTATGACATGCCGATGCATAGGAAGAGAGTTAGACTTCGTAATTGCATTATATATGTTTCTTTGTGCTCACTACTAAATTACAAATCATTGTTAATTAAAATTGACTTTGATATACCTTGGGATCCGTGTGGATCAATTACTTGAGCACTTTAAGCCTAGCTTAATGGCTTTTAAGAAAGTGTTTAGAGGCGAGCAATTGTTTTATTTTAACACAGTACTAATATGAAATTGTTTTATTTTGTCCTAATTTTTCAGAATTTTTGGAGTTACAGAAGTATATGTACCATCTGCATCTTTACAGACTGTCCTGTTTTCAAAGATTGCCGTTATAGTTTCTTTATTTTCTTATGTTTGAAATCTTGTTGAGCCCCATTGACTTGGGAGACATAGAATTGTGATAGCATACAGTGGGTAATGTTTTATTGTAATTATAAAATAATGTTACAGCAGGACATGATTGGATTTGATGCTATATGTACTAACCTCTCTAATAAAAAGTTCGGTTAAGTTTTGTGTGAATGAAGTGTTCGAAGATTGAGGAGGTATCGATATGAGAAGAATAAGGAGAGGCAAGGGTTCAAGCTTGGGGATGCCAAAGGCACCCCAAGTAAATATTCAAGGAGACTCAAGCGTATAAGCTTGGGGATGCCCCGGAAGGCATACCATCTTTCTTCGACAATTATCGGTATGTCTCGGTTTTTGTTTTGTTCACATGATATGCGTAAATTCTTGGAGCGTTGTGTGCTTTTTATTTTTCTTTTAATAATGCACCATGCTGGTATGAGATAGTCCTTGGTTGATTTATAGAATGCTTCATGCACTTCACTTATATCTTTTGAGTATGGCTTTATAGAATGCTTCATGTGCTTCACTTATAATATTTGAAGTTTGGATGCCTGTTTCTTTACATTTGGAAAACCGTTATTTGTAGAAAGCTTTGTTGCTTCACTTATATTTGTTAGAGCATGGGCAACTATTTTATAGAAAGAATTAAACTCTCATGCTTCACTTATATCTATTTAGAGAGTCAACAGGAATTGGTCATTCATATGGTTAGTCATAAAATCCTACATAAAACTTGTAGATCACTGAATATGGTATGTTTGATTCCTTGCAATAGTTTTGCGATATTAAGATGGTAATATGTGGGAGGTACTAGTGAATGATTGTGGTTTAGTAAGAATATTGGTGTTAAGGTTTGTGATTCCCGAAGCATGCACGTATGGTCTGTCATTATGCTAAGAAGTTGGAGCATGATTTATTTTTGATTGTCTTCCTTTGTGTGGCGGTCGGGGGCGCGCGATGGTTAACTCCTACCAACCTCCCCTCTAGGGGCAGGCGTAGTAGTACTTTTCTTCGAGGGCTAATAAACTTTTGCAATAAGTATGTGAGTTCTTTATGACTAATGTGAGTCCATGGATTATACGCACTCTCACCTTTCCGCAATTTGCTAGCCTCTTCGATACCGTGCATTGCCCTTTCTCACCTCGAGAGTCGGTGCAAACTTTGCCGGTGCATCCAAACCCCGTGATATGATATGCTCTATCACACATAAGCCTCCATATATCTTCCTCAAAACAGCCACCATACCTACCTATTATGGCACTTCCATAGCCATTCCGAGATATATTGCCATACAACTTCCATCATCATCATATACATGACTTGAGCATTCATTGTGATATTGCTTTGCATGATCGTAAGATAGATAGCATGATATTTTCATGGCTTGTCCTTTTTTGATATCTTTCCTACGCTAGATCATTGCACATCTTGGTACACTGCCAGAGGCATTCATATAGAGTCATCTTGTATAGTTTTTATCGAGTTGTAAGTAAATAAAAGTGTGATGATCATCATTATTAGAGCATTGTCCCAGTGAGGAAAGGATGATGGAGACTATGATTCCCCCACAAGTCGGGATGAGAGTTCGGACGAAAAAAAAGAGAAAAAAAGAGGCCAAAAAGAGCCCAACAAAAAAAAGAGAAAAAAAGAAAAAAAATGAGAGAAAAAGAGAGAAGGGGCAATGTTACTATCCTTTTTCCGCACTTGTGCTTCAAAGTAGCACCATGTTTTTCATATAGAGAGTCTCCTATGCTTTCACTTTCATATACTAGTGGGAATTTTTCATTGTAGAACTTGGCTTGTATATTCCGATGATGGGCTTCCTCAAATGGCCGAGGTCTTCATGAGCAAGCAAGTTGGATGCACACCCACTTAGTTTTCATTGTTGAGCTTTCATACACATATAGCTCTTAGTGCTTCCGTTGCATGGCAATCCCTACTCCTTGCATTGACATCAATTGATGGGCATCTCCATAGCCCGTTGATTAGCCTCGTCGGTGTGAGACTATCTTCTTTTTGACTTCCCCTTATTGATCTCTATTACCATATTCTATTCCACCCATAGTGCTATATCCATGGCTTGCGCTCATGTATTGTGTGAGGGTTGAAAAAGCTGAAGCGCATTAAAAAGTATGAACCAATTTCTTGGCTAAATTCGGGGTTGTTCATGATAAGTATTTTATGTTAAGAAGATGGAGCATGACAGGGCTATATGATTTTGTAGGGATAACTTTCTTCAGCATTTTTATTTTGAAAGGCATGATTGTTTGTTGGTATGCCTGAGTATTAATGTCTTTATATCAAATTAAAGACTATTACTTTGAATCACTCGTATCTTAATATTCATGCCATGATTAGATTATATGATCAAGATTATGTTAGGTAGCATTCCACATAAAAAATTATCTTTTTATCATTTACCTACTCGAGGATGAGCAGGAATTAAGCTTGGGGATGCTGATATATCTCTGTCATATCTATAATTTTTGATTGTTTCATGCCAATATTTTACAACTTTTACATACTTTTGGCAACAATTTATATGATTTTCTTGGACTAACATATTGATCCAGTGCCCAGTGCCAGTTCCTGTTTGTTGCATGTTTTTTGTTTCGCAGAAAATCCATATCAAATGAAGTCCAAACGCGATAAAAATTTATGGAGATTTATTTTGGAATATATGTGATTTTTGGAAAAAAAAATCAATGCAAGACGATGCTCGAGGGGCGCGCCCCCTACCCTGGGCGCACCCGACAGGCTTGTGGCGCCCCTGTAAGGAGGTTAGTTCCCTTCTTTTGCCGCAAGAAAGATAATTACCGTATAAAAATTCCCTCAATATTTCAGCCCAATTGGAGTTACGGATCTCCGGGAATATAAGAAACGGTGAAGGGCCCGAAAACAGGGGCGTGAAACAGAAGAGAAACACAGAGAGAGATCCAATCTCGGAGGGGCTCCTCCCCTCCGGTAGCCATGGCGGCCATGTACCAGAGGGGAAACTCTCCTCCCATCTAGGGGGAGGCCAAGCAAGAAGAAGAAGGAGGGGGCTCTCTCCCCCTCTCTCCCGGTGACGCCGGAATGCCGCCGGGGCAACCATTGTGACAGCGATCTACACCAACAACTTCGCCGCCGTCATCACCAACTCTCTCCCCCTCTGTGCAGCGGTGTAACACCTCTTCTCCCCGCTATAATCTCTACCTAAACATGGTGCTTAATGCTACATATTATTATCCAATGATGTGTTGCCATCCTATGATGTTTGAGTAGATTCGTTTTGTCCTATGGGTTGATTGATGATCGTGATTGGTTTGAGTTGTATGTTTTATTTTGGTGCTGTCCTATGGTGCCCTCCATGTCGTGCAAGCGTGTGGGATTCCCGCTATAGGGTGATGCAATACTTTCATGATTTGCTTATAGTGGTGGGCTAGAGTGACAGAAGCTTACACCCGAGTAAGGGGGTTGTTGCGTATGGAGTAAAGGGACTTATTACTTAATGCTATGGTTTGGGTTTTACCTTAATTATCTTTAGTAGTTGCAGATGCTTGCTAGAGTTCCAATCATAAGTCATATGATCCAAGTACAGAAAGTAGGTTAGCTCATGCCTCTCCCTCATATAAATTGCAATAATGATTACTGGTCCAATTATCGATTGCCTAGGGACAAATCTTTTTCTTGTGTACAAAAGGCTTTCTCTAAACAACTAACTTTTATTATCTTGCAAATTACTCGTAGTTTTATTACTCGTAGTACTTCTAGTTTTATCTTGCAAACTTATCCCATTACACCTACAAAGTAGTTTTATTCTTGTTCTAGGTAAAGCAAACGTTAAGTGTGCGTAGAGTTGTATCGGTGGTCGATAGAACTTGAAGGGAATATTAATTCTACCTTTAGCTGCTCGTTGGGTTCGACACTCTAACTTATCGAGAAAGGCTACAAACGATCCCCTATACTTGTGGGTTATCAGACTCCAGGCGAATAAGCGCTGGTTCTTCCAGAACTAGGGGAGTCCCTTCCCCTTGGTCCCCGGCAGCCGAGGTGTGGACCTCGGCCATGGGCGTATAGGTACCACTCTATGTGTTCAACACAGGAGGGTCCGGATGAGAAGAAACTTCCCCAAGCTCATCATGAGTAGGGGAGGGATGTGCGCACACCCGAGGAGCCCTTGGCCAGCTCAGTTGGAGGGACAGTGCTGTCCAACTCCTCTCCGGGAAGGCGGCGTTGCGGGCCTTAAAAGCAAACAATGCGGCAAATCAAGAACATGATGATTAAAATTTATTATGTACAAATGTTTCAAACAGGTACCTTCTCGGCTGCGGTTTCTCTCTGCGCGGCGGGGGAAGCACGTCCCCGGAGGAACCGGAGCGTGCAACCTTTGCGGGGGCCAAGGACCGGCTTGGCTGGGTGGCAGAGGCTTTTCGAAGCCTTTTACGAAGCCGAGGAGGGTCGTCCTCCTTGGCGTCTTCGGATGCCGCCCTCCTTCTCTTAGGGAGGATTCCTCACCTCCTCCTCTTCCTCCTTCTCCTTTCTTTCTTTCCTCCTCGTGGATGGAGGAATGTGGGTGTTTTTGGACCTGGCATCCGAGATAGCTCTTTGGCTGCTATAGGCCCTCCTTCTTCTTTGGTTCCCCCTTCTCTTAAACCAGGACCCCATATGGCTCCTCAGCTAGAAGCACTTCAAACTGGGGGGTGTCCTGGCCTCTTTGGGCAGTGGCACCGGAGACCTATCTTTCGAGCCTCTTGCACCAAGTCTGATCATGGAATGTCAAACCAATTACTTTATTGAAAGTTGAAGAATATTGAAAGAACAGCGACATGAGTAGAACTGTCATACCTTGGATGGACATTCTCGGCATCATAAATGACGTCTCCTTCCTCTTTGGGGAAGGTTTTCTTGGACGGATTGAAGAGCGACATCCACAGCCCGTCAAGGTTGGTGTGGAAGAAGTGTCACACGGTCACCTCTCCTCAGGTTTGTAACACCACCACTTGATTGGCCCTGAGTTGAAGAGGTAGGATGCGGCGATGAAGCATAACGTGGACGACGTTCACCAGCTTGATGCCTTGCTGCGATCACCGCCTCAGTCTCCTCTAGAGCATCTTTACCTTGTCTGGGTTTCCCCAGTCGAGGCCCTTCTTCGTCCAGGAGACGAGCCTCTTCGGGGGCTCGGCCGTAAAGGCAGGGATCTCTTTCTGGCCTTTGGTGCATGTCGTTGATGTAGAACCACTAACGCTGCCACAACCTTCATTGTTTCCACAAGTTGCCCTCTGGCCAGAGTACCTTGGGGAGTTTGCTTATCATGGTCCTGCCGCATTCAGCAAGTTGGGGGCCACTGCCCTTCGCTTGACCTAAAGATCTTCTGCCACAAACCAAAGCGCGGCTCGACGCGGAGGAATGCCACACTTATAGTGATAAATGTGGCTATATGTGGATTGAGTTCGGGGCAATGGAGGAAGTCTAACCCACAGTAAAATAGTAATCCCCTCACAAAGGGATGAAGAGGGAACACCAGACCTCGGAGCAAGTGGTGGAACGTAACCACCCTCTCCCCTTCCTTGGGAGTGGGAATGGCGGAGTCAGAGCAGCTGGTCACGCTCGTCCCGGGGCCGGCACTTGCCCTTGTTGGTATCCCCACCGCAGACCGAAGCTCATGAATGGTGCCCACCATAATGGGGGGACACCCAGCGTCCCTTTAGCTCGGCGTCGGATGCCGTGGCTGCGGTCTCTTTCCTTTGTCGGCCATCGCTGGCGGGGAATGCTGGAGAGGTGGAAGCTTGGAGATGGATCTGAGGGCGCCCACGCTTTGTGAGATTTGAGCATGGAGCAGGGGATGGAAGCGTGGGAAAATGATTTACTGCCCTTTGCTTTTTAGGTCAGTAAAAGACCAAGAGTCCCCTTGCCGCGCCATATTAGTCGCTTATTCCCAACCCTCCGTGCCATTATACGCGCATCGATTGAACCAATTTGTTGATAATATCCCTTAAAAACCGGGGGACGATCTCTGTATTGATGAGACATGCCATGAATGGCAACCACGGGCCACATAACGTTTTCGTGATAATGGATTCCACCCACGATATGTGATGACGGTTCGATAAAAGCTGTCGGGTTTGAACCCTCCCACTGGGTGTGCCTACACGGCAGTCTTTGAGACTAAGTTAACTAAAGACCTCGGGCGTGGGTGAATACCTTTGTAAAAAAGGACCCGGTACTTTCCCCGCCGAGGATAAGGTTTAAAAAGTGGTCGGTAAAGTTGACTAAAAAGAAGACCCAAAGGTTTGTAAGCCATTAAAGACTTCGTATTCAAACACGAGCTGATAAGGAAGGAACTCGCCTGCCAAGCCGAAGACATCAAGCCGAAGAGATTAGTCCGAGGATGGAGCTGCAGTGTTTGGCTTCGAAGACCAGTTCAGGGGCTACCGACAGTGTCCTTGACTAAGGGGTACTAACCTATGCGGCCCGCAGTCCATGGGCCGGGCTTATGGCCCGCCAATCACTAAAAGGAAGTACTACCGGAGCTGTGAACCTCAATGTGATCAAAATGGAAACCTCCGAAGACTTGGTGTGCACTTCAAGGATTGCTCTATAGATGGCGCATCGACAACCGACCATGTGTGTAACCTAGGTACCCCCGGTGGCATATATAAGCCGAGGGGTTTAGTCTTTAGAGGAACGATTACCAGCCTTCGGGTTTAGAACACAATCATATGATCTCGAGGTAGATTATCTTGTACTCTGTACTCCATCACATCAATACAATCAAAGCAGGACGTAGGGTTTTACCTCTTCGAGAGGGCCCGAACCTGGGTAAACATCGTCTCCCTTCATACCCTGTTACCATTATTCCTAGACCTACAGCTCGGGACCCCCTACCCGAGATCCGACGGTTTTAGCACCGACAAGTAGTGTAAAGACAACAACATAATTTGCAGATGCAATGCATAGAACTTGTATCTATCTGATTATAGTATACATAGTATCAAAATAACAAAACATGAAAGTTGCTGATTAATAACTCTCAACATAGCATATCATGTCAATGGTGGCCCCCTCTCACACACACACATTGAAAATGAACCTATGAAGGAAGCAACGCAAACTAGATACACACATGGAAAAAATGACACTCACGCAAAAAGAAGAAGAAAACTAATCAAAGGGGGTGACTATTTGACTGGCGCCTTTTTTTGGCGTTTAGCTCTCCACCATATGATCTAAATCCAAATGCCCAACTAGGTTCTTCCGCCTATAATAAAACTAAAATTAAGACTAAAACAAATTCAAAAAATAAAGTTTTCTGAGAAAGAGTAAACTATTGGCATTGTTATTACCCTGAAAGAAGAAAAAATTGAAAACAAATCAAAGAAAAAACTTACACAAAATTTCCACCTTTTGTAACATGCAGAGTATAAGCATATAATAGTGCAATTTTTGCCCTCTAGCTAGTATAATTTACACACATATTGTATAGAAATTCCATGTATAGTTGCCCACACAAAATCAAACGCTGGAGGTTTTTTCAAGAATGAAGTAGTGGCACATTGGTATTACTCCTTAAAAAAGAAACAAAATGAAAAAACACTTAAAACAAAAACTTGCACACAATTTGAACATAAATTACGGTTCTTATAATATGCAAGAATAATCCTATAATTGTGAAAAAAATGCACTCAAATATAATCTGCACTTATACTATATAATAACTATATGTATACACTTACATACACCCAACATCCAAATATACACATGAAGAAAAAAAGAAAACTGATCAAGAAGAAAAGAAAGAAAGAAAGAAACAGAAGCAAACACACATAAAAATGACTATACATTTTTTAGTCACTTCTCAAATAGCAAAACCAGTATAAAACGGAAATGATAAAGAAGGCGATAGGGATGAGCGACGTGAAAAACAAGTTTTTTCAATTTTACTAACTACCATAACATCTCAGTTACTCTGCCTAATTAATACTCCCGAGTGTGGGCCGCGTCTAGGGAGTGCATGACCAAACAAGCCTGGACGCATTGTATGCATGTCTTTCCCGAAATAGTTTGCTACATGATGCATAGTTGTGTGGCTGCAAAGCATGGATGCACGCTGTGTGCTCCAGGCAGTGGGAGAGTATCCTGTGATACCGGGCCACCGGTGCTCCCGTGATACACCGGTGGCCCGGTATCACAGGAGCACCGTTGGCCCGAAAGCCCGTATCACAGGAGCACCGTTGATCATCATTATTAGAGTATTGTGCCAAGTGAGGATAAGGATGATGGAGACAATGGTTAATTTCTTTGAAACTAGATCTTATTGGCAAGGTGGGTTCAGAGAGGATCAACCAAAATATAATAAGGAATACCGCTTGTCTGGATACACTTATGGATACAATAAATAAATTGAACGATTATGCTAAAAGCTTGTGCTCTATATATGACATATCTTACTGTTGTGATGAATCTTGTTGCTTTAGGAGGCGTACACACCTTCTTTCCAATGTGAGTATAATGATAATGAAACCTTTGCTTCGTAAGTTAAGGGAGATTATGACTTTGATGATGTAGAACAGATTGAAGAATTTGTTGCTTGGAATGGTGCCTTTGAAATTGCCTCTTTGCTTGAAAATATTGATGATGCTCCTTACATATCCGAGAATTTTGCTATTCTTAAATATGGCTTTGATAATTACAAGGATGTTAATGGTTATATTACTGAATATATTAAGAGAGTCTTAACTTCCAAAGAAAAGACCGATACCTTGCAGGAGCCTATGGAAGAAGAAATTGCTGAATTGGAAGCTCATTGGATGAAAAAGAGGAGGAGAGTGAAGAACAAAAAAAGGAAGAATGGATTAAAAACCCATGCCAACCTTCTAATGATAGTAACTCTTTAACTCATACATTATTTGATTGCCCTCCAAGCTTACCAAAGGAGGATGAGTGCTATTTGATGAATGTTATGATCCTATGGATTCTTTTGAAATATCCCTTTTTGATGAACCTAATGTTTGCTATACTTATGGCCATGATGCCCCTATGAATGAAACATATAGATATGATTTTGCTATTGTTATTGATGATCATCTTTGCTGTTGTGATGAATTTAATGATGCTCCTTAATTTATTCATACTATTAATATTCATGATAATGAGGAGTTTTACGTAGAAAATTTATATGATAATGCTATAGATGATGGTCCTATGTTACTTAATGATATAAATTATAATGCTACTGAAAATGGGATTGGAGAGGTCTTAACTTTAGCTAGAAGGAGTCCCATACCTTTTGAGAGTGGTCAATCATCTTGTTATAATATTGTCAAAATTGGGTTTGGAGAGGTTATGACTTTATATAATGTTGATCGCACTATTTTGCAGAGTTATAAAATTTATGTGCTTTTAGGTCATGATGTGATAGTTATATTGTTGAGTTTGTCCATGATGCCACTGGAAATTATTATGAGAGAGGGAAATATGGTTGTAAAAATCCTCATGTTACTAAGTTTCCTCTCATTATGCTAAAAGTTCTGAAGTTGTTCTTACCTTCCTATGCATACAAATTACAAAAAATAAATAAATTAGTTGTACTTGTTATCCAAAAACTTTTTCAAAAGAGAAGTGACTAAGAAGGTGAGGATTGATGACGTAGGGGTCGACCTTGAACACTTGTGTTCTTGCCTATGGAAAAAATGAAAATCTTTTCATGGAAGCTTCTCAGCTAAAAATATGCGTTTATTTTGTTTTACCAATTGTACCATAAAAATAAAGTGCCGGTTCTCAAAAAAAAAGTGCCAAGAAAAGCCCGTAGTGCTTGAATGTTTTCAGTTTTGTTTTGCTGTCCAGAAACAGATTTTATTTTTGCGCCTCACCCTAAAAAATGTTAAAAATCACCAGAACGTGCAAATGATTTGATTCTTTTTGGAGAGTAAAAGTTTGGTTGTTGGCTTTCATAATCTATCTCAATCTTGCTGTTTGGAGTGACGAAATTACCTCTTTGAACCTGATCTTTACAGGCTGTTCTGTTTTGACAGATTTCTATCTTTATTTGCGTTGTCTCTTATACGAGCTTTGTTTGTGGTTTCTTTTCGTGGAAAGGTGTCACAAATGCTTAGTATACAATATCTAATGTTAAATTGAGAATTTTGCAAGTTGTCCCTTGATGCGTGCAAAATTGACACATCTTTATCCATGTTTAAACTGTATTTTTATCATGAAAATGATGATAATATTACTCTACACCTGTCACTAATCATTAATGTGCAAATTTATTTGCAAATATTCTTATGATTTATTTTCTTGCCGTTATGGACATGAAAATCACGAATATCAATCATTTATGAGAAGAATCAGCAGATTGGGAGTTGACCAAGCAAACCAGCTCCCGAAGTCAATAATCAAGAGCCTTAATGACCACCAGTAGGGTCGAGTGAGATTGTACCATGCGCCATTGACACCATCAGATCAATCTAAGCAACTTCCATCAAGGGCCCTGAGGCTAATTAGCATCGGAAGGCCTTCAAAAACCTAATTCCATCCGGCGCCATTATAAGAAAGGGAGGAAACATGTGAGAGCCTGGCTTAATAGGGATGATAGACTACTCATATTAACAAGGAATTCCTTCTTTTCAGGGAGCCCATTCAGAAAGAACTCCAAAGTTAAGCGTGCTCAGCTTGGAGCAATTTCAAGATGGGTAACCGACTGGGAAGTTGGTCACCGGTGCACACGAGTGAGGACAAAGTGCGCTGGAAAGACTAGTGTTGATCTGTGGGGCCAGTCTAGATCCCGCCAGGAATAACGGCCAGTAACCAGTGGGTGTGTCCGAGGCGTTACAAGTTGGTATCAGAGCCGACCCTCGCAGTTACACGGATGTTTGCGGGTCAGGTGTGTGGTCATGTTGTGCATGATGCTTGTGGCCCGTCGTGGCACACGACATGGCACATGTGCTGGACTGGACGCACAGACGTGTGCTAAGAGGGAACGTTCCTGTGGCCCGACGAGGACGTCAGTTCCTTTGAGTGGGGTTGTATGTGAGAGTCTAGCTTAATAGGGATGATAGACTACTCATATCAACAAGGAATTCCTTCTTTTCCGGGAACCCATTCGGAAAGAACTCCAAAGTTAAGCATGCTCAGCTTGGATCAATTTTAGGATGGGTGACCAACTGGGAATTTGGTCCCAAGAGCGCATGAGTGAGGACAAAGTGCGCAGGAAATACTAGTGTTGATCTGTGGGCCAGTCTAGATCCCGCCAGGAGTAACAGCCAGTAACTGGCGGGTGTGTCTGGGGTGTTACAAAGCAGCCACTAGAGTGAGGCAGATCATCACCACCATCTCCAAGATTGATAATATAATAGCATGGAACAATCAAAAATTACAGATACGTTGGAGACGTATCATTCCCCTACACCCTACACATGGAATTCTAAGAGTGTAGCAGCGGAAAGTAAAAACATTGCACATGTAAGTAAAGGAGGGGTTCAGAGATTTCAAATGCAATGAAGACACGATGATTTTTTGCATGGTTCTGATAGGTGGTACTATCGTACATCCACGTTGATGGAGGCTTCAACACACGGAGGGTAACGGCTGCGCGAGTCCACGGAGGGCTCCACCCACGAAGGATCCACGAAGAAGCAAGCTTGCCTATTCCACCATGGCTTCCGTCCACGAAGGACTAGCCTCAGTCGGGGTAGATCTTCATGAAGTAGGCGATTTCCTTCCCCTCACAAACTCCTTGGTTCAACTCCACATGATTTTGGAGGCTCCCAAGTGACACCTAACCAATCTAGGAGACACCACTCTCCAAAAGGTAATAGACGGTTTGTTGATGATGGTGTGCTTCAAATGATAGTCTCCCCAACACTCAAATACTCCCTCACAAATTTGGCTTTGGTAGGAGAAGGATTTGAGTGGAAATTAACTTGGGAAAGGCTAGAAATCAAGTTTCAAATGATTGGATTGGAATATCTTGATCTCAACACATGAGTACGAGGTTCTCTATCAGAAAATGTATGGTGGAAGTGTAGGCACGTTCTGATGGCTCTCTTACTGGGCCACAACGCACACCACCGAGAAAGTAAGGAAGAAAGAAAAATAGCCGGCCGATACAATGGTGCCCTGGCACAACCACACACCCTAGAAGGACACCAAGCCAATTGTTAGAAGGTTGCATTCAACCTCAAAAGTTATTTTGTTATCATTTACCTACTTGAGGACGAGCAGGAATTAATCTTGGAGATGTTCATACGTGTAAAATGTATCTATAATATTTAAGTGTTGCATGCTACTTTTGTTGGGAAATGTAGTTAAAAACAAAAAAAATCGCACCTATGCACAACCAGGATCAATATGAAGATGCATTACGGGTTGTGATCACGATCGTTACCATCACTGAGTTGCAGGGAAAGAAGATTGTGTCGATGTAGATCGTACTTGGAGTCCCTCGAACCGTCGATGAACGATCCCTCGAATCGCCCACGAACAGTCCATCGAACCAAAGACCAAAAGCACGGCCTCTCTACTTGGTTGCAAGCGTGCAACCTTCATGATCCAGCAGCACTTCGCCGTCCAGAGCTAATCATTGCCGAAGAATTAGAGGGAGGAGATTAGAACCACACCGGTCTTCTAATTATGAGGATTAGAGAACTAGAGCAAGCTCTAATTAGTTAACTAGGACCAACTAGAACTAGGGCTAGAAGAACTAGAGGAGGCTCCAAAACTTGTATGTTCAAAGGGCCAAAGGCCTCAAGTATATATAGGTTGGAGGGAGGAGGAGTGGGGGCGCCACAAGGGAGGAAAATCCCCCCCTTTGGTCGGCCAAGGAGGGGGAATCCCCTTCCAATTCGGCCTCCCCTCCCTTCCCTAAGTGGAAAGGAGGGCGCCACCTCCACTTGGGAACAAGTAGCCCAAGTAGCGTTCCACCACTTGGCCTTTTAAGGCCCGCTGATATTAAATTAAATATAAAAGCCTTCTAATGAATATTAGACCCTTTTATATATAATTTAACATCCCCCGAAACTTTTCCACCTCTATATAATTATCGGTAATACCCGATATTCACCGAAACCCTTTCGGTGACCTCGAACGCATCCGGATCCTCTCGGAACTATTCCTAATATTAATGAAACAATTCCACAAATATATCCTCATCACTATCGTCCTACTAACACTCAACAAATCGTTATTGCCTTAAGCTTGTGACCCTGTAAGTTCGGTAACTCATAGACATGAACGAAACCGTTCGTTCAATGACCGACAGCGGAACCGGGGACGTCCATATCGATCCCTATGAGCATACGAATGATATTCGAGTTAACCTTTGGTTATCATGTGATGTTCCCTTTGATTCGCGATACTTTACAAAACCCGGGATGCATCGGTATCCCCTTGAGTCAATTCATTATACCGAAATCCTCGTTGCTGATTTTGTTCTTCTTTCTCGTTGTTGTGTTCTGGCATCCCCGTGATGTAGTCACCTGTGTCTGGCCAGACGATGATGGCTGCCATCACACCGAGAGGGCCCTAAGAATATCTCTCAATCGTCGGAGGAGCAAATCCCACTCTTGTGTTATCTAGTCCTTTGTCAAACTTTCTGATGAACCTGTAAGTTGTCGTTATGATCACCGTGTTACAGGTTACGTTTGAGCAACCCCAAGCCCACCGTACGGTAAGAAGTGACTACGTGTTAACACTCCGTGTTATTACAATTGATTACAGATGATATTATCTCAATTCATAACAAACAAGTTTGGGTTGATTCAATATGATCGTTCTTCCAACGTCATAATCTCAATGTTGTTTTAGGACTATCGTTACATTTAACGATATCCTAAGATCCGAAAAACATGATCACCAACAACACTTGAGCTACTCTTAGAGGCGAGACTGGGAACCTTTATTTTATCCGTTTATCATTTCACACGTGCATATGAGTGTTCCACTGAATTGCATATTCCACGATCATAGCAGTTATAGCATGAAATATAAACACTTAACTATGAATATGAAAATATAATAATACAATATTATTGCCTCTAGGGCATATTTCTAACTGTCTCCCACTTGCACTAGAGTCAATAATCGAGTTAGCATTTTTATCTTTTACACCAATGGCAATCCGGTGTAAGTCCATGCTTTGCTTGTGGTATAGACTTCGTCCTATCGAATCTAACAACTTCAAATCTGTGTGTATCTTTTGCATATCTATGCATCTGTCATGTTTTCACATGAATTCATAATTTATGTGAAACAATCTTAATATATATTGAATCACCGGCAATACCTTTGATTCCATAGATTAAGCCATAGAACCACTATCTGAGAACATTGTTCTATTTGCACAATCATCTAGAAACCATACCAAGTTCATAAATGAACCTTTGATTCATCACCCTCTATTGTTGCTTCTAAAGCGACAGTATACTCAGCCCTCTGTTATAGAATTCACCATAGTAACTTTCTGTAACATCCCAAATTTTTCAATTTGGAATGTTTTACAAGTATTAGCTAAGCATCTATGCATATTGTTTGAATTGAGTGGCATTTGAATTTTCAGAGGCATTTTGAGTTTCTTTTGAATTTGGGTTCAAATTGGCATTGAAATTTATTTCAGAAATACCTGACCAATACTTGTGCAAAAGTATGAGAGGAGCTAACATGACACTCTAAAAAAGTCAGAAGAAAATAATGCCAAAAAAAATTTTGAATTCAAATTTGAGTTGTATTTGGAATTTTCAAAAAAATATTTTTTTAAAGTTTTTATTTTGCCTCTGAAAAATAGTTTATCTTTTAGGATTTATTTTTCTGAGAATTTTGATATATATATGTCCTATATAAAAATAATATTTATTTTTCTATATATTCTCTCCTGTTTTAAAAAAAGGAAAAAGAAAAGCCCCAGGCGCCAGCCAGGCCAACCGGCCCAGCCAGCGCCGAGCGCATCCCACCAGCGGGCCAGGCGCAGCCCACCAGCACCCGAGCCGGCCTGCCCCGCCCGACTCCCCTCCGCCTCGGTCGCCCGCTCGCACCTCCCTCTCTCTCTCTCTCACCGACGCGCCGGCCCCACCCTTTCTTTCCCCTCCTCCACGCGATGCCGCCCCGGAGCACGTGAAAAGCGCGCCCGTCGCCGCGATCTGCCCGCGATCACGCTCCAAAGCCGCCCCCTCCCACAAGTCTTTGCCCTATAAATACCTATGCCTCTCCTCCCTCGAACCCCCTAAAACCCTACGCCCGAAACCCACCAGAGCCGTCGCCCTCTCCGTTCGCATCTCGCCGCCGCCGCCTCGGTTCGCCGCCACTTCCACCGCCGGTGAGCACCCCCTGCCCATCAAAGCTACTTCACCCGCACCGCCACTTCATCTCGCACCTCCCTGACATCCCCTCGTCGCCCAGGAACCGCCGGAGCCGTCGCCCCGAGCTTGACCGCCGCTCGCCGGATCTGCAGCTCACCAGGGAGCCGCCGCCGTTGCCCCGATTGCCACAGTCGCCCCCGAGCTCCACCAAGACCACCCAGACGACGCCCTCGCTCCGCTGCACCGCCCCGACCACTTCCCCTTCTTCCCCGACGACCGGAGCCGCTGCACCGCCATCGCCCGAGTCACCGCCGGCGTCTCCGTCCGTCACCGCCGTCCGCTGTAAGCTCAAGCTCCCCTCCACCGTTGGATCTCGCTTGTACGGCTTAGATTAGAAGTGTGAAGGGGTATGGTTTTATTTCATATAGATCGGTTTTAGTTCGGTTTATTTTAAGTTGCGGTTTAGTTGGACCGGCCGATTGGTTTATTTCTGTTAGCCCGTATACGTATTAGTTTATTTAACGCCTAGGCGCTGTTTAGTTTGGCGTGCACATTGTTTCCGCCCAGTAGCGCTAGTTTGTTTTTTTCTTTTTTGTTTTATTTTCAGTTTTAGCAGAATAGTTCTGATTTTGTAAAAGCTATAACTATTAGGTTATTTATTATTTTTAGTTGATTCTTTTTTTGCTAGTTTGCAAATTTTCTAAAGTTTCTGTAAAAAATATTTTTCGCCATGTTTTAGTTTTTAAAAATTGTTTTATTTTAGTTTTAGTCAGATTAGTATTTCTGCTATAAAATGAGTTAGGATTAATTTTTTTTAATGATTCTTTTTTCCACTGCTTTGTTTTGACATTGCCTAGCAGTAGGATTTATTTAGATATTTATAGATTTTATTAAAATTAGTTTTACACGAAAACAAGCCTATTCTAGTTATTTTAACTTGCTGCTGTTTTCTGTTGTTTTATTAAAAAAATGTTGTGTTTTGAAAAAAAGTACACAAATTAAAAATGTTCATATTTTCAAAAAAAATTCTCAAATTTGGAAATGTTCTCGTTTTCATAAAAAGTTCACAAATTTGAAACAATGCTCGTACTTTTAAAAAAAATCATAAATTGAAAAACTGTTCGCTTCTCAAAAAATGTTTGCAAAATTTGTTCAACATTTTTTCAAACACTTGTTCAACATTTTTTCAATGCTTGATTAATTTTTTTAAATACATGATTACATTTTTTCATACACATTTTTTTTATACATTTTTGTATACTGATAAACCTTTTCTCTATACACATTTAACATTTTTCAAATGCTTGATCAACATTTTTCAAATCTTTTTATGAAGAGTGACTGTTGTATAAATTTATTTAGAATATTTGGAAGTATAAACAAAAGTAAAAAGAAAGCAAAAAACAAAAACAAAAAGGTGAAAAGAAAACAAACCAGAAAACAAGGCCGGTGTTTCCCGCGCGCCTGGGCGTCCCAACTGGCTATTCCCTGAGCGAGGTGTTCCCTTTTGTCTCGCTTAATGCAAGACATAGGGGCGCCAGATTTTCCTTTTGTCTCGCTTAATGCGAGACATAGGGGCGCGATTTTAACCTCAAAGGATTAGTAGTTTGTGGGAGTATTCCCAAACATATTTACCCGTCCAGCTTTGACCCGTCCAACTTTTCAAGCACAACAAATATGTCTCCTACGAATTCCTGCTGCATTGCGCGGGTATCATCTGGTAAATATAAATCACAAGACAAATAAATAAAAAAATCATACCTGTGTTAATGAGCCAGATCAGAATAATACCCATCCATAGGATGCCTCAGGATCAACCCCTATTTAGAGCTAGCTTTTCATTTTGTCCGCAGCTGAGCTAGGCTGGCCCCAAGTTTAATAAACCAAAAAAAGTTAGGCTGGCACAGTATATATTGTCCCTCAGACTTAAGGCCCATAAACTATAGCCCACAAAATCCCGGCCAGCATGCCTGGTTAACTATTTCTTCCACCCACCCTAAAGAAACTATTTCTCTCCTCGACGATCAACCCTCCTAAACTATGCCTCTGCGGAGCAAATCCGTGCATTCACGAGAAGTAAATCTATGCCTCTCGTAGAAGGAAATAAAAAAGAAAACATGTTTTTTCGCGCATTTTTGGGGGTCCAAAAACCTAAGAAAAACTTGGGGAAACAAAAAAAGCCAAAAAAAGCCGAAAAAAATCATCTAAAAGCCGAAA
Source organism: Thinopyrum elongatum (assembly GCA_011799875.1). NCBI lineage: Eukaryota > Viridiplantae > Streptophyta > Magnoliopsida > Poales > Poaceae > Thinopyrum > Thinopyrum elongatum. The sequence continues at coordinate 603,619,942 of CM022300.1, read as the reverse complement.
ACGCGCACAGAAAAAAAAAGAAAATCGGGAGGAAGCGCCCAGAGGGGGAGAACATGGCGGCGGTGAGAGCGCCAAGTGGCACGCTCCCAGCCCATGCCAAAGTGACCCTTGCGGGGGCTCCCAAAGGAGTACTCCTCAAATTAGTTGCTCTCCCTATTTAGAGCTAGCCTTTTCTTTTGTCCACAGCTGAGCTAGGCTGGCCTCAAGTTTAATAAACGAACAAAAAGCTAGGACGGCACAGTATATATTTGTCCCTCAGACTTAAGGCCCATAAACTATAGCCCACAAAATCCTGGACAGCATGCCTGGTTAACTATTTCTCTCCACCCGTAAAGAACCTATTTCTCTCCTCGACAATCAACCCTCCTAGCCCTACCGCCGCCGCCACCGCCGCTGTCCCGCCTCCTCACAGATAGCTCAGGCAGCAAATCCCTTAACACGTGTACCTTAAAATCCGTTTAAGGTACCCCTTAAAATTGTTTTAAGGTACCCCTTAAAACTGTTTTAAGGTAGCCCAGTCTGTTGCCCTACTCTAGCCGCCCTGATTGCTGCCCGCCACCGTAGCCCAACCCGTCGCCCTGCTGCTCCGGCCCCGCCTGCGACTCCTTACTTGACGCCTAGGCCGACGACGCAGGAGGCGGTGCTAGGCCGGCGGCGTGCGGATAAAAAGGCGCCAACACTCGGGACGCTAGGCCGCCCGCAAGACGGCGAGCCGGTGACACACGCGGGTGACAGAGCGCGGCGGCACATGGCGGCGGGCGGCATGGTGGCAGGCCGCCGGCGGTTGGAGCTGAAATTTCCTTCCCACCAACCGTTGACTGTGTCAAGGGAAATCATAATTTGAAAATCACTAATATAAGAGATAGGAGACTCATTTAAGGTACGGGATAAAAATGGACATGTTTTGTGGCAAAGCGTTACAATATCAGTTATTTTACGGGTTTGAGGCTTTAAGAGATCTGTTTAGAGTGCTCTAAACGACCCGGAATTGTTTCTTTCGACATTGCATTTGCATCTTTTTGCTCTCAAATGATCAATTTGAGGGTTTGGGTCGTGCAGTGGGCGAGTTGCGATGGCGCCGACGCGGCCGAAGACGGGCTGTTGTGGGATCAACAAGGGGCACGTCGTCACCACGCGCAAAGAGGAAGCTTACTGCATCCCAAAATAGATTAGCTCTTCTCAGCCTGTAGTTGGCACACTAGGCGCGCGGAATTTGGAATGCGTGTATAACTTGTTCGAGATAGAGATAGGGTGGAAATTGCTGAAGCTAGCAAATGCAAAGCACATTTGCTGAAGTGGATGTTTTTAACGGCTAAACTGCGTGTGTAGGGATCGTGCAATTATTGGAGTTACTATCGGTTGATGTGACTGATCGAACGGATATATGTGACATGTTTTCCTTAGAACTTCCACATCGGTTTCTCGTTTAGCTGCTGCGAGTACGGCTAATTGGTAATATTTCTGAGATTTCTGAGGACGACAGCTTACATACTATTTGGAAGGGACTCATTGGAAGGTCAATGAACAAATGCATGCATTCATTCGGAACGGCGACCTTTTAATATTGGAACGATAGGCAACTGGTAGTATGGTTGGTAGCCATGACTTCATCAGTGAACAGAGAGACACTGTCGTTATGTAATTTACTATAATATATGTTGATTATTGGCTCACTGATGTGCACTTCCTACCCAGAGATAAGTACTAGCTATCTAGCAATGATACAGACTACGACATGCTCCTTACCCCAAGCCAGCGTTTCTTTTCTGACGGAGAGAAGTTTAGTACGACTGGGTTCGCACACTCAAATTGGTTTTCGAAATTGCAAACAAAGTGGCACGCCACTAGTACTAGTATGCATGCACGCGCAATGACAGACCGATTTTGGCGGAAATAAGTCATGAAAATGACAGAGAAATGATTTGAGAACAAATGTCCATTGTGCATGTACTAGGAATTAGCATAAGAATCTCTCGTGTTCTGACGCAATCACTATCACATGAATATGTAATTTGCACAAAAATTGTGGGTACTTATTGGGACAATACATAGATGAACCCACTTCGAAAACACACAACGGAAAAAATCTGAAAAAAAAATACAATGAACCACCGGAAAACGGACGAAAAAAGGTACAATCAAGCCTCCGAAACACATCAAGTGACAACAACTGAAAAAAATTAGCACACATTCATCTCCATCCATGTTCTACGTGCGAATAGAAAGTTCATAGAAGAATTAAACAACTTTTTTCTCATGTGCAAAAAAAAGGTGTGTTGTGAAACACTATTTAGAAGCACTAAAATTATCTTCTAATAGAGGCAAAATAAAAGGCATTTTCTCGTCAAATTTTGTAACCCGCACATATTTTTGCGAAGATGTACACGTGAATTTTGTTTTGTATTTTTTGACTTTTAAAATGCATTTAAAAAGCGTGAACCAACGCCACCCTCCTCCTCCTCCGCCGCTACCCTCGCGGTGCATGCACCATGACCATCGGCGAGGCCCATGCCCATTACAGGACATGGTGGGGAGGAGCAGTTCTGGAGGAGAGGACCGCCACGTAAACAACCGCCCTCTCCAGGAGCACGTGCAGGCGAGAGCAGCTCGCCGCGGCAGGCTGTCATGCCGGACGCGGACCTGCGTGGAGGAGGCGCTGCTCGAGTCCTACTGCTCTGCCACGCGGAGGGAAAGAATGAGGGATCAGGGCCTAAAGAAAATAGACGTCTACCCCCCGTCCACGCACTGGGACTAGTCCCGCCTATTCCCTCCTACCTCGATCGCGTCGCGCCCCTCGTGGGGCGCTCAGGGAGGAACGCCGGCGGAGAGGCTGTTGCAGGGACCGCGCGGGGCGCGAGTCCGCCAGCCTTGGCGACTGCCGCGAAGCGGTGGGAGCAGAGGCGGAGGAGGAAGACGGAAAGGAGGAGGAGCTCGCCGTAGGGCAAGGACGGAATAGAGAAAAGCAGGAGCAAGGGGGGACGGGCTCAGAGGGGATCAGTTTCTCCCAAGATTAGAGAGGGCGAGAGTCTCTGGCTGGGAGGCGGACAGATACTTTCCGGGCCGCCAGAGGTGGAGGTTACGGAGGCGGAGCTGTAGCTGTAGAGCGCCGAGGTGGAACTGGAGACGTGGATGAAACTCAGTTCTCGGGGCTCATGGCCGGACAGGAGAACCGGGCTGGCGGCCATTTAGATTAGGTATTAATTATACCTACAGAAGCCGGACTAGCACCATTTGATGTATGTCATGTTTATATGAAATCCGCCCGTTTTGATCGAATTTCGTCTGGTTGGTTGACTGTTGTCAAAATGTATGCGGCTAGCGTTGATGGCGGCTACGCATCCGTGTCGTGGACTGGCCCCCATGTCAGGACGGATGCGGGAGGAAATTTGTGGGTCGTCATGGAGATGCCCTAAAACACCTCTTTTTCAAATGTCCATCTCACCAAAGTTTTATGGCATACGATATTAACATGTTATTTCAGACGTGGCTCACTGTGAGTGATGTGCACTTGATAACCGAAGATAAGTACGTACTCGTAGTAGCTAGCTGCAATGATTCGGTCGTACCACATGCTCGCTACCGGCCCAAGCATGTTTCTTCTCCGATGGACAGAAGTTCAAATATGACTTGGTGTCTCACACTCAAATTAATTTTCTGAACGCATTATCGATGGAAAGATTCTCTCGCACAAATGACTAGCACAACAGCTTGATCGATGTAGGTATGAACAAACAGGTATATATATAAATATTTTGCGGGAAAACAAACAGGTTATTAAGTAACATAAACTCACATTTAGTGCGAGTTGTGCAATGGAAAAGGACACAACACTATTCAAGAAATATATAGACCACTAGCAGAACAGTTTGTCTATACTTTGTTCTAATGTGCCATGTTGCGAAAAAAAAGAAAATCCAATAAATTATTCTGACAGCTTGACATTACGGTGAATTATCATTTGCTGAAGTTCGGCTCGGTTAGTTCTATTATTGGAGTTTGTCCGGATCAGACATGCACCCACGACAGACAAAGGTTGGTGTATGATTAGTGCACGATTGAGCGGGGGGCGGCACATTCGGTCCATCGAGTTCCTTGATAAACTCTCATCTTACATGGGGTATATGGTGGCCACTCCCTCTCTGATATTGCAACCGTCGGTGATGGTCGCTTCTCCTATCTTTCCAAAGTGCATTACACCAAAATGTCTAGCAATTGGAAAGAAAGAGAAGCGACCCCCACGACAACAGTCGGATTCTTCCACTCTCATATTTCGATCGTCGGTGATGGTCGCTCCTCTTTGTTCCCGAGTGCATACACGAAAAATATCTAGCACACGGGAACGAAGGAGAAGCGACACCCATGACACACGTCTAGATTCTTCCTCTCATCTCACGGTGTATATGGTGGGCACTCCCTTACTATATATCGGTGATGGTCGCTCTTCTCTTCCTTCCGTGGCATTACCAAAAGGTCTATACGAGAAAGAAGAGGAAGAGGAATGACGAAGAAAAAAGGATCCATATATGGAGTAAGGAGCCCCGACAGACTGAAAGTAAACCGTACATATATGGAGCAATGGCATAAAAAATGGACTATGTTCTGCCGGAATGTCGATTAATTCCCATTCCGGCAAATCAGGGCACTCGATATTGCTACTTTCTAGCACAAGTCATGCCAAAATTCACAAAAAAAATTCAGGCATGACCTTTGCTATAATAGGACATATCGAGCGCCTGAAATTTGCCGGAACGGAAATGAATCAACATTCCGGCAAAAACATAGGCCACTCGGAGGTGTTGCCTGCAAAATGCATCCATGCATCCATTTTGTCGGCTTTTTTCAAATGAACAAAAGTGCAACAATCAATAATGCATCCATGCCATCCATCTAACCATCAATCTAGCAACTAACATCCATCTACATATATATTAAAAAAACTAATCTAAACTAAACAGAGAGGAGAGGGAGGTGCTCACGGTGGGCAGAACGGGGGCCGAGACGGGAGAGGGAGACGCAACACGCGAAATCCTGCATAATCCACCAGACGAAAATTTTAGATCACCAATATAATTAGCAACAACATTTTATATTTTATCGATACCTAAAATTTTGTTATTCGGTGCCTAAAATTTCTATTCTATTACATTTTTTACTTAAAATTTTCTATTCTGTTAACATTCATAAAAATTGTATGAGCAACACCATTACATTAACATTCTTGTATACAACATTTTATATTTTTATTTGATACCTAAATTACTTAAAAGTATTGGTTCAAAAGACCTACATCGAACGATAAAAAAATTCTTATTCTATTCAAAAGACCTACATTCCTGAAATTTTTTAATTTTCTATTATATTCTACATTTACTATTTTTCTACTCTATTAAAAGACCTACATTTACTGATTTTTTCTTAATTTTCTGTTCATTCTACATTTACTAATTTTCTACATTCTACTTTATTCAAAAACATTAGAAAACATACATTCTACAAGAACAGAGAGAGGAGGGATGGAGGGAGAGGATGGAGGAGGGAGGGAAGGAGTAGAGAGGAGGAGGGCGGCCAGATGAGGAGGGAGGAGGGAGGAGGAATGGGGGAGGCATGAGGGAAGAGAGAGGGGAGGAAGGAGAAGAGGAGGAG